>CM014273.1:5395053-5409120 GCA_004135705.1 Alloteropsis semialata | reverse complement strand
CTACCTGCAGAGCACTTGTGTTTTGGCATTATTACCTACCATGATGTATTCTTATTTGGCAGGACCCATCCTTCTTGAGGACTATCATCTGATTGAAAAGCTTGCTCAGTTCGATAGGGAACGTATCCCTGAACGTGTTGTTCATGCACGGGGTGCCAGTGCCAAGGGTTTCTTTGAAGTAACTCATGATGTTTCTCACCTTACATGTGCTGATTTTCTCCGGGCTCCTGGGGTTCAGACCCCTGTTATTGTTCGGTTCTCCACAGTTGTTCATGAGCGTGGAAGCCCTGAGACCTTGAGGGATCCACGTGGTTTTGCTGTCAAGTTCTACACCAGAGAGGTACTGATGAAATATTTTAACTCACCTCCCTGAGAAAGGCATAACCATCTTAACTTTCTTTTTTGTTTGTTGGAACATGAACTTCTTTTAAAAAATACTGCAAGTTCTATGACACTTTTTTGCAAATATGTTTCTGTCAATGTATGCCATATGCATGGATATCAAATTTTAGCTGTAATAACTATTGAATTTGAATTAAAACAGGTTGAATTGTGCTTTATCCCCGTAAATATTTTCCTTTCCAAGATTAAATGATATCCTAGTTCTGACCATTCATTGTTTGTCTCAATAGGAGGGCTGATCAGCAGTTTAACCCTACCCCCTTTCCCCCCACATGCTGGCCTATGCAATAGGCTGTTTACCTTGTCATTAGGAGATTATTTTATGGAGCCATGCTGTCGACCTGTTTTTTTTTATTGATTTTCTTCCAGTTGTCATTAGGAGATTATTTTATGGAGCCATGCTGTCGACCTGTTTTTTTTATTGATTTTCTTCCAGTTGCTGACACCTTATATGGACCTTTTTATGTCCAAAGGGATAGGTACTTAATGGCCTTTTGTTGTGCCTTTTTCAGGGTAATTTTGACCTTGTGGGTAACAACATGCCTGTGTTTTTCATCCGTGATGGGATGAAATTCCCTGACATGGTTCATGCTTTCAAGCCAAACCCAAAGACCAATTTGCAGGAGAACTGGAGAATAGTAGACTTCTTCTCACACCACCCAGAGAGCATGCACATGTTCACCTTCCTCTTCGATGATGTTGGCATCCCACTCAACTATAGGCACATGGAGGGTTTTGGTGTGAACACCTACACCTTGATCAACAGGGATGGAAAGCCTCACCTTGTCAAATTCCATTGGAAGCCTACTTGTGGGGTCAAATGCTTGTTGGATGATGAGGCTGTTACTGTTGGAGGCACATGCCACAGCCATGCCACGAAGGATCTTTATGATTCCATTGCCGCTGGGAATTACCCAGAATGGAAGCTTTACATTCAAACTATCGATCCTGACCATGAGGATAAATTTGATTTTGACCCACTTGATGTCACCAAGACCTGGCCAGAGGATATCATCCCACTGCAGCCTGTTGGACGGATGGTTCTGAACAAGAACATCGATAACTTCTTTGCAGAAAATGAACAGATTGCTTTCTGCCCAGCAATCATCGTCCCTGGAATTCACTATTCTGATGATAAGCTGCTCCAGACGAGAATTTTCTCCTATGCTGACACCCAAAGGCACCGCCTTGGTCCAAACTATCTGATGCTTCCCGTGAATGCACCAAAATGTGCTCATCACAACAACCACCATGATGGCTTCATGAACTTCATGCACCGGGATGAGGAGGTACTATGTTCTTTGGTGTTTTTGCCTCCTGTTGCATGCCAGTATGTCGGGTCCATTATGCATCAAGCAGTATTTGTAACTATTGACATGAACGAAGTGAAATCTTCTTTGCACTTATATCTATTTTCCTTGTTTTTCAGGTGAACTACTTCCCTTCGAGGTTTGATCCTGCCCGTCATGCTGAGAAGGTCCCTATCCCTCCCCGTGTTCTGACAGGCTGCCGTGAGAAGGTATACATTAAATTATAGTGGTACTATTATGTTCCAAAATACGCTGTGGTGGCTACGTTGTGTTTTAGGCGGTTTTGCTTTGCAACGGTGAATGTGAATAACCGTTGGAGAGGAGCTATCATTTGATTTAATCTGGTACTTTTGGATCTCCAGTGCATTATCCAGAAGGAGAACAACTTCAAGCAGGCTGGTGAGAGATACAGATCATTTGACCCTGCCAGGTTTGCCATTACACACCTGACTTTGATTGGTTTGCGGGCATAGGAAGGGTTTAAGCTCTTGTTTGGCTAATTAAAGTGCTTGGTTGTGGAAATATACACAGGCAAGACCGATTCATCCAGCGGGTGGTTGACACGCTCTCAGATCCTCGTTGTACGCATGAGCATCGTAGCATTTGGATCTCCTACTGGTCTCAGGTACTAATTGTTGTTTGTTTCTGGTGAAATGCTCACCATTTGGGCCATGTGCAACTGTGCATATCCTTACGAATCTTGGTACTGAAACCGCGTATACTTACCTGCGTGTTGCAGTGCGACTCGTCCCTTGGTCAGAAGCTGGCGTCTAGACTCAACCTTAAGCCACACATGTAGATTCACAAAGGACTGGAAGCGAGCACAGGCCAGAGGTGGATGCAACATCAAGCGTGTGATGTTGGGAATGGTTGTACCATTTGAATAAAGAAGAGCAATGGATGTGACAGTAGTACGTATGCTGAGATGCGCGAACCAGTGGTTGTATGTTATCCTATACTGGAAGTGTTGCCCTGCTTCATCTTCTTTGCAAGAAAGACGATACATACATACAGTATAAATAAAGACGAATGTGGTGGGTTTAAAAAGTGTGGTGTTGTCTGTTGTGGTTTGGCATTGTAATACTGGGGTGGTTGTGCTGTAGGGTGCTCGGAATCCTACATAATGGATAATCCTAAAGGAAGAAAATACATGCAGTAATGAATTTATCGTAGCAAGTACTCATATCTGTTTTTTTTTAATAATCATATTTGGGTTTTACATGAGTAATGTGGTCCCAATCTGGAGCCTTTTAGATTCGGTAGGTGTTGGACATGTTGGTTAGGTTCATGTGTGCTCAGGCGGCGACAGAGAAGCAGCAGGTTGGTCTGCCTGGTGCCTTGGTGCCCGGTGAGTGCTAGGAAAAAGAGACCGTGGATTTTGTTCTTTTTCCTCGAACGTGAACGGTGATCCCGACGTATGTAGCCGGCAATAGTCATGCCAAAATTTTGAAGGGGCACGCTTCGGAGAGTGACACTGACAGCGATCGACGAAAGACTTTTGGTAGTGGAAAAGAATTTGTGGATATATAACGCAACCTCCAACTTGAGCATACCTGCTGAGATTGGTGGCATGTTGTCGCTAACTCATCTTGAGCTACCCAACAATGGCCTCACTGGAACAATCTCAACAGATTCAGTGTCAGTGGGGTTCTCCCAGTTGCGATATCTCCAATTGCTTATTCTGGATGATAACAAGTTCGAGGACAACAATGAGCATGAATGTGGATTATTTACTTGGGTACCGTGTACTAGCATGTTACAGATCATATCCATAGGATGGGATATGTTCGATAGGAACATACAAGTTTCGATTGCTAATTTCTCCACCAACCTCCAAAGGCGACAGGTTCTCTACAACAATATATCCGGTACCATCCCATCAGGCATCCAAGATTTAGTTAGCTTTGGCCCTCTAGGAGCTTGATCTTAGATACAACTTACTGACCGGGGGACCATTCCTGAAAGCATAGGGAAACTTAAGCACTTAAACCGCCTATATCTATTCTCAGGATGCATCCCATCCTCCATAGGGATCTCAGTGTTCTAGATCAATTTGGTGCAAGTGCTAACAGATTGGAGGGACCAATTCCATCAATCATTGGGGATTTGACCAATTCAGCCTTAGATCTATCAAATAACGAGCTTACTGGATTTATTCCAAATGAAGCTATGCACCTATCATCGATGTCAATATTACTGGATTTGTCTTCCTTCAGAAGTCAGTAATTTGGTCAATCCTGGAAATCTTATTCTATCAGGAAACCAACTGTCCTGTGAGATGCCTCATACCATTAGCAATTACAGAGTCCTAGAGTTTCTTTTAATGGGTGGAAATTCATTCCAAGGAAGCATACCTGCCATGCTGAAGAAGATAAAAGGCCTCACTCTACTGAATTTGACTGACAACAAACTGAAGGGCAGCATCCCAGGGGACCTAGGTAGCAATGCCAACTTGCATGAGTTGTACCTTGCGCACAATAATTTATCAGGACCAATCCCAGAACTCCTAGGTAATTCAACATTGCTGCTATGCAATCTATCCTTCAATAATTTACAAGGTGAAGTACCAAAAGAAAGGGTTTACAAGAATCAAACTGGGATATCAATAGTTGGAAACAGTGAGTTATGTGGTGGAATACCGCAACTCCATCTACCACAATGAGAATGTCATGTCACTACCACTGTCTCTTAGGATAGCAGTGCCTATGACAGGAGCTATCCTAGTCTTATTCTCTGGGCTCTACTTGAGCTGTATTTCTTTGCATAAGGTCTAAGACGGCAGTGAAGAAATTACAATTGCCGTCAAAGGGCTTGTGTAGGAGACTTTGGTGTTGCTAGAATTCTAAATGAAGATACAAGAATTTATTTAAATTCAAATAGCACCATCGGAATAAGAGGCTCAATAGGATATGTTGCCCCAGGTAACTTCAATATGCTTTTATCTGCTTTACATAATTAGATCCGATTGGCTGTATGCTCGTTAGAAAAGTTTTGCACATCCTTATTTATGCTCCACATTGTTCAAACTATTGTAGAATATGGAGAAGGGCTTGCAGTATCAACTGGTGATGAGTACAGCCTCGCCATTACTTTAATTGAGATGTTTACAGGAAGGAGCCCAACTGATGATATGTTCAGAAATGGGTTAAGTCTACACTACCTTACAAGGCTGCTCTTCCTGATAAGGTAGTGGAAATAGCAGATTCCAGAATCTGGCCATATAACAAGAACAAAGGAATGTTTGTCTGCCGTCATTCAGCTTGGTATGCTGTGCCCAAAGCAATCACCCAGAAAGCAGTTGTTAATAAGCTATGCCTCTGTGGAAATGCATAATGTCAGAACTACGTACCTCAATACTCAGTGATGGCATGTCAGGTCTATGAAGAGTAATCACTGTATAGTGATTATTATGCTACTACTAATGTTTAATGAATTTGGCAGTATTTTCAGATGTTTTCTAAGTGTGCTGCAAATTTATCAATTGGTCATCCATTTTATATGACTCATCATTTGTGACAATAGTTTTGTGTTTCTGAAGTTACGAATAAGAATAACTAACAAGAGCCATGCCAGTATCTCTTAGAATACCAGTGCCTAACAGGACACAGGAGCTATCCTGGTCTTCAGGGCTTGCATTGGTTGCATCTACATGATCTACAGAAGGTCCAAGGCAGAGATTAAGACAGAATAGCTGCCCTCAGTTGACTGAGATAGATCTTCCAATGGTGTCAGTGTCATACAACAAAACATTCAAATGAACAGATGGTTTCTCAGAAGCCAATTTTCTAGGGAAAAGGGGGAATAAATTACCATAAACAGAGGCGTTATACCACAATTTTTGTGCCATCTACAGTATAAATGAGACTAATACCTTCCTTTCACTGCTAGCTTATTTAGTCAACTCATTCACCATAACAATGCCCTTTTGTTCTAGGTTTTTTGGCATGGCTCTGAGATCGAGAGCTTTGATTTACATCCAACTTTTTTAACATTCTTAAGCATCAGTACTCCATTATAACTACAGTGCTCATATTGCAGGACATAAGCAGTTGAACATCTTCATTGATGTGAAGGTTTATTCCTTTTGCAATTCATTCAAGGTAAATCAACTTCTAAAGTGAAAAAAGAATACCTACTTTGTTGCAAGATATAAATCACCTTTGTTGACCAGTTGATACAAGAATAGCTACATTACTATGCAGAAGAACGACAAGATTATGAAGGCTGAACTATGTTAGACACACCACTACTCTGTCTAACGCTCTCCTACTGAGTAACTTATGCTCTATAGAGGGAAAAAAAACTGGAAGGGGATTTACATGTCATTGTTTACTCGCATAGCAATGCTGAACATGCGAGTTGTCAAGATCTACATACTTGGACCAGTATGGCTTGTACTTGGAAATGGCAAGGTCAAGCCAGGGCTTGTAGTTCCCGTTGTAATGAACTACCGCAGCATTCTCGATCTCAACAATGTCAACAGCTGGATCATAACCCAGGCCCAAGACATGCCAAGTACGATTCAACGGGTATGTCAGGTTGTAGAAAGTAATTAGTCCTGGAGGCAATGTACCCAGCTTCCACAGCTTGCGATCCTCATTCTGCAACATACCTTCTATTAGTACGCAAAACAACAAAACTGCTGTAGCATAGTTGCCATAGAAAGAAAATACATGATGGAAAATGCGATTCAACACTACAATCAATGGCAAATTACTTGTTCCAATACTTACCAAATCTTGCCAATAATGGTATATTCCAGTGATATTTTGCTTCTTCCACTCTTTCAGGTCAAACATATTCATTCCAAATGCCCACCCACAAGCACGTGGATCAAAATTTTCTGATATCTTTGGGTGTGAGAAGTTGAGGTAAGTGTCAAAGCGATGAAAACTCTCTTTACAGGTTTCAACAGCACCATTTACCATCCCTTTAAGATCAACATCCCATAGGGGTGTCAAATCCTTCTGTACAACTACATCGTCATCGAGAAACAGTATCTTGTCAAGTTTCGGGTGTATTTCTGGCATGTAGAACCTTAAATGGTTGAGCATAGACAAATATTTGGGATTCCTGTACTTTAGATTCTCATTTCCATCAGAAAGTGATGAGGGATCATGTGCTTTGAAGTAATATGCTTTGAGGCGAGCTGACTCAAGTTGCCGCAGAACAGAACAGTACGACGAATTGAGCCACTTGAAATTGTCTATGTTTTCCACATGAACAGTAGCCAGCTGAGGAGGATGAGTAATGAACCACATCTTCATGGCTGCAAAATTAAGTCTATTGGTGACAATGTGGAATACATGCTTCTCAGGTTCGTTGGCATTTGTCACGGTTGATCTGACAACTACTGAGGCTGCAAGCACATTATCAGAAAATATAGCATAGTGATAGAGTGACCTATCTTCAAGCTTTGCTTTATTTTCTTCCTCCTTCAGAGCAGCATCATGAAAATGCTCCTTGGTCGCACCATCACGAAAATAATAATCGGTTGTCAGCTGCATATGTAGGCAGTGCAAGGGCATGGGGACAGTCTTTGCAGCATTCTGAACCAGGAATGAATTCTGTTTCTTCACGGCATCGATATTTAGTTCTGTAGACTGCAGCATAACACGCAATTTTCTTGATACTTCACTCGAGCTGTATAGAACATCTCTAGCTGAAGACAGGACATGCCCCATTGCTTTTGCCCTCTCTAAAGCACTGCAGAAATGAGGGGTGATAAGAAACTTATACTTTAACACCAAGGTGGAAAGAACCAAACTAACTAATCTTCAGAAGTAAAACGAAGTACCTCGGATCGAGTTGGCTATCAATCAGTGCATCCCCGATAGCTGTTTGGCTTTCTTTTATGCACTTCATGAGCAAGGCATACATGTCTGGTTCCTTCTGGGAGAGTGCAATAGTGGCATATAGCTTGGCCATTATTATCTGATCTTTCATGAGCCTTAGGGTTGAATCTGTATTAATAAGGTGAAACTCCTGCCTCCATATGTTGTAGCTGCCTCTAACTTTAGTAAAAAGGCTCATTGATCTGTTTGTCACTGCATTTCGCATTTCAAGTTCAACCTTCTTATCCATCTGAAGCAACTCCTGAACCCTTTGCTCCTTTCTTCTACGCCGAAATACCTGCAGAAGCAATAGCAGCACACCACATCCACTCAGATGGCCAGAACTAACACATCACAGAGTAAACCAAACAAAAACTCTCATAACACAAATAGATAAGATAACCATTGTAATGCATTTCATAGACATGACATACGGGTGAAAGAAATTGACCTGTCGCTTTAATTTGATTGGATCGGCGCTTTTAGTTGCCAGAGTTTCTACACTTGAAAGATTGGTGGATTGTGATCTATTGGCTAGTCGAAGATCCTCAGCAGCATCTTGCTGGTGCAACAGCAGAGAAGTACCCATGAGAGGTACAATAAAGAACAACCTAGCAATTTTTCCACACAAACAAAACAATGATACTCAACACGTACAGTTCTGGCTACTGGCTGGCTATCTCTGGGCAACCATGGGTTCTCCCAGATAGAGGACGATGCGATCTCTCTGGCGGTGACTTTGAAAATTTTTATCTGGCCATGATGGTCGGTGTACGCAATTGTCCTTTCAGCATTATCCTGCCAACCATTCACGATGCACACTCAGTAACCTGCAAAGCAGAGTGACACAGTGCCAATTGAGAGTGACCTGGGCATCGAAATTCAGATAAATAACCTGTGAATCGCCACAGCCAGGGCAGTTGTCGGGACGCTCCCGCTCGCTGGCAACCAAAAATCACAAGAGAACACCAAAGTTAGAACCTTTGGCATCACAGGAATAAGGAGTGATGGCGATGGTTTCTTACCCTTGGTGACCGGAGAAGAGCCACCGGGACACCGCCGATCTGGCGGAGGGCACATGGATCACGACCTGCGGGGCAGAATCGGCAGGAAGAATGACAAGGAAGAAGCCCTGATTCTACGGGGGTTCATGTGATGAACCTAACATTTCACCGTTGCAGTGAACAGTAAGGGGCGAGTGGGAATGAGATGGGCACCGACTAACCTGGAAGGAGATGAAGCAGAGGAGGACGAAGAGTAGGGCGAGGAGGCCCGGGCGCCACCGCATGGGGAGGGAGGTTCTGGGATACGCTGCCGCAGCCGCCGACGAGGAGGCGGCGGCGGAGGAGGACGCCATGGACGGACGGGGAGTGAAGTGATGGCCAGACCCTGATGTGGGGTGCGAATGAATATTATTTTGCTTCATTTTCTTTTTTTCTCTTATTATTACGGAAGGTGGATTTTGGGGGACGAGAGCTTTGTGCAGGTAGCAACAAGAATGACAAATCTTTTTATTTCCATTTTTCTTATTTTCTGGCCACCGTGTTTTTTCTTTTTTTCTTTAACCGGGACAATTTTGTTCTTCTACGAAACTGAAGTTTTTAGCAGCTTACCGGTGGAACAATTATGCTAGAGTAGTTTGTCCATGTGGAGGAGGCGAACACAAAGGTTGTTAAACATGTAATTTGCCGAATAATTATGCTATATTTCATTTGGACGTGGTTGAACTTGCAACCAAAAAAAAGAAGCACCGGTAAACAAATATTATATTTAAATTGCCAAGTAAACTATTTACATTAAACAGGTTTACAAAAATTTAAAACTCTATAAACAAATACTATAAATTAAAAGTGACTATTTTTCTTTGATCAGGCATGATAGTACATTAGATTTTAAATTAAAAATCATTCTAAAAAACTATTTTTAAATTGTCATGTGAGTTGTTTACGTTTAAGATGGTTTTCAAAAATCATAAAACTCTGTAAACTAACAGCGTAAATCAAAACCGACCCACTTTAGTTTGATCTGGTATCATAGTAAATTTAGATTTTTAAATTAAAAATTTTTCTAAAAAACTATATTTGAATTGTCGTGTGAGTTGTTTACATTCAAAATGGTTTTAAAAAATCTTAAAACTCTATAAACAAATGTTATAAATCAAAAGTGACCCATTTTTCTTTGGTCTCGCATAGTAGTAAATTTATATTTCAAATTAAAAATTATGCTAAAAAAACTATATTTAAATTGTTAGGTATATCGTCTACAATCAAGATGGTTCCCAAAATCTTAAACTCCATAAATAGATACTATAAATCAATAATTACCTATTTTACTTTGATCCAGCATCATAGCTATTGCAGATTTCAAATAAAATTTGTTTTCAAAAATTTATTTTAAATAAATTTTTGTTGAATTGATTGTTTTACTTTGATCTGGTATCTTAGCTACTGTAGATTTTAAATAAATTTTGTTTACAAAAGCTATTTTAAATAAATTATTGTCTATTGAACTGATTGTTTGCCAGGAAGATTAGGATGTTACTTATATATATAATTTGTATACTAATCATTTGTCAATAAGATTAGGATATCATTTATCTACGATTTGTATTGCTCGTAGCAGCGCACGGGCACGATGGGATGAGAGCTTTGTGCCAGTAGCAAGAAGAACGACGAATATTTTTATTTCCATTTTTCTTAATTTTTTGGTCACAGCGGGAGCATGCTGTTTACATCTCTGTTTAGATTTTTTTCTTCAACCGGGACATTTTTGTTCTTCTACGAAAATTAAGTTTTTAGTAGCTTACCCGTGGAACAATTATACTATATTTATTCTTTTTCTTGGTTTGTTACCTCCCCTAGTTTGATTTTGGTAAAGGATTTCTTTGTTGTGGACTCAGGGAGAGTTCTTCCAGGGTAGATTGTCGTTGTGGAGGCAGCAAACACAAAGGTTGTTAAACATGTAATTTGCCAAATAATTATGCTATATTTCATCTGGACGTCGTTGAACTTGCACCCCAAAAAAAGCAGCACTTGTAATTTGCCAAGGATCAAAAAGTGACCAGATCGTCAAGTGCTCACATGGGGGATGGCGCATGCCTAACGTTGTTAAACATGGGATCAAGTGCTCATTGAGCTTGTTTGGCATAGATGGGCTTTGTACCGTTTTCTTTCGCTCCTTTTGGGGCGTGGCATGTCTCCTCCTTTTGCCGACTGATGACATATGCAGGGGTAGGCTTAGTTCCAACCAAGTTACAGCTTTTGACCATCCCAGTGGGAAATGCAGAATTGGAGGCCTAAACCCTAGGGCATCCTCGAAATCATTTCTAAACCCGCTATCACCACCAAAAGTTATTGCTTGTTAGTCTCTAATAAAGCATTCTGCTAGCAGACTGTCTTTGTTAGTGGACATCCCACTACGTCCAAAAGGGATGCAAAAGAGTGCCACATTGCTTTGGACTATCGCATTATGTATATTAGTTTAAACTATCTACAGCCCGGACGGAATAATCCATAAGAGCAAGCAAGAATCCAACATCACTTTCTGCCTCAGCATTTTCAGCATCTAGATTTTCCCCCCTGATAACAAAGATTTCTAAAATCTTTCTGGTAATGATTCTCCAGTGTTCGCTTTTCTTCACGTTTGACTACAGAGATTCAGCACTTGTACAGAACCATGACTAACGGGAAAAAAAAAAGGATGTGAATGACGATGACAGTATGCTATTTGTAAGTGCAGTCTGATGCGATTCAACTCAGACAAGACTTGAGTGGAAAAAAATGGTTGAATTTATGCATATGCCAGCTAACAATTCATCCAACGTGTATGGCTATACTATTACATCGATTATCATGATCGGCAACAACTTCGTCATGACAACAAAAATTGTGATCTATCTTTACAATCTCCACATGAGAATCAGTTCATCTGCCTATGTATCCTCGTGACCATGCATCATCTACCTGCCCCTGGAGTTGTTCCTAGCGCTGTCGCTACTTCTCGGTGAATGTCCCTGGCCGCGACGCGTCAGCGAGGAGCCACTCCTGGGCTCCCTCCTCACCCTGCTCTTCATCGACTCGATCTGCTCCAGGGCCTCCACCACCTCCTTCATGGATGGCCGGCTCTTCGGGTCACCGTTCAGGCACTTGAGGGTCAGCTGAGCAGCGAGGAGGGCCCCTTTGGAATTGTACTGCCCCTCCAGCCCGCTGTCCATAAGTTGGCTAAGCTTCCTCCGGTCAGCCAGCAATGGCTTTGCCCAGTTCACCAAGTTCACCTTCTCACTCGGGCGGCTCGTGTCCAGCGCCCTCAGGCCAGAGATCATCTCCAGCAGCACAACGCCATAGCCATACACATCACTCTTCACATACAGATGGCCTAGTTCATGAGAGATGCAACCAGTTAACATTTAGGACTACAAATTAGATATTTCCTGATGCTGCTTACACAAGCATATATAAGGGATCAAATGGTAGACATATCGAGGGAAACAGAAACCCTGATAGACATACCGGTAGAAACATACTCTGGAGCTGCATAGCCATAGGTTCCCATGACTCTTGTTGTCACATGAGACTCCTCACCATCTGGACCATGCTTGGCCAATCCGAAGTCTGAGAGCTTTGCATTGAAGTGCTGAACATGGCATAGTTGTAGGCTGATTAGAGTTATTGTTCAGGTAACAACAGCTGGTTATTAGTAGCTCTGGAAAGAGTATTTACTGAATCTAATAAGATGTTGGAAGCCTTGAAGTCCCTGTAGATGATTTGTCTTTCTGATGAATGAAGAAAAGCAAGGCCACGAGCTGCACCGATGAGAATCTTCAGCCTGAGGCTCCAAGGCAGTGGCTCGTGAACCGCCCCTCCTGGCGTTGGTGAATAATCAGTACTAGTAAATAGGATGTTTCATAAATTAAAAAAATCCCTGGATGGCCCAAAATAGTAAAAGGTAAAAACAAGTGGCGCCAACTTTTCATCTTAAATTTCCAAGTTGACTCGACAAGAATAATTGAAGGTTGAAGCAACAACACAGGTCTGGCCAATTTGGTTGACGCTGACATCCTCAAAAGATGCTTGTTAGTTGTATAGCACTATGGACTATGGTGCTTGATATATAATATTTATGAAAATGATTCATAGATGCAGATAAAGCACCAACATTTGCATAGTGCGCTACTGCAGGCGAAGTTGGCATAAAGAGAGTGGAAAAAAGTGACATAAAGAGAATTGTTTCTGCATCGTACTATCATTAGGAAAAGATCTGCTAAAATACTCACTCCGAAACAGGTGGTTCTCCAAGCTCCCCTTTGCCATGAACTCGTAAACGAGTAGCAGCTCGTTGTCATCCATGCAATAGCCCAAGAGTTTGACAAGATTAGGATGCGAAATTCTCCCAAGGAAATTGACTTCAGACTGCAACGAAGCACAGCAATATTTTTTAGGGACAAGCATAACAAATAAATTTCAGAGAGTATGAAGCCATGGTCTAAATCAGAAATCCTTCTGTTAATAAGACTAGAAGAAAAAAAACAGAAATAAAAAGTGCATAATAATTAGTGAGAGTACAGGAGCATGCACTATGGCCTAACAACTAGAGCATTCTGATTGTAAATAAAAGAGGGAAGAATACAGGAGTCCTTTTTTACAGAAAAAATAACTAGAGTAACATATATACTTCAAGATCATTCTCCAAAAAGGCAGACCAATGCATGAGTTAACAACGCACAGGGAAAGAAAATCAGTAAAAGATAGAAATAAATGAAAAGGCAAGCAAGCTGCAGTTTTTCACAAGCATTCAAATGACATAAGCTAATCCACTGATTTTCCTTTTGATATTTTTTAAATAACTACTGAACTATTTCGTAAGCATTCACTGACTTATTTCCCTATTTCTGGTCTAAAAAAAGACTTATTTCCCTATTTCCCTGACAATCGAACCCCAAACCACCTAAGGATTGCAAAAAAAATTCTAAAGCATGCAATTAATAATGTAATAAAACCACTGATTTAACAATTGTGGTACCTGCCATTGCTCCATTCCCTGCACACTTTCAGGATTGAGCTTCTTGACGGCAACCACCATGCTAGTGCTACTCTTGGATGGGTTCAAGGTCTTCTCATCAACCCATCCCTTGTAAACCTTTCCGAATCCGCCCTCCCCGAGCACTGTCTCGGGCCTGAAGCTCTTGGTGGCATTCTTGAGTTCAGCAAAGGTATATATTTTGAGATTTGGAGACTCAAGAATCTGACCATCTGGATAATCATCGTCGACGCTAACACCACTAACTGTGGATGGCATGAAGGTGCTGGTACTCAGTGTTGACAGCTTCCCTGTGGTGGCAGAGCTACTAGTCCTCCTCGATGCAGACATTCCTGCAGTTGTGATAGGTAATGTGAGGCCTTGAGTTAACTGGATGAGAAATTTGAAGCGCATGCTAATTACCATAACATTAAATTGTAATTTAGATGCTGGAGGCTATTTTTACTCACTGAGATTCATATACATTTTTTTTTTGGGTGGTGGTG
>CM014273.1:5372029-5394053 GCA_004135705.1 Alloteropsis semialata | reverse complement strand
CATTGGATGTTCTTCAGTCCGATTCTGAACTGGAGCCTTCTCTTCCATTTTTTCAGGGCCATGAGCATCAGCCCGGCCTTCATTATTTTTGTGGCCATGAGTGTTAACCCGGCCTTCATTATTTTTGTGGCCATGAGTATTAACCCGGCCTTCATCTCTTTGATGATGATCATCAATCCTGACGCCGATCCGTTCATGAACCGATCGTCGACCCCTTTCTTGGAAGCTCTGTACTCTTCATACTGGAAGCTACATTCAGGACAATCTGCTTTTGATGGCAGTCTAAGCTTCTCGTTCCAGCAGAATACAAAGAAAGGACACCCCCAATGATCATCATCCTGGTTGTATCGGTCGTAACCTTGACGTTCATCCGTATACCAATTGGACCTATAATCATACTGACGACGACCGTCAACTCTATCATCAAACCAGCGCCGGCCATCGGACCTGTTATCATACCGGCGTCGGTCATCGGACCACTCATCACATCGGCGTCGGCCATCGGACCTGTCAACACGTCGGCGCTGACCATCAAACCCTTCATCAAGCCGCCTTGCCTGATATTCACGCCTCCGACGTCGTCGTTCCTCGCGTTCTTCCCACGCTCGGGCTGCTGCCTGCTGCCTCTTGTATTTGTTGATCAGCATTTGGGAAGTCACACGCGGCCGATACCCACCAGGAGCATTAGATTCACGTCCAAACGCCTGATGATTCCTGCGTAGCTCTTCAACAGTAACCTGAACTGCAGGATCAACGGCTCCAGAACTCTTGGCGTGGTCCGATGTGAGCACTTTGAACTTCCCCTTTTCATTAGCATCAACCATATTAACAGAAAAGGAGAAATCAGCAAAGTTATTGGGAAAGGGATGACCATCGATCTTCATGGCTTTCTTGCTGTCTTCAAACTTGATCTTGCCTNCTCGGAAACGTTTCCACCAAAGTCCTTGAGCGTCATGTTGGTCTTGATTAGATCATCAATCCCTTTACCCAGCTTGCGGAATGTGGAATAGGGCATGAGATTGACAGCAGCTCCTCCATCAACCAGCATCTTGGTCATCGGCTTTCCATCAACGTATCCCTTGATGTACAGAGGCTTCAGGTGCCGATACCCATTTGCATTTGGTTTCTCAAAGATAGCTTTCTCTGAATCCAGAACCAAGCATGCAGCGGCTTCCTCCAGTTCATAATTGACTTCATCATCGTCCTGTTCATCAGGAGCAGCGAAATCAAAAGGCAACATCAAAACCATGTTTATTGCGGCCGATGTGCTTTCTTCATCATCATTGGCCATCTTGATGCGCCACTTCTTTTCTTTTGCCAATTCTTGTTCCTGAATCTGCTCATTATAACGCAAGCATTGCACACGTCTCTTCTTGGACTTAGAAATCCCTGATGGGCACCACTGTCCAGGCCTCATTGGAGGTTCTTCAGTCCGATTCTGAACTGGAGCCTTCTCTTCCATTTTTTCAGGGCCATGAGCATCAGCCCGGCCTTCATCTCTTTGATGATGATCATCAATCCTGACGCCGATCCGTTCATGAACTGATCGTCGACCTCTCTTGGAAGCTCGGTATTCTTCATACTGGAAGCCACATTCAGGACAATCTGCTTTTGATGGCAGTCTAAGCTTCTCGTTCCAGCAGAATACGAAGAAAGGACAGCCCCAATGATCATCATCCTGGTTGTATCGGTTATAAGCTTGACGTTCATCCGTATACCAATTGGACCTATAACCGTACTGACGACGACCGTCAACTCTATCATCAAACCAGCGCCGGCCATCGGACCTGTCATCATACCGGCGTCGGTCATCGGACCACTCATCAAATCGGCGTTGGCCATCGGACCACTCATCACGTCGGCGTCGGCTATCAGACTCTTCATCAAGCCGCCTTGCCTGATATTCACGCCTCCGACGTCGTCGTTCCTCGCGTTCTTCCCATGCTCGGGCTGCTGCCTGCTGCCTCTTGTATTTGTTAATCAGCATTTGGGAAGTTACACGCGGCCGATACCCACCAGGAGCATTAGATTCACGTCCAAACGCCTGATGATTCCTGCGTAGCTCTTCAACAGTAACTTGAACTGCAGAGTCAACGGCACCAGAATTCTTGGCGTGGTCCGATGTGAGCACTTTAAACTTCCCCTTTTCATTAGCATCAACCATATTAACAGAAAAGGAGAAATCAGCAAAGTTATTGGGAAAGGGATGACCATCGATCTTCATGGCTTTTTTGCTGTCTTCAAACTTGATCTTGCCTGACTCAATAGCCAATTGGATCTCCCTTCTGAACACTTTGCATTCATTGGTCTCGTGAGAAGTTGAATTGTGCCATTTGCAATATTTGCGTTTCTTCAACTCATCGGCCGATGGAATAGAATGATTTGGAGAAAGCTGGATAAGCTTCTCACTGAGCAGCAAATCAAAGATCTTATCGGCCTTTGTTATATCAAAACCAAACTATCCATGGGAGCGATACTGGCTTCTTGGATTTGGTCCATTCAGCTATATTGACATCAGCTTCCTCTTCAGATTCAGAGAGATAAGATACTTGCTTGGAAAACTTTACACGCTTCATCTCCTGATATCGGACCTCATGAGCTGACACTTTCTGAACCAATTGTCCCAATGTCTCAAACTCCTGAGCAGAAAACTTTTCTTTAATCGGCGCGAGCAAACCCTGGAACGCAAGCTCGGCCAACTGCATATCAGACAGCTTCAAACTATAGCATCGATTCCTAGTATCACGGAACCGTTGAATGTACTCCTTGACGGTCTCATCATTCCTCTGCCTGATAGCAATCAAATCAGAGATCTTCATCTCATTAAGACCAGAAAATAAGTATTTATGGAATTGTTTCTCCATATCGGACCACCCCGTGACTGATCCTGCTGGCAACGACGTAAACCAGGTAAACGCCGGCCCTGATAGTGACAGAGGGAAAAATCTGAGCCTAAGTCCCTCCTCTGAAGCAGCCTCACCACACTGAGCCAAGAATCGGCTCACATGCTCGATGGTGGTCATATCATCTTGCCCGGAGAACTTGGAAAAATCCGGCACTCTGTAACGCGGAGGAAGTGGCACTGCATCAAAATAAGATGGGTACGGGTGCCGATACAACCTCGCTTCATCCTTAGGCTTCAAGCCGAATTGATTCTGGATCACCTCGGCTATTTTCTGTGACCAATCGGACTGTTGACTTCCAGTTGGCATCCCATCAGCTATGTCCATCACATAATTATTGTAATCTCCGACCATACGCTGATGTGAAGGAACCTCTGCACGTAGCCTCGCAGCTGCAGGTTGCTTTTCTCCTTCGTTCAGAGTCCTGGCATACTTTTCACCATGTGGGCCGACAATAGTTCCATCGGCCATCAACAGAAAACCGTTGGCCAGTTCAACAGGAGGTGGTGGAGCAATCGGCATCTGTGGAGCAACGGTCATTGTATTATCTGCAGTTTCTTTGCCTCTTCCTGATCCTGATGCTCCTGCAGAATCTGCTATAAACACTGGTCCCTTCAAGCAAATAGCATCGTCCACCGCCTTCTTGATGAGATTGTCCAAAGAATTCACCAAAGTGCCTGATTGATTGATCATTGCATGATGAACAGCCTGGTGAATCATCTCTGTCATGTTAACCTGGTACTCCCGAGCATCAGTTGTCTTCTTGATCAACTCTGGATCCGGGAGAGGACCTTTGAGTATAGGGCCTGAACGATTATGCCCAAACTGGCCAAGGCAGAGCTTCTCAAACGCATCAATCTGGGCCTGAACTGCATCCAACTGAGCTTTGGACAGATCGGCCTTTGTAATGGGCATGGCCGTCTCAGGCGTCTTGTTCTTGTCGTTTTTAGCCTTCTCAGCAGCTTCTTTCTCAGCTGCAAGTCTTGCTACGGTTTCTTGTTCAGCATCAGACGACGACATCTTGGACTTTGTTTCTCGTGTCCCACCAGGCGTGCCAAAAATGTGTTGACGCGGAAAATCGGCGGTCGTATTCCCCGCGTGCAGCACACGAAGACCAGGGAGATCAGCTTCGCTCCAGTGCCAGTCTACACTCCAGTTCAGGTTCGCGGCGTGCCAGTCAATTTGACCTGAAATTGACAAGGGGATAAAACAGTTAAATTGCTCTTTGATTGTGCCGGCTCTATTTCAGACGATGGAGTAACGTCGAATTTTAGCCAAGACCCAATCAGACACGTATCGGCCGATGCCAATCGGACCTCAAAATCGGACCTCATTGATGACGTCAATCGGACCGAGTGATCGGACCTCAATCAGACACCAAATCGGACCTCAGAATCGGACCAATCAGGATCGGACCTTGATTGATATAATAGATCAGCCTTTGAATAATGAAATAAAGCGTAAAACAAGGCCAATATGTAAAATAATGGATCAGCTATGTCTTGAAACAAGATATTAAATAATCAAAGTGTAAGCCGATACATTATCCACCTTGTCTAGTTACCAGTTTGACTCGTCTTATCGGACCATCTAACCAACCGATCGGACTATAGCCTTTTCAGAGAAATCTAGCTCCGACGTAGGGAATCTAGATTTCTCCAACTATGATTAGATCAGATAGCTAGATAATCAGACTCGACTTATCAACCTGTTAATTAAACAAGATGCTCGCACAGGTGTTGATCAGATTAAGCAAAATAAGCAGGTAAAACATTAACAGATTCGTTCTGATTCTAAGATATGCTACCAAACAATTAAGCGAGATTCAGCTCCGACGTAGGGAATCTACACCACACTTAACATTCAAATAGCAATAAGGCATAACCAAAGCTTCCTTTAACTAATCAAGATGAATCTAGCTCCGACGTAGGGAATCTAGACCAAGCATGACAATCAAAGATTAATCTAGGCGTATTACAAAGATCCAGCTCCGACGTAGGGAATCTACACCAATGCAATACTCAAAGAACAACCAGATTAAACCACAAAGCAGGATCGGACATAGAACGATGCTGTAAGATAAATATAGCTTAAATCGGACCAAGACCAATGCTCAAAGCTGTTGAAGAAGTAGAATTGATTCACATGGCGTAGATCTAAACCAATCTAACAACTCCAACAAACCGCAAAGACTACCTTTAGTAACCGAGATTACTCTAGCTCCGACGTAGGGAATCTAGACTAATCTTGATACCTAGCTCCGACGTAGGGAATCTAGGCTTAAAGTGTAGTCCGATAAACGATAATCTGTTGAATAATCAATATTGATCTAGCTCCGACGTAGGGAATCTATATCAATCTTGATTATCCAGAGATAAATCGGTTGAACAGTATAAACGAGAAAGGGTGATGCGCCTCAATTCAAAGCCTATACTAAGTTCGATAAATTGACTAACTTACTGGTAAGCCGGAGATCAGAACTGATGCAGCCCGTCCACCAATGAGCTTCGTCGGTAACTACTACTAGGGTTTTGGCGTGAAGCCGGGTTGTATTGATTGTGAGAATAGTTTTTACAATGGACGAGGGTTCATATTTATACCCTGGTCATGAAGAGTCCTGATCGGACCAGACTAACTAAATAAGGTGAACTAAGCTTAAGATAGAACGGGACTCTCATACGCCTTCTGAAAAGGAAATAGTCCCTGGATCTGATACGTTTCCTTCTTAGCCGACGCACCTTCCCTCTTGTACTCGTCATCGGATCGGACTTCCTGCTTCATCGGACTCCTCTTCAGCATCGGCTTCACTCTCTGTCATCTTCGGTCTTGACCAGTCAACGGGTCCACCGCGCAGTCTCAACCTCACTACGTCATCATCTGACTCAGCATGTCAGGTGCGAAAATCTGGTGTTAACACATACATACATGAAGTCTTGCACTATCCAATCTTATTGCAATATCCAATCTTATGCAATAATTCTTCTTTTCTAAACTGATCCATAAGTTTCTATCTTTATCATAGTGATAGTGTCTCATGTCTTGTACAAAGAGCATCCATGACATGAGACCAATAATGATCCAAGCATACTTCTTTGAAACTAACATCCCAATATTTTAATGACTGTCCATCTTAAGCAATTAGAGACCATATATGAATCATAGGACTATGTCTCCATCATGAATACCAATGACATGCCATTTTCAACATTCTAGAAATCATGGGATCATACTTGCTTGCTTTGATTAATAAACACATATATATCATGAGCATATAAACTGTAAATGAACTATAAGAATAGATCCCTGCTCATGCACTTAAACAAACAAGTTAGTCCTTTAATCGTTTTGTCACTCAATTCACCAAAATCTACTTGAGGGCCTAGATGCACTTTCAACTAGCTCAAGGTTGATATGCTCAGATGATGGACAATGTTGAAAGCCCTCAAGTGAAGAATATTCAAGTATTGGCATGATTCTCAATATACAAGCTCAAGTGGTTGAAATATATTTATTTATATGTCTTGAATTTAGGTATGCCGTACTATCAAGAAGGATGCAACATTGGTTGATAGACATTCACTGAAAGTGCTCAAGTCAAACCCATGAGAGTCTAACCATTTGATATCTAACTTAGTGGGGTTTTCAGGCCATAACCAGTCTGACCGGTTATGGGAACCGGTCTGACCGGTTCCTGGCCTCTGAATGTCTAACGGCTAGTTGAGTTTGAAAACCGGTCTGACCGGTTTGGCAAACCGGTCTGACCGGTTTTGTCTGACAGAATAACGGCTAGTTTTGTTGGAGTTGGATATTTATACCCAAGAGCTCCTCTTTGAGGGGCTGCTGGTTCTGTGCGTCTCTAACACCTTCTTGAGGCCAGCTGAGCTCTCCCCAACCGCTCTTTGTGAGATTTGAGCAATCCTTGTGACATTCTTGAGTTGGGTTGAGAGAGAAACTTGTGTGTGAGCTAAGTGTGAGCAATCTGATCTTGAGCACTTGTGGTGGCGTCAAGTAACTCGTGAAGCATTTGTTACTCTTGGAGCTTTGCTCCTAGACGGCTAGGCGTCGCCGTGGAGCACACATTCCTCGTGTGGTTGTGCCCCGGAAGTTTGTATCACCCATCCTCTTGTTGAGGAAATCAGTAAGTATACTCATTTCACCTTGGTGGTGGTTTGGGTGAGGAAAGGGTTAGGTGTGACAACCCGGCTCTTCGTGAGCACCTCAACGGAGACTAGGATTCACCTTGCCTTGGTGGCTGCTTAGTGCATGTGGTGAATCTGAACTTCGGTAAACAAATCTTGTGTCTTGTCTCCATTTACTTACATTTGTCAATTCTAGCATTTACTTGTAAATTCCGCATATCTCTACTTTGGTATCCTTGTGCTGTGTGCAGGAGCTTCATAAATATACTTGGAAACACCTGGTGAAGCTTGTTGTCCAAAGTAGTTTGTGCTAGAATTGTTAGAGGGTTGTTCTTCATAATTGTTCCATGTCGGTAAGAGGAAACCGGTCTGACCGGTTTCAGGAACCGGTCTGACCGGTTCCAGTGCTGACAGATGTGGTTTAGGTTTTGTAATTTGTATAAATTTGAAGAAACGCCTATTCACCCCCCTCTAGGCGACATCAAGGTCCTTTCAATTGGTATCAAAACAAGGACTCACATCCTAGCTTAACCGCCGTGAGAAAAGATGTCGATTGAGGTACAATTTGAGCCACTTGAGCTTGATGGCTCAAACTATGCTTCTTGGTATGGTAATGTTCATAATGCTCTTAGAAATGTAGATCCTGTAATTGAACATATTTTAGTTGCTAGCATTCTACCTCCTAAATTTGATTATGACAACTTTGGTTTGTCAAAACTCACTCAAGAGGAGTTAGCATGCACGCAACTTAATGCTTGTATTGCTGACTTCTTTCGGAGATCTGTTTGGGAAGAGTTATGGGATATCATCTATAGCGAGAAAGAAATCTGAAGAGATGCTCATCACATTTGGTCTCTCATCACGGATACATTCGAAGATTTAAAAAGTGATAATGAAGAGCAAGAAGTCAAAGGATCACCTGAGAAGTGCTCAACTGCATCAGCAACACTTATTGAGTCTCAAGTGATTTTTGCCGAGGAGCTAGAAGAGCAAAAGGAGGAAAATGCAATCTGCCTGGAGGAACCGGTCCGACCGGTTTCTGGAACCGGTCTGACCGGTTCTGCCCAGGAAGCTGCTTCCATATGTGCTCAAGACACTTCACCCGCAAGCGTCACCCCATCCACTTCTGGTTTTTCATTATCCAATGATGAGGGACCCAAGTGTCTGATGGCTTGCAGAGGGAAGAAGAAGACCAAGAGAGATGAATTCCATAGAGTTGGAACCATCAAGGCTCTAACTCAAGAACTTGAAAAGCTCAAGTTGTCACATGTCTCCTTGGTCAGTAAGTATGAAGTCTTGTCAAAGGATTATACTTGTGCTACTGATTTATCTACTTGTGTAGCATCCTTAGAACAAGAAAAACAAGTGCTTAGTGCTCAACTTGAGAAGCTCACTAGTGAGCACATGACTTTGCAATCTCAATACAAAGAACTTGAATGTTCTCATGAAAAGATTCTAGAATCATATGCTCAACTAGAAATAGCTCATGAGGTTGTGATTGCTTCGGTAAAATTCCTTGAACCTCATACACACACATGTACATGCTCTCACATGAATTCTATATTATTATGTGAAAAATCGTGTTGCTCCCAAGCAACCTAAACTTGTGTTGAGCATGTTTTTGTAGAGTCTTGTGATGATCTCCTTGCTGAAGAATTGGAAGACATGAAGCAAGAGAGAGAAAAGATCAAGAACGACTTGGTCAAGCTTAAGGGAAAGAGCCAAGTGCAACCTCCTCAAGATAACCGTGAACACATGGTGAATAAGCTTGAGAAGGGATCAATGGTCACTGGCTTAGTCTCTATGCATGACAAGCAAGTCAACAAGAACAAGACTCAAGAAAAGAAAAAAAAAAGGAGCTTGATCACATACAATGCTTCAAATGCTCAAACATGGGACATTATGCATCTATGTGCCCTCTGAGGCATAAAAGCAAGGCAAAGAAGCAAAGAAAGTCCAAGAAAAGGCTATGCTACAAATGCAAGGAATTTGGACACTTAATCAACGACTGTCCACAGAAGTTGATGGTTCTGTCAGCACCAGATCGGTCTGACCGGTCTGAGAAACCGATCCGGCCGGTTCTGGCTGAGACAGACCACCAACTACACAAGAAATGTGATCAAGCAACGAGTTCAAACAGCAAGGCTAGCAAGAGACAAGTGATCAATAAGAAGAGCAAATCACCAAGAAATATCAAGAATAGTATTTGCTACACTTGTCGGTTAAAGGGACATTTGGGTAAGGATTGCCCTAATGGTAACATTTTCAAATCTGATCTTGTCCATTATAACTTTGCTAGGCTTGGGAATGACAAAGATGTCACTTATGCTATTAGAGTGATTAGTTCACCTCAAACTAGCATAAGAGCCATTTGGGTCCCCAAGCATCTTGTGACTAACCTTAAGGGACCCAACATGGGTTGGGTACCAAAGAGCCATTTGGGTCCCCAAGCATCTTGTGACTAACCTTAAGGGACCCAACATGGGTTGGGTACCAAAGAGTTCTTTCTAGACTTGCAGGGGTATGGAGATGCATTGGAACCTTGGCATAGAATAAAGATAAGTCAACTCAAACAAATTTGCCAAGTGTCACAAAAGCAATTCAAGTTTGTTGTTTTGTAGTTCAAGCACAACAACAGCTACATTTGTTCCAATAACATCTCCGTAACATGCGCTAACTGGTTTTCTTAGTCATTTAGTCCTTTGTGGATATAAGTGCTTTATGACTCATGAGCACTCGGTAATGACTAAGACATTCATATTGTTATTTATTCCCCTTATGCCATGTGATGCTTTTAATGGCTCTCTAGTAGAGCATACTATTTTGAAGTGCAGGAAATTATGGAAGAAATTTCTTGAAGGAAGTAAAAGAGAAGAGATCCACTTATATGAAGCAGACTGGGAAAACCGGTCTGACCGGTTTCTAGAACCGGTCTGACCGGTTCTAGCCCAGTTAGCAATTATCAAGTTCCGGCCGGCTCCAGATCTTCCGACCAGAAAGTCCGGCAGCCTCTGGCTCGTGTCAGAAGTTCCGACACCAAAATACCAGAAGTTCCGGCAGAGGTTTATTTGTCAGGCTTCATTTAAGTTGGGATATTTCAAGAAATCTTTAAGCACTTCCATGACATATATTTTATATACTATCTTTGTGGTAGTAAATATTCTTGGCACCATTTCAATAAATGCAATTTATTTGTGCGCCAGGACCAAATTGTGAGATAAACTCCTCAAACTCATTGAATTGACTAAGTGCATGTGACATGAAATTCAAATACATGATGCACCTATTAAGGGGGAGATTATCCTACAATTTGTGTCCTAGAGACTAACATTTCTTTTAGTGATCTTGTAGTCTCATTTGTGAGAGTTTGTCTCTCTTTGAAGCAAGCTATGCCTTTTTGTTCAAAATGGGTAAAATTGTATCTATGTCCTATTTGAACATTGATCCTTCTTATTAAATAGCTGCTTGCCATAATATAGATTAAATCCCTTTGCTTGGCTTTGTGACAAGATTGATGCATGTGAGCTTGCCTTCCACCCATATACACATGTGTATCAAGAAAAAGGAATTTAACATATATTGTGAGGTTTCATCTTTTAGTGACCCATTGTGCCTTTCCAATCCAACGGTCACTAAATAGTGAAACTCGGTCTTGTGCTACTTATTGCATTTCTTCTCTATGGTGTATAAAAGGGAAAATTATAAATGAGAAGAGGCATTTGGATTATCTTGATAATGCGCAAGACTTGAGAAGTGAATCTTCACCAATGTGAAGAAGAAGAATTAGCTAGAGGCCAAGGTATGCTTCTTTTACCCTTGTTTTTACATTGAGCATCTAGGCCTCATATCCATGCTAGTGTGTGCATTCTTGCATGTAACTTTCTCAAGTCCTTCGCTTTGCACCTATTGGATGCTTAGTAAATTCCTTCTTGAAAATTGACGTGGTGTCAAATGTTTCGTTAAAACGGTGTAAGGAATATGCTAAACATTCTAATAAGGTTCTTGGCTTGATTAGTTGCATGCTTGTGTGATATAGGATGGTTTTTGAAAAATCCAACTAGCATGTTAGGACTTGTGTGTTTTTGAAAATATTTGGTTCTTGGTCTTTGTGACCCAATGGATCTATTTGTGACTATAGTTAACCTTGCTTGATTGATGGCTAGTCACAAATGGTGAAATTTCTCTCAAGTCCATAAATTATCTATCTTTCCTAACTCTCTTGGAAGTGTCAAGGAGTTTGAATAAAATTGGAAATTCCTATATTTGATCAAGATCCAGTACCAATATCTATTCAAGCAAAAGGCTATCTCAATTTGGATTAAATCTTGAAGATGAAGGTGCCCCTAACGGATTGTGGCTGGTTTCCTGGGGAAACCGGTCTGACCGGTCTGCCCCGGGTCCACCCATCTATTTACCCCTTCACCTTAAAAAGTTACCCTATCCACTCACATTCACTTCCCTCACCCAGACCAAGCTCGTGACCCCTCTCTCCCGTGCGCCCCCTTGCCCGAGCTCACTCTCCCCATTGATTTTCGAAGTTTTAACCAAGGAAGAGCTCGGCCCTTTGGAGTTTCTGAGGATTGAAGTGATTCTCCTCGGTCTGACCGGATTCAACACCGGTCTTTGGATTCAAATCCTCAAGTTCTTCTCTCTCAAGGTATTCATATGTTCCCCATGCCCGATCTATGTGCTCAGTGAATATCTCTAGGATTCTTTCAAGTAATCATCTAGTAGTATGCCCAGAAAGACTCTCCTAAAGTTTCATTCAGTTTGGTGGGCTACATTTGTTGGAATCTTGACCTAGGGTTTCCCAGCAGGAACCGGTCTGACCGGTTCTTGGAACCTGTCTGACCGGTTTCTGGCTGTTAAACCCTAAATGCTCATATCTGTGCACTAGTGACCCTTAATGATTACCTAGAACTGCTCAAATGCCTTTATATATCCATATACTGTGTTTTTATCCTCAAGAACTTGCCCAATATTAGTGCCCATGGTCTGTTCTCTGTAGAACCGGTCTGACCGGTTCCTATAACCGGTCTGACCGATTGTACTCTGAACAGCCACATCACATTCTGTCCAAGCCCTTAATTTTCAATCTTTTCACTCTCTAGAATTTTATCTATATTCCTGTGACCTGATCCTTCATTTCCATATCACTTTTTATCCAGGAATCAGTGCAGATGGCTCCACAAAAGAGTGCAGCAAAAAGAGCCAAAAGAGGTCAAGGAATTGATGATGACATTGCCGGTGGATCTAGCCAGGTCCCTGTGGTTACTAGGCCTGGTCTAAGGCCTAGAGGACAGAAAAGGGCAGCATCTAGGGATGCGGAGGACAGTGAGGAGACCCAATCTAGTGCTAGCAGTGATGATGTTGACATTGAGGATGAGGATTATGTTGTGCAGCCAAATCGTGGCAAAGGGCCAGCTAGAGAGGGCAGCAACGATGATGATGATGATGATGAGGATGAGGAGGAGGAGGATGAGGTCCCTAGTGGCAGAGAGACTGCAGTTGGTCGGGGCGGTAGCTCTTCTTCAGCTATGCCTGTTCTTGTTGCTCCCACAGGTCCAGCTGATCGTGATATTGTTGATTATCGTGGGACAGGGACAACGGATGTTGTGAAGAAGTTGAGAAGACAGAATCCAATCAATGCACCGAGGACTGCTACTGATTACAGGTTTCATACTTCCTTCCAGCAGGACTACTACCACACTATACTTCTCACTAAACCCAAGGTGGTATCTAAGGCACAATGGATTGATTGGAGAGCTTTGGAGAAAAAGAATAATCCTTTGCTAAATCAAATTATCAAGGCATGTGAGGAGAAGAATATCAAGAGTATCATGGGTTACTCACATGATTGGAATAGTGAGATCATTGCCCAGTTCTATGTCACTCTTTACTTTGGGACTATTCAGGGAGATAGGGTGATGCATTGGAGAACTGAAGGTGTTGAATATCAGATCACCTACACTCAGTTTGCAGAGTTTCTTGGCTTTAGGAGGAAGGATGCTAAGCGTGGGAAGATCCACTTTGAGACCATGTTGGCAGCGGAAGCTACTAAATTCATGTATCCAATAGAGGAGCAGCACAACTTTGGCAGGGTAAAGGGCTTGTACACCTACTACTTCATTCTAAACAGAATGTTTAGGAAGACCATTTGCCCCAAGGATGGAAACCCATCGGAGATATCTCTTTTTGCCAAAAATCTCCTTGCTAGAATGAGGCCCGGCAGTCCAGGATTTTGTGTTGCTGATTTTATTTGGGAGGAGATAAGGGCTGTATCTGAGAGCACTTTAAAGTGTTGTGGGTATGCTCCTTACATTATGAGAATGATTGAAAAAGTGGCGGGTAGGACATGGCCTATGGATGGTGTACACTTACCCCTCACTGTCAAGGTTCCCAAGTATCCCATTCTTATGCCTACAGAGGGACAGCAAGAAGAGGAAGAAATTCAAGAAGAAGAAGAGCAGCAGGAGCAGATCTTTGAGCAGCATGCAACTAGTGGGAGTGCTGCCCAGGCTGGAACCGGTCTGACCGGTTCCCCAGACCGGTCTGACCGGTTTGGGCCTGAGCAGCGGCGCACCACCTCTTCACGCTCCAGCGGGAAGCCTTCTTCACCTTTGCGGAGGCTCTTTGGGTTTCTCACTGGCATGTGCAAGAACCAGAGGGACATCATGGTGGAACAGCAGAAGCAAAGGAGGGCTTGCAAGAAAGAAAGGGACTCAATTAAGAGGATGCATAATCAAATGAACTTGCAGCCACCCCGATCTCCTATTTCTCCAGAGCCAGTTGAGGAGGAGATTCCTTCTCTTGAGGACATAGTGGCGAACTATCAGTCAAGTCAATTCTTCGCTCCATATCAACACTCGCATGGATTTGTCCCATATCCACCTCCTTCACCTCCCCCAGCAGCTGATATGGGTGGTTCCAGTTTCTCAGCTCCTGGTGAAGGTGTCTTTGGTGTTCATTATGGCAGCTCATCGGTCCCCGCTCCACCCATGTATCCCATGCCTCCGGCTCATCCTTCGAGTGGTGAAGATATTGCCTCTAGGGCCGCTGCAGCAATCTTTGGTTCCTCTACTGGTATGCCCTGTTCTAAATATTTCAGCTCTTAGATTCTGTCCTTCCATCTATTCTCTAAATCACTCATATATTTAGGACATCCTTTATGGCAAGAAGATTCTCCAAGCCACAATGGTGATGGTCAGTGATGGTGGACAAGTTTCTGCAGCACCACTTCTTCTCCAACATTTCTTTTTGGATGATGGATGACAAAGGGGGAGAAGAAAGGATTAAAGCTTAGCATTGGTGTGCTGTCCAGGAGAAACCGGTCTGACCAGTTTCTGTGTGCTTTATCTGTGTTGGAAAGATGGAACATATAATAATTGTCGAACCTTATCTATTTGTGGGCTTGAGAACTTGTAATGTTTGCTACTTTGTGTGATGTACCCTTTAATGCTTATTAAGTAATTTTGTGTTAGTTTGATATGCATGCTTTGATGTGGTGACTGTTTTTGTATATGTACTGACTGGGGGAACCGGTCTGACCGGTTCTTGAACCGGTCTGACCCCAGCCAGCACATATACACCTTTGTTTATTGATGTGAAAATTCCTGTCATACGCATCACCTTTTTTTTTAAATGTTACACACACTTGTTGCACCACATGGATTCTGAGATATAGGGGGAGCTCCCATGGTTTCATCTTTTTATATGTGCTTTTGGCATATGAGGCCAAATTGGAAATTTCAAATCCAAGCACATATTTAGGGGAAGCTCATCACATATCTGAGAATTCAAAATAATTTTATTGCTATATTTGTAAGCTTTAATCGGGTTGTCATCAATCACCAAAAAGGGGGAGATTGAAAGTGCATCTAGGCCCCCATGTGGGTTTTGGTGAGTTTAATGACTAAACGATTAAAGATCTAACTTGTTTGCTTGAGATAATGAGCAGGGATTATTCTTATGATTCATTATGTTTAATGTGCTCATCAAGATATATGGTTATTCATTGATATAATCAAGCAAGTGTGTGAAGAAATAATGTTCATTGCAAAAGATGAAGTGAAGCTAACCCGGCTCAGCCAGGTGGCACCCAGGTCAGCCAGGTGAAATTAATTTCAGGACAGAGAGGCTAACCCGGCTCAGTCAGGTCCAACCCAGGTGACCCGGGTGTCAAGTCTAAACAAGCAATGATGAAGCAATGACTTGGAGATATGCTATGTGGGTCTCCAAGAATATGATATGATTTATTTGACAAAGAAAAATGATATGCAAGACTTCATGAATATATGATAAAAGGACATGAGCATATGTGTTACATATTGGTCTTCAATTAGAAGCTTGCATTATATGAGATATTCTTTATTAATCAAGAACAAGCATTTGAAGGATCTTTCAAATGGAACTCATTCAATGGCAAAGCAAAGCTAAACTTGATGATGCAAGGGTAAGTGGTGAAGAAACAAATCGAGATGACTAGAACGAGGGACTAAGCAAGCTTTGGCTAAGTGACGACTTATGACCATGTGCGTAATGCTAAGGTGAAGTATCTAGTATCCGGGGGTTTCGAAGTATCATATCCAAGTATTGTCATGAGAGGCATTGCATTGCATATATATGTTATGGTTGATAAAGGAGGTGGTCTAAGGATTAAAGTGAATTCAAACTTAAGCTATGGAAAATCCTAAGTCACTAGCTCAAGGTTGATATGCTCAGATGATGGACAATGTTGAAAGCCCTCAAGTGAAGAATATTCAAGTATTGGCATGATTCTCAATATACAAGCTCAAGTGGTTGAAATATATTTATTTATATGTCTTGAATTTAGGTATGCCGTACTATCAAGAGGGATGCAACATTGGTTGATAGGCATTCACTGAAAGTGCTGAAGTCAAACCCATGAGAGTCTAACCATTTGATATCTAACTTAGTGGGGTTTTCAGGCCATAACCGATCTGACCGGTTATAGGAACCGGTCTGACCGGTTCCTGGCCTCTGAGTGTCTAACGGCTAGTTGAGTTTGAAAACCGGTCTGACCGGTTTGGCAAACCGGTCTGACCGGTTTTGTCTGACAGAATAACGGCTAGTTTTGTTGGGTTTGGGTATTTATACCCAAGAGCTCCTCTTTGAGGGGCTGCTGGTTCTGTGCGTCTCTAACACCTTCTTGAGGCCAGCTGAGCTCTCTCCAACCGCTCTTTGTGAGATTTGAGCAATCCTTGTGGTATTCTTGAGTTGGGTTGAGAGAGAAACTTGTGTATGAGCTAAGTGTGAGCAATCTGACCTTGAGCACTTGTGGTGGCGTCAAGTAACTTGTGAAGCATTTGTTACTCTTGGAGATTTGCTCCTAGACGGCTAGGCGTCGCCGTGGAGCACACATTTCTCGTGTGGTTGTGCCCCGGAAGTTTGTATCACCCATCCTCTTGTTGAGGAAATCAGTAAGTATACTCATTTCACCTTGGTGGTGGTTTGGGTGAGGAAAGGGTTAGGTGTGACAACCCGGCTCTTCGTGAGCACCTCAACGGAGACTAGGATTCACCTTGCCTTGGTGGTTGCTTAGTGCATGTGGTGAATCTGAACTTCGGTAAACAAATCTTGTGTCTTGTCTCCATTTACTTACATTTGTCAATTCTAGCATTTACTTGTAAATTCCGCATATCTCTACTTTGGTATACTTGTGCTGTGTGCAGGAGCTTCATAAATATACTTGGAAACACCTGGTGAAGCTTGTTGTCCAAAGTGGTTTGTGCTAGAATTGTTAGGGGTTGTTCTTCATTATTGTTCCCTGTCTGTCAGAGGAAACCGGTCTGACCGGTTTCAGGAACCGGTCTGACCGGTTCCAGTGCTGACAGCTGTGGTTTAGGTTTTGTAATTTGCAGAAATTTGAAGAAACGCCTATTCACCCCCCCCTAGGCGACATCAAGGTCCTTTCAGCAACCACCGCCGAGCCGATCACCACCCCCGGCCACCTCTTCCTCCAACCCCGGTAGCCCCAACCCACCACCCTAATCCCCATCCTTCTCTCCTCTCCTATTTCAACTGTGTTGCAACAATCGACCGCTTGTAGAATTAGCATCACGTGCTGCAAGACATTTTCATTCATTCCATGGACGGCAAGAAATAAGGAAATTGTGGATGTATATGTTTCCTGTCTCCCCTTGCTTTAATTAATCTTGCTGGTTTGTTGCTTTATGAAAACCTGACAAGCGAACGCAATTGATGAAAAAAAACCAGTCAATAAGTTAGTTTCAAGTCCATGTTAATCGATCAATCCATATGCACTGCACTCTTGAGTAGAGTGGTCCATATATATGCATCATTATTATTGGACATTTGGACTCCATTGATACGCTTGTTCTGCACCTTTCTTACATAGTTACTGGGTCGGGTTCGGGTCATGCCAAAAAAAGACCCGTTATTTTTCTTTGGGTCCGTGCACGGCCCGACCCAATCAGACCACCAAGCGGTGACCGCTGCGCGAATGCGCCGGACTATCATCGCGAGCTGGCCGCGAGAGTCAGCACTAGCATGTCTCAAAAGGCCGTGTCGCTCCGAATTCTGCAATGGCCACAAGCATCACAGACACAAATTGGCAATCCGAGCAGCAGCGGATGGATGCTGATCCTCCATGAATCTGTGTCGAGAGCGGCAGCGGCGGCGGCTCGCCCGGGGACGATGCGTCCATGGTCCCTGGGAAGTGGGAACACGGTCGCCGGCTCCTCGTACTACAGCCTCGCCCCTAGGACCGCCAAGGGGGGATCCGCCGCGTCAAGGGTCGCCATGTACCAGGTCTGCTACTCTGCTCGGAGGAGGGCTGCGCGGGGTGGGCCATCCTTGCCGGCTTCGGCGACACCATCCCCGACGGTGTGCACGTCCTCTGATGCAGCGTACTTGCGGCCACGCGGTAGGCTGAGAGGCAGTGGAGCAGGATCCCGCAGGGCAGGGCACATGACCAGAGCGAGCGGATGCCGAGCGACGGCACGAGACGTCTGATTCCGTCGGTAGCCTCGTGTAGGTTAAGGTTCTGGTAGGGCCATGTTGTAAGTGACACACATGGATGAAGAACCTAACGGAATGGCAACGAGGGGAAGGGAATTTAGAAACAATGACATTAAAGGGAGGAGAAGAATTTTAATAGCATTGAAGAAATCACTGTAAATTCTAATGACATCAAGGGAATTAACTCAAAAATCTGTGTGGGCTGGGGACGACGGTCAGCAAGCGAGGCGACGGGGCAAGGCATCAGGCCCACCACCTGTCGGCGCCGATCGCAGGTGCCGCCGCAGCCGCAGCCGCCGTCTCCACTTCCGTCTCAAGAATCCATCCTCTCCTCTTCCTTCATGCCGTCGATGGCGTCTATGATCTTGAACGCCGCCCGCTCGGCCGCATCACGCTGTGCGGCGGCGGTGCCTCGCTCAGGTTTTTTAGTCGTTGCTCCCGCCTCAGATCCGCTCCGGAGCAGCCTCTCCTCCTTCTACCGCAGCGGATCCAACGTTGCTGCACCACCACACTTCAACATCCCCGGTCCCGCACCAGGTAACCAATACCCTCTTCCCTCTTCAGAAACTGCAAGTCTTTTTGATCAGATCATAGTCCAGTCCGATTTACTAGCTAGTTTACTGCAAGTCTGCAACAGTCCACTAGTCTAGTCTTATAATTTTTTATGCAGCTGAATCTTTTATATGTTAGAGACTAGTTCATGTTGGTGAATAGGATATATAGCATACTAGTATATATAATATACTACATATATGCTAGGTTTACTGGTCTTTTTTTTTACATACAAATGATCTAAGTTTGTTGTGGATCATTTATATATCAAAAGAAGAAGCAAATTTCCACTCGATATCTGATACATAAATGATCCGATCGGCACTTTACATTTGTAGATATAAAAAAAAAGAAGCAAATTCCACTTGATATCTGATACATAAATGATCCGATCTGCACTTTACATCTGTATGTAGGTAAGGTGGAATTTGTGGCAGAGGAGAAGGACCTTGAGTCAGATGAAGCCATTTGGGCCTTGTATGAGCGCTGGTGCAAGGCTTTCAACCAGGAACGTTCCCCTGATGAGATGACTTGCCGGTTCCACAGGTTCAAGCAGACTGTGCTTAGTGTGGACAGCACCAACAAAGCCTGTCTGCCCTACAGATTAGAGATAAACCGCTTCGCTGATGGGCAAAAACATAACGCTCGTCCGCCCTAAAGTGCCTGGTGGTTCTGACCGTGTTAGGAAGAAGATGGGCTACTCCGATTCAGGGACGACGTTTAGGGGAGCTGCTGTTGAGTTCAAGAAGGAGCCTCAGGGACCTGGCCGTGAGTTCAAGAAACACCCTGCTGGGTTAGCTGGTGAGCCTGAGGGAGCTGGTGAGTTCGAGAAAGAGCCTTCTTGACGGATATATATATCAACTGAAATCTGCAGGTCAATCTCCATGAAACTGGAAGACGCGCCATGAATCATCTGCAACCCTCCATCAATCATCTGCAACCCTGAATCTGTATAGTTATGCTTGTTTGTACAAGGCTTCGGAACCAACGTTGTGCTTTCTGCAAGGCATGACATGCCTTCTAATAAGCTATATGTGCTTGTACTAAGTTATGCTTTTGTAAGATTACTTATTACACACAGTACAACACTATAAATATAGAGTTCTTTTAATCTGCTATTCATTGTTGACAATTACAGAGTGTATGTTGCACGCGCTTTTTTAAGTTTCCTTGCATATACAGGCCTTGTTTGGTTTCCTAGCATCTAGCAATGCTAGAAGGGAATCTTTCTTACATGGAGTACTAAATGAAGTCTATTTGCAAAACCCACGGATGAGCGTAACTTTTCGAGCGAATCTAATGAGCCTAATTAATCGATGATTAGCTACAGTGATGCTACAGTAACCATCCTCTAATCATCCTCTAATCATGCGGTCAAAGACCTCATTAGATTCTTCAGGTTCCTAGTGCAGGGGTTCTAGAGTTAGTTTTGTAAAATACCTTTATTTAATACCTTTAATTTGTGGTTAAAGTTGTGCTACAGTTCTAGCACTGGAAAACCAAACGGGGCCATATATCCGCAAAGTCAACTAAAGCTCTGCATGCTACAGTGTTCAGTAAACTACATACTACTCGATCGTACTAGTAGTAGCATGCATGGATTGCTTCAGTCTGGATCTATACATGCATATAGTTAACATATATGCATGCCAAAACGATCATCCCGGCCAGCTCTAACAAAAGAGATCTATACCACTACTAGCTTAGGAAGAATCAGCAGGAACACGCTATATATATAATATATATGTGATGTACTATTACTTACTGTGTAGCGACTAGCGATCGAGTCAACTCCGGATCAAAAGCTTTGGCTGCAAGTCTAAGGCAGCTCCGGTCATCCATGCCTCTTTTTCCTCTCTACAAGTTACTGCATGCTGTCAGCTAGCAGAGTGATTGGTGCATCAGCATGAGATTTCTACGCTAGCTAGCTCTTGGCTGCTATACTTCACCAGCACTACTCCTCCCATCCTTTACAATCAATCATCTATACATGGTTGTGGTGGGAGCTAGCAGTATATGTATAAAGAGCTGATATCATCAGATCTAGAACATGATGATGAGCATCATCAGCTGCTATACATAGTCGATCGGAATCCAATGATATCTTGCTGCCGCGCGCGCTGTGAATTTCTGACGATACTGTTACTCTCCTACATCAACTAAAGTGCAGCTAGCCGCAGCGTGTAAGTCCACCTAGCCTGATGAACCTCACATATACCATTTTCTTGGGCGTGCATATATAGTTTCATCAATTTTGTTGGGTTTTTTTTTCCTACGTACTATAATTTGCAGTGGGTGTAGAGACAATAATCCATCTGGTTCAGTTGCTGCTGGTAGCTGGTGAATATATACATATAGCCCGGCGCCGGGGGAGGAGGATGAGATTAAATCCCATCCTGACGGCGCTCTGCGGAGCGGCATTCGGCTTCTTCATTGGCATTTCCTTTCCTGTGCAAATACGGCCACAGGTGATTTATTTAATTATATTGGTTTCATTATTATTTCATTGCCGCCATTTAATTAATTCCTTCATCACCGATCGAATTACCTTGATTAATTTGGACATACAGCTTCCGTGTTACGTGTTCCGCCCTTGGAATGGTGGTGGCGGTGATGGCAGCAACTCCTCCACCGCCGCCTTGAGCGACATGCTGCTAGGCAGATTCTGGCCGGTGCCGCCGCCATTCATCAGCAGTGGAAATAACACAGCAGCAGGAGGAGGAGGCGAGGGGAAGACGACGACGACTGTCCAGCTGCAGCAGCCAGCTGATAATGCCACTATTTCGTCTGCGCCGGCAGCGAAGAAGAAGGCGACAGGCGCGGAGAGGCTCCCACCCAACATCGTAGTTTCAGAGACTGATCTTCACCTGCGCCGCCTCTGGGGAGAACCGCGGCAGGTATCATTTCAGTTTCGACTATGCATTATTGCAATGCATGCATTTCTGAACTACGTACACTACGGGAGAACGCTCCATCGGTACCGGGTGACAAACACCTTTGGTTCCGGTTTTGGAACCGGTACCGGGCAACCGAGACTAATGACAAAAGTCATCGGTCACGGTCGTTCTTCACCCGGTACCGATGAGTAAAAACGAAAAAACAAAAAAAAACACGCGCCAAATCCAAATCCTCACCCCCTGTGCATTTCAATTTCGGTTCATCATCGTCTAGTTACAAGAAATCAAATATAATTCTCAAACAATTATCACAGCACCAGCAATTCTCAAACATTAATTCTCAAACAATCATCACAGCACCAGCAATTCTCAAACAAAATTCTCAAACAATCATCACAGCACCAGCATCACGGAAGAATCCAGACTAATCTCTGAGAAAAGAAGAGGAAAATCGGAGCCGCGCGCGAACATCGGACATCGGAGCATCAGAGCCGCGCGCGAGCCGCCGGGGGGCCTCACCGGCGCCGGCCAC
>CM014273.1:5357336-5371178 GCA_004135705.1 Alloteropsis semialata | reverse complement strand
GGCCAAGTGGTGGTACGCCAAGCGCTTCATGCACCCCAGCGTGGTGGCGCCCTACGACTACGTCTTCCTCTGGGACGAGGACCTCGACGTCGCCTTCTTCGACGCCGACGAGTACGTGCGCCTGGTCCGCAAGCACGGCCTCGAGATCTCGCAGCCGGGGCTGGACATCACCCGGGGCAAGAAGACCTACGACGTGACCATCCGCAGGGGCGGCGGCGGCGAGGTCCACAGGAACACCGTGGGGGGCCCCGGCAACTGCTCCGACGTGCACCAGCGGCCCTGCAGCGGCTTCGTGGAGGTGATGGCGCCCGTCTTCTCCAGGGAGGCCTGGGCCTGCGCGTGGCACATGATCCAGAACGACCTCATCCATGGGTGGGGGCTGGACGTCAACTTCTGGAGGTGCGTGGAGGACCCCGAGGAGCACATCGGGGTGGTGGACGCGCAGTACGTGGCGCACCGCGCCGTGCCCACGCTGGGGCGCCAGGGTAACCCGGAGACGGGAGGCGGCGGCAAGGTCAGAGCCCGGGCCTGGCGAGAGTACAGCGACTTCAGAGCCAGGATCCGCAACGCCGACAGGGCCGCCCAGCGGGAAGCAGCAGCCGCCGCCGCCGCCTCCCATGGTCGTCGTCTTAGTACACCTGCGCCGCCCAACTAATAACCCATCAAAAAAACCGACCATATGTGCATGCCATGGCATTGGCATCCATCAAATCAATTACTACTCTGTTTGTTTCTTTCTTTTTTGAGAAGAATTAATTCAGGGCCCATTTTGATTAGTCCTCGTCTTTTCATTCGAATTAACTACATAGTAATGTCATCGCAAAAAAAAATGTACTACTACTCATCTATTATCTTAATACAACAGAGATAAAAGAAGCCACCACGTTCGCCGAGAGGGTCTAGAAATTCCCACGTTAATCCAAAAAAGAAAAAAATATACATCGTTGGATTTAATGTATATCTAACGGTCTACCTTACCTCTAAAAGTTGGGCCTAGAAATTCCCATATTAATCAAAAAAATATGCACCGTTGGATTTAATGTATATCTAACGGTCCATCCTACCCCTAAAAGTTGGGCCTAGAAATTCTCACGTTAATCCAAAAAAAGAAAAAATGCACCATTAGATTTACTGTATATCTAACGGTCTACCTTACCCTTAAAAGTTAGAAACCACTAGAAATTCCCACATTAATAAAAAAAGAATATGCACCGCACCGTATATATTGCCTAAATTGCATTCTTATATTCTTTGCTGTGATGTAGATTTATGCTTGATGAACCACTGGCAGCTGCCTAGTGTGATCCCACTGATGGATGGTCGATGCATGTAGTATCAAGGCTTGGCTAAAAAAAAGGCCCGGCTAGATTGCTAGCATTTTCGATTGCCGTTCTCATTGATTGAACCACTCTTGCAGTTGAACTTCTTGCCAAGTATTTTCTTTTAATTTTATAGATGGGATATATCTCCAAACAAATGCACAAAAAAGACAGGATGATCAATTCATTAGAGTCGGGTTATGAAGATTTTTTTTGAAACACCAGTACAGACACGGACACTCACATACATATACACACTCACCCTTATGAATACACGCACGTAATCCCTACCCTTATGAGCACCTCGGAGGATTTGGCCTGCTGTTCCGATCTTTAGATTGACGATGTCACAACAGACGCCTCACTACGCGACACCCGTGCCGAGTTAGGAACTCGAACTTGGTGGACAGATTGCATCACAAGGAACCTAAGCAACTAAGCTACGCTTAATTCACAGTATAAAGTTTTCTCTGATGAAAATAATATCTCACAAAATTTGTTGACAAAGAAATTTGGCCTGCCACGATTTGTAGCAAACGTAGATAACCTTAGATTTATGAATCCAAAAGAAAAAATATACACAGTTATGATGATCTATCGGTCTATGTTATCCTTAAAAAGTCCTTATTAAAAATGATTAATAGTAGCTAATTTCAAAATAAAAAATCAGTAAATTAGCACCAAAGTATCCACGTCAAATACAATTACTAATTAGTTTAATTTTAAATAAAAAATAAAAATTAGCACTTGACCAAAAAGTACATATTAAATATGATTAGTAAATAGATAAATTAATAGCAATTAACTCATAAGTCTATATCAAACACAATAAATACGTAGCTATATTCAGAATAAAAATAAGGAAATTAATAATTTTTGTGTATGAATTTGGAAGCAATATATAGCTAAATAAAAAGATGTGCCAAATACAATTAACAAAGAACTAAATGGTATGAACTAATTAAACATGATATTATATTTTTTATTAGCATGGTAATTAAAAAATTATATACATTTTTATTAGCATGAATTAAATACAATTACTAAAGAATTAAATGGATACAAATAAAGGTTAATTTTGACATAGGACATGAAATTACCATGCTAATAAAAATAATATACAGTATTGATTTTAAAAGATAATGTTAATCATTCAGATTATTCTAATGAGTTTGTTAAATTTGATTAACAAGAGATAATTAGTAATATTATATATGAATTTGGAAGAAGAAGATAGAAAAATAACATGCAAAACACAAATAAATATAATACAAAAAAATGAAAAATGGTATTTTATTTTATTTATTTTTGAAGCATTTTACTTATACAAATACTAGAAACACAACAATTATAGCACAGCTATAGAGTCATGTCGTAGCCACTACATGATCCCATTAGAATTACGTAGTCAAGGCCGAGTATCATCCTAATATGGCAACCAATGCATAGTGATAAACTATTAGCAATAATGAGAAGTAGAAATATGATGATGTCTTGCTATGTACTCCCTCCGTCCATATTTATAAGGCGTACGCGCATATCAAGATTCAAACCTTATTATCTTTGACCAACAATTTAATCAATAGTTTTTTTTTATTTTTATGATGTAAACTTTATATGGTTGGATTTAAAATAAAATGTACTCTCCAATAATTATAAGTTTATAATCATAAATAATATAATATAAAATAAATTAATGGTCAAAGTGTAATTTGGAAGACCGTGTCATGTCATATGGCACCTTATAAACATGGACGGAGGGAGTAGTAATATGATTAGTGGATCAATGAGATCTGAAAAAATGGGACAAAATGAATGATAGATGATGTAATTACGTACAGAGTTCGAACAAGATCCAGAACAAAGCAACATGGAAATTGAGACTTGACATACACATCCATCCATAACAAGATGAAGGCTGTGTTCAAAAAGAGGAAAGAATATACATGGTAAAATGTTAAGCGTCATGAATACATCTTCAATCATCGAGGCATAGCGAGTAAAACCCCTTGGAGCAGAAGTAGGAGAGAGAGGATGAGTTCAAAGAAGAAGGCTATACCATGCCAACTGCAATAATGAATGTATAAAAAAATTATTATTGAAGCATACATAGAATAAAAATGGTGAAAAAATATAGATGATACCTTAGTTTGATCCATCAGAAAAATAAATAAATGGCACCATTGGAAACAAAACTATATGCAATTATTTTTAAAATTTGAACAAATGTTTAACATCTGATGGAAGACAAATGTGAGAGACGAAAAGTTATATCCTTCAAATATAAGTGCTTTGAATAACTAATAGAGTAGAAGAAAAATAAGAAAAAAGACGTGATGGAGACAGAAACAACCAAATGAAGAGACCACATATAGTGAGGGTCAATGACTCAACCAGCATGCATGAGGCTATAGCAATTGGATACTGGGGGAGCAAAATAAAAAGAAATGGTAATGGTACGCATTGAGCCAATAACCTAGATCTCAAACTCAAACTCAAAATTAAATAAACTAAAAAAATAAATGGTTATGGTATGCCTGGGGTAAAAACAAAAAACGATGCATCTATTGCCCATTAAGTTCAAATTCAAACTCAAAGTTCTAACTGTTACAAAAAATGGTATGCATTGAGCCAATAATATATATCTCCCCGTAAACATGAAAATATAATTTATCAACATCACTGCAACTTTCAACCAAAAATGTACATCGCCAGTTAGAAATTTTAAAAATATAGTCATGTTAAAAATACACAATATTTATATTAATTATATTAAAAGCTAAAAAATCTATATAAGTTATTTTCTTCTCACTTGAACTCATATTCGAAAAAACTATGACATATTACTCTGGGTTTATAGGACAAAATAATTACAATGATACGACTAAATAAAATTATATTCATCTATTAATTTGAACTTAAAATCAGTTTGTAAAGAAACCTAACACTAGCTTCCCGCGCTATTTGCGCGGGCCACCTTGCTAGTTTGAACTGACAACAACGGAGGTTAGGTTAATTACAGTGAACAAGTAGAGGAGAAAGTTATAATAGGAAAATCCTAGTGCTACAATTGCTACGATGGTTATGCCTCGTTTACGTTGCCATCGGCAGACAATCCTCTGCATCTCGTTACCGCTGCTAGCTGGAAGAGAAAGACTGCCAGGCCCAACACAAGGCCCAGCAGGCCGCTCTGCTCGCTCTCTCTCTCTTTCTCTCACATACACACACACATAGAAGGCCCAGGCCCAGGCATTACTATATATACTCCTACCTAAAAGAAAAGGACTCAAGAAGAAAAAAGAAACCAATCATGAACAACCGACCCAATCATGAGCCCGTTGCTAGCTGCAGCTGGAGAGACGGATATTATTATTATTTATACAGATGAGAGATATATATACAGAGCAGATCAGGCGGCAACTCGTGTAGGAAGGAACAAAGGAAGGAACGAAGCAGCTACTATACAATGCTAGTCCAACAACGAGTGGCCAACTCTGTTGGCTGAGCTCCTATGTTGACTGCTCTTCTCTAATTATTAATTAATCATCCGAGATACATGCATCAAGCTTCTTTATTGTTTTAATCTCTTCTTCTAATCATTCTATTTGCAAGCTCAATCGTTGTATTATTGGTTGTTGGAAACTAACTGCCATTCGAATCGCTACGCAGACCGAGGTGGACAATGCTAATATACTCTCCGTATCAAAATATTTGCTGTTATTGATTTTTTATCATAATTTTAACCATTCTCTTATTCAAATATTATGTGTATACCCTTTTATTTTGTTTGTCATTTTGCTTTATAATCATATATGTACTTTAGGTACGACTTATCTTCTCGTATATTTGCATAAAAGTTTTAAATAAAATGAGATCAAATATTTTAGAAAAAATCGACGGCGATGAATATTTCAATATAAAGATAGTATATAAGATTTGGAGAGGCAAATTAAAGGGACGACCGCGCCCATTAGCGCCCGGGCGGGCGGTATCGATCGATGATCACACGCATGCACGTGTTGACCGCCATGCATGCAACAACTGATGGGACCATGTGATGAAAGATGTGAATGTGATTCTCACTTTATCTTCACCGGCCGGCGATCCAGCGAGACTTGTTTCTTCTTTATTTGACTCTCCCAGCAGGCAACGCAAACGCACGGCAGCACAGCACACAAGAGAATATATATTTATGCTGTGCATCGATCCACCCAAGTTTATTTATTTTTCATCAAATATAACAACTTGCATTTGGGTAATGCTTAACCATTCTACGCTCTAGATAAATATCAAGACCATATCCTAATATAATCAATCGTCCTTTAGATAAAGATCAAAATCAATATCCTGAACCCCTCCCTCATCCCTTGTTCGTGCGCCCTACCCCTGCCCCCCTGCTGACGCGCCTGTCAGGAGCAGCACGATGATGCACCAACGCACGCAACAAGCAGTACGTAGCAGGTGGGAATTTTGCCGTTAGCCCCAAATATATCCTCATCGGCTCAAGATGATCGAATTGAAGTTTCATGAATGGCAAAAATGATGATAAACCAATACCGCTTGTGTTCATTATATTGCTGTTCCAGCAACAATAATCTCGACTGATTGATATTGGAATATATAGATGATATTGGAATCTGATGAGATCTCTACTTGATAATTGGTATGATAATATCACATTTTAATATAGAGTAGCACCTTCATAGCTTTGCGCTAGCTTTCAGTTTATAATTTTTTTTAACTAGAATTTTTTTAGCACGGTCATATCATCTAGAGTAACCATCCGACACTGCGAAAAGAAATAAGAAGGGACAAGCAAATTACATTGACAAACGTTTTTAAGAGATACGACAAATCCATATGGCCAAGTTGGCATTAGCTATTTGTTTTAGAGCAACACAAACTAATAATAATTTAGAAGATCCAGGGCTTATAGAAAAATATTAGAATACACTTTTAATTAGATAATTCTATAGAAAACGTGCATGTCGCTCCACCACCCTCTACTAATTATTACTAGTGACGTTGATGCGCAATTCGCCTCCATACAAAAGATGTTAAGCTGAAATATTGACGAAATACAAAGCATTAATGCATGGAACCAAATAAAAAATAAATTAAACATGATCTAAAATCAAATTGAATGCATCCAATATTAATTCAAACAATGTTTTGTCATAACATTTTCTCGACCGCTGTATAATTTTTATTAGAAATTCATCGACTTTTGGGCGTTAGTACATATACCTAACAAATTGACGTGCTATGTTATACCAATTCATAGTTTTGATTAAAATATAAAAGATAAATTAGCAATGAATGACTAGTTCATTAAAATTTTGCGAGTTTATCTAAAAGCAAAGTCCAAAACATACCAAATGTTTAGTTATTATTTTTATACATAGAAAAAATTAAATATATTTTATACCTTTCATACAATTTAACTGCAAATAATAGGAAAAAACCATCTTCGATAATTTTTTTAATAAAAGACCACGTGACCAACTCAACATATACATCGGGTCCATTGAAGAGTAAGTGGGTCCCCATCTAAATGGTGCATGGGTCCCACCAAAATAGTGTGTGGACCACCACATGGGTCCCACCTAAATGTGTATGACATAAATATGTGTATGTGTCCCATCTGAACAATATGTGGATCCACGTGGGGCCAGAATGTAGGAAGGGGCTCCAAACCTTGAAGCTTTGGAAGATAGTATATAGATAGATTAGCATTACCCTCAGCATCAGGACTGCCCATGCGGCTAGCTAGCCACCTATATTACTAATGTCAACCTTCCCAAAATTGTTACTTTCACCTCCATGCATGTGTTCCTTCTTCCACGTACTATAGAGATACACCTGGACTACATGGATACTCGTACACTAACTATTGCAATACATGTCCGCAACCACCATGGCGATTGTCAACGCCTCGTAGCCATGCCGTAGAGGCTACGAACAAAGCACTGAAATCGTCCAAATCCTAAGTTCTAACTAGGGGCGGATCCAGAACTAGTTGAAAGGGGTGCTGGAACTAGTATAATTGTGCTAATCAGCATTGTAAAAATATGTAATGATATAAAGATATGTAGGATAGCTTTCCATAGGATTGCTTTCCTGCGACAGATCGCCCCTCTTTTTGCCCCTCACTTCGAAAGCTTGCGTCTTTGGATTGCGTTGGTGTTGGCGGAGCTGGTGGTGATTCGGAGTAGGACTGCTTGCCGCTAGCATGTCGTCCATGGTCGCTTCCTGGCATGCATGTGGTGGTGCTGGGTGGTGTTGGAGGTACGTGTTGACGTGGAAAGTTTGTTTCTCCTCGGCGGTTATATGGCTGGGAGGGGGGGCCATTGCGGCTGGACTCGCGTTGGGGTGGGGGGTTCTGTCAAGTGAAAACTTGGTTCTGCCATCATGAAATTTGTGACCCCATGAAATTCGTCTCTAGAAGAAGATAAAAGCCAAAAAAAAAATATGAATATGAAGTGGCTGCAATAAACCCCAATGGGCGCTGACCATTCCGGTGCGTGCAGCGGGGAGTTGGAAGGCAACAAGGCGAAGCTATCGTGAGAGAGAAAGCAAGCTAGATAGCCAGGGAAATTCCAAGCGAGAGCATACACACATCGACATCGGTGTGTCGCGCGCGGTTTGCTTTTCCCTTGGGCTGACTGTGACCGCGGGTCTATACCAGTGGTCTTTCTCAGTCTTTGTCTTGTTTCCAGACGCCGCCATGGGATGACAGGGCAGCAGCCACGCGCGTTTCTTTCAGATCAGATTAAACGGATCCTGAACAAGGACTCCGACTCAAATTCATATAACACTGACCGTCTGTAATGTTGATTTAATATTTGTGACAACGTTTTACCAAACATCTTATTTTAAAAATTAACCAAGCGTTATTTATCATATTTGTGACTTACTTTATTATTTAAAAATATTTTAAACATGGAGATAAACATCTTATTTTGAAATGTGTTAAGAGTGACACAAATATTAATTAATTGTTTAGATACGGAACGGAGGTGGCCGAAATAACAAACAAAGTAACTAGGAACCCGGCCGCGTCGAATTCGAACTGACCATGCATTATCGAGTCCGAACCGCTTTCCTAGCTAGTCTCCTGTTGAATAACCCCATATATAAATATAAATAAATATATATACAGTAGCATCAATCAATCTGTCCATCATCGATCGGCACGGCAGGCAGGCCCAGGTGAGGTGAGGTCGCGGCGCGCCGGCCATGCAGATGTCGATGCAGTCGCCGCCGCGCTGCCGCGCCAGGGCCCTGCGCCTGCTGCTCCTCGTCGCCATCGCCCTCGCCGGCCTCCTCGCATTCCTCACCGCCGCCCCGACGTCCGCCCTGCTCGTGCCGCATCGCCCCCACCACCACCGCCTAAGCCTAACGACGACGACCCAGGAGCAGGAGCCCAGTACGCATTCTCCCGACGCCGTGCTGCTCCTGGACTGGGAGGTCCTCGTCCTGCTCCACCCCGACGCCCCCGCCCAACCCGGGGACAGTAACGCCACGTGCGCGTTCCCGGGCGGGGCGGCGTCCCCGGCGCGATCGCTCGGGAGGATGCCGACGTCCGGCCGCCAAGCCTACACCTGCGCCATGCCCATCCCCGAGCGCCGCCACAAGCCCTTCCGCGCGCCCACCCTCGTCGGCGTCACTTCTACGGGCTCATCATCATCAGGCTTATCCCAACAACAACCCTCGTCGCTGCTGCGCTGGAGCGGCCGCCTCGTGTACGACGCCGTGGCGCTCCACGACGGCACCGGCGACGTGCTCGTGCTCGCCAAGGGAGTCAACCCGCGCCAGGGAGTCAACCGCAACGCCTCCGACGTGCGCTGCGTCTACTACTACGGCCGGAGCGCCACCACCAGCGCCGTCGTGGCCTCGCTCCCGGCCAGCACCTCCGCGCAGCAGGTGTTCCGCTGCCCGGCGCCGCCGCAAACGACATCGTCGTCGATCGATCGTCATCTCCGCGTGACGCTGGCGGTCGCGGGCGAGGAGCCCATCCCCTCCATGGCGACCTACTACTACAGTAGTAGTAGACCTCCTCCTCTACAAGTAGTACAAGAGGAGAAGAAGAAGCAGGCCGTGCGCGTGTGCGCCTGCACCATGGTCCGCGACGTGGCCAAGTTCCTCCGCGAGTGGGTGGAGTACCACGCGGCCGTGGGCGTGGACCGCTTCTTCCTCTACGACAACGGCAGCCAGGACGAGGTGGAGGGGCAGGTGCGGCAGCTCGTCGCCGGCGGGTTCGACGTGTCCACGCGGCCCTGGCCATGGCCCAAGACGCAGGAGGCCGGCTTCTCCTACGCGGCCGCCGCGCACCGGGGCGACTGCGAGTGGATGGCGTTCGTCGACGTGGACGAGTTCATCTTCTCCCCGGCCTGGGCCCGGGCCCCAGCGCCCAGCAAGTCCATGCTCCGGTCGCTCGTGGCGGCGGTTGGGCCGGACGTGGGCCAGGTGACGCTGGGCTGCAAGGATTTCGGCCCGTCGGGGCGGACCAGGCACCCCAGCGAGGGGGTGACGCAGGGCTACACGTGCCGGAGGCGGGCCGTGGAGCGCCACAAGTCGCTGGTCCGGCTGGGCTCGGTGGACCCGTCGCTGCTCAACTCGATCCACCACTTCGAGCTGCGGCCCGGGTGGAGGTGGGAGCGGTCCAGGCAGGCCCAGGTGAACCACTACAAGTACCAGGCCTGGGACGAGTTCAAGGCCAAGTTCCGGCGACGCGTGTCCACCTACGTGGCGGACTGGACCGACCCGGTGAACCGAGCCTCCAAGGACCGCACGCCCGGTCTGGGCTTCCAGCCGGTCGAGCCGCCCGGCTGGCCCAACCGCTTCTGCGACGTCCACGACACCCTGCTCCGGGACGCCACCCGCACCTGGTTCGGCTCCGGGACGACACACTGACTCGTCTGCGGCCAACAATACATAGACCAACCATAGGAGTCAGGACATTCATACATACATACCGGCTAATTATTCTTACACAAAATAGATCAGCTGTACATTCGTTTAGTTTGGAGAGATTAATTATTCTTCTTGAAAGTAGACACAAAGAAAGAAGCAGTTTGCGTTGATGTATTATATTCTTTTTTGCCAATGTTCATTCTACGGGCATTGCCTGAAATCGTACAACGAATTTACAAAATTTATATACTCTACTAGTTCTCAACCATTACATTCTGCAAGGGTCCCCAGGGGCTTCTTCCAAATTCACATGGCCCACTACAAACAAATTTTCTTCACTTCAAAAAGAGATTGATGAAGCCTTACTGGCTACAACTTCATAAGAAGAAAAAAACAGCCCGCGTAAGGACGGCCCATTTTTTGCAAAAGCCATGGCCCCCCGAAGGCCTGTTCATGTAGCTGCCTGGCTCATCTCTATCTAAAAAAGAAAAAAAAAGGCTCACGCTCACCTCAAAAGGGGGAAAAAAACAAGTATACATATGCATATGGATATGAATACAGAGCTGGTTATTTATTACTCCAGTACGTTAGTTACTTGTCCTGTATCACAATGGCATTGTAATCTCCAAAGGACAATAAGCCATATGCCCCTTTCAAAAAGCAATCATTTCGAGTGTATGGATAAACAGCTACTAGTACTGTATACCGTGCTTCTGCTTGTATATCTCACCCACCCACCTTTTCGTGGCTTTAAAACCAGCTAGGGAAAAACGAGCGCTCTGCTTCCCTGGAATGAGTATACAGTAAGTGATTATGCATCAGAAGACGCTGTACAGAATAGCATAAGAGACGCATGGCAGGCGTGCATGTTTAGACCATTATTTATGGTAGCAATCACTCAATCTGCATGCATGGCTTGTTGGCAACAAGAAATGGGGCAGTGCTGTGGTTAGGAGTATTGGCAAAGCGGTAGCGTGCATCATCGGGCATGACTAGTAATTGGGTGCCGACATGGTAGGTCGCAGTGACCCCCAACCTATGAGCACTTGTGTTATTGCCCTTCTAATTTTGCTGCCCCACAATAAATGTTTTAGCTACTTCCATCCTTATTTCTTACAAGGAGAAGCTTCAATTCATTCTAAAGACTACAAAACCACCAAACCAATATAATGTTAAGTTGCTGCTAATTTCTGACGCAGACAGCATGTATGTACCCCCAAAAAAATGCACAACAGATAGGCGTATCCTAGAAAACTTACTAGAATTGTAGCTAACATCTCCCCTCTAAAAGATGGACAAGGCTACCCCTTACATACTCAGACAGTGAAATTGATGGACAGCCTCTATATAAAAAATATCCTAAAATATCTAACCACCGAGTGCCAGATGACTGTTCTCCACCCAAACCAAATAAGTGAGATGGAGTCACAAAGCTTACCCAATCCGATCGTCCCTGGTCTTTACTAAATGCAGGACCAGTGCCCCCTGAAAGGGTCCAAAGAAACCAGATATCCTGACTTTGTATAAAGTTCCACATGATATCTTAGACTTTTCTGTTGGCCATCAAGTTTAGTTAAACATAATGGTAACAAATAATCTTTAAGAGCTTTAGTTGGTGGTATGGCATCTCATTCACGGAAACTCCAAGAGGAACCATGTGCTGTAGCCTCTTTAAACAGCACATGACCTGATATGTGTCAGTACACGATGGCACCAACAAGTTATTAGTAATTCTAAACAACGGCGGCGTCTAGCTTATCACCAGAAAACCCTGTGACTATCATCTCTAATAAAGAGAAGAAACCTGCACACGACTCTGATATATACTGGTAGCACATCTATCACAACCTCACACGTTAAACATGAGCAGAAGAGAACAAATATGTAGGGATTGCAACAAGATGGTACCTGGAAACGGATAGGGTAGATGACGAGTGCCTGAAAGCCGCCGTGCAGGCCAGGTCTTGGAGCTCAACACGTGTGAGCCACCGTCACAGCCAACTACCCACCGGAAACAAATTGATGGATCCAGTACTGGCCTATTGATCATACACAGAAACAGGGGTCATATATTGCTTCGAAAGATCAGGTTGTTGTTTACCGCTTTTGTTTATCCCAATCCAGCACGCCCTTGGTTTCGATGAGAGATGAGTTTCATTCCGGGGGCTTTCAAAAGCCACACCACTCCAGTCAGAAGTCAGCACAAAGGAAAAGAGAGTGCTGCTACCTGTATTCGGGTGGGGTGGTGCTGCTACAATCTCATCTACCTAACAGTTACTCTGGTGCTTGTTTTTATCCATGTACTACGGTTAACAGTAACTCAGGAAAACAAGCACAAAATTGGCATTGCTGAGCAGGCACCAAGCCATATAACAGTGTCTACGAGAGCCTATGTTCCAAATTTCTCACAAATTATGAACCAGTCTAAAGCTACCCTGAGATTAAGTACTAAATATTTTGCCAGATATAGAAGGTGTCAGTGGTAAGGAGGGGGGCCCTAGTCAGGAACTCACATGCAAAGTAATATAATAATCTGGTAAATGAACAACAGGATGGAACTTGTTCTGACAGAAGAATGACAGAGTGCAGAGCACCTGGTTGCAGCCAATAATGCAAAGAATCTGTGGGCTCCTTGTGCTTTTCCTTCTCCTTCAAACCTCCTCCCTATAAATACAAAGGCACGCGCAAGGAGAACCATGAGCTAAACACGAAAGATAGTTGCCAAAAGGTTTACTTGCAACCAGCCGAAGAGTAGACGCCACCTGAAGCCATGTGCATAGCTGCATGGATTTGGCAGGCTCACCCTGTGCACCAACTCCTCCTGCTGCTCAACAGAGATGAGTTCCACAGCAGGTAAATGATCTTGTTTGGTTTTATTGGTTTTTTGTACTACCAATCTGAAAGGAGTAGCTCTGTTCTATGAGGTTCTGGTTTCAAATTGAGTAACCATTTTCTCTCCTGAGTTACATATTAACTGACAGAATTTACATGAACCACAAGTCATATGGGATGCAAATTTCCCTGACATGTATACTAATATTGTTCAATCACCAGCCTCGTAAACAAAATGCTATTAGATAAACCTAAGATTATCCCTGCAAAACAACAATGCTGGGTGTTCAGTGTTCAGAGTTTCTCTGCTCTTGACAAACTGATGCAGGCCTACAAAGGCAGTAGGATGGTGGGGAGAAGGCTCCAAGAAGATTCTTGGAGGCAGGGATGTGCTTGGTGGAGGAACATGGATGGGATGCACCAAGGATGGCAGGCTCGCATTCCTCACAAATGTGCTTGAGCCAGATGCCATGCCCGGCGCACGAACTAGGGGAGACCTGCCCCTCAGGTACCTGCAGGTATATAGCAAAACTCATCAAAAGTTTTCTCTAGAGCACTCAAGTTGATTGAAGTCTTTATCCGACGGCAGAGTCGATGTAGGTGATGCAGAGAAAGATGTATTCATTTTGAGTACAATCCAAGTTGGTGTTTCCCCTCTGTTTTTTATCACTGTCGATCCGTAGCAGCTGATTCAGTCACTATATGTATTCCTTTGTTCTGACAATGATTGGTGTAGGCAGTGCACACAGGAACATATATGCATACCGCGCCCCCC
>CM014273.1:5332591-5356336 GCA_004135705.1 Alloteropsis semialata | reverse complement strand
GATCTCCAGTGCTTTTTGTGAGGAAGAAGGACGGATCGATGAGGATGTGTGTGGATTATCGCACTCTTAACTCAGTTACCATCAAAAACAAATATCCACTTCCTCGCATCGACGACCTCCTGGATCAGCTAAGAAAGGCAAAGTACTTCTCAAAAATTGACCTAAGATCGGGATACCATCAGATGAAGATCCGGGAGACAGATATTCCTAAGACCGCCTTCGTGACTCGCTATGGTCAATACGAGTTCACGGTGGTCTCCTTTGGTCTCACCAACGCCCCAGCTTACTTCATGAACATGATGAACAAGGTCTTTATGGATGAGCTGGATAAGTTTGTGGTGGTATTCATTGATGATATACTCGTCTATTCAGAAACCGCAGAAGGACATGAGGAACACTTGCGGATTGTACTGGAAAGGTTAAGGCAACACCAACTCTACGGCAAATTCAGTAAGTGTGAGTTCTGGATGGAGAAGGTGGCGTTCCTTGGACACGTTCTGACGGCTGAAGGGGTAGCCGTGGATCCCGCAAAAATTGAAGCTGTGACAGAATGGCAGCAACCACAGAACGTGACCGAGATAAGGAGCTTTCTGGGCTTAGCAGGTTACTACCGCCGCTTCATTGAGAACTTCTCAAAGATTGCTAAACCCATGACAGAACTACTCAAGAACAACGTCAAATTTGAGTGGACAGAGGCATGTGAGAAGAGCTTCCAGACGCTCAAGGCCAAACTCACCACCACCCCAGTCTTAACCTTACCCGACATCCGGAAGGACTTTGTGGTGTATTGTGATGCATCCAAGCAAGGATTGGGTTGCGTGTTAATGCAAGACAACAAGGTCGTGGCATATGCTTCCCGACAGTTGAAAAAGCATGAAGAGAACTACCCTACCCACGACCTTGAGTTGGCCGCAGTGATTCACGCTTTAAAGATTTGGAGGCATTACCTGATCGGGAACAAGTGTGATATTTACACTGATCACAAGAGCCTAAAATATTTCTTCACTCAGTCAGAGCTCAACATGAGGCAGAGGAGATGGCTCGAACTAATCAAAGATTATCAGCTCGAAATCCACTACCACCCCGGGAAGGCGAACGTAGTGGCAGATGCTCTGAGTAGGAAGACCTACTGCAACACTCTCATGGTAAAAGAAGAGCAACCCGAGTTATATTTGGAAATGGAACGACTGAAGTTGGAAATTGTGGAGCAAGGTCAACTAAATACACTACAAGTGACCTATGACCTAGAAAGAAGGATCCGAGAAGCTCAAAAGGAGTGCCCTGAAATAAAAGAATTGCTGCAAGGAATGAAGGATGGCAACTTTTTGAACCATCGAGTGGATGAACAAGGCACTGTGTGGCTTAAAGACCGGATTTGTGTACCCCAAAAGCAAGAGTTGAGGAACCTTATCCTGAGCGAGGCTCACAACTCAAAGTACTCGATCCACCCCGGTTGCACAAAGATGTATCAAGATTTAAAGGATAGATTCTGGTGGAAGGATATGAAACACTCCATAGCGGATTATGTCGCTCATTGCGACACTTGCAGGAGAGTGAAAGCTGAACACCAACGCCCTGCTGGACTACTTAAACCAATTGAAATACCCCAATGGAAGTGGGATGATATCTCCATGGACTTCATAGTAGGTCTACCCCGCACACAGCAAGGGAATGACTCCATCATGGTTATAGTGGACAGACTCACTAAGGTGGCTCACTTCATACCAGTCAGGACAACTTTCAGAACCGACAGATTGGCAGAGCTGTACGTGGAGCATATACTTAAGCTACACGGAGCCCCGCGGAGCATCATATCGGATCGGGGACCACAGTTTGTATCCAGGTTCTGGAAGAGCCTACACAAGTCCATTGGAACTGATCTTAACTACAGCACAACATTTCATCCACAGACGGATGGTCAAACAGAAAGAGTGAACCAGGTTTTGGAGGACATGCTGCGGGCATGCGTCCTGAACTACGGGGCAGACTGGGAGAAGAGTCTGTCATTCGCAGAGTTCTCATACAACAACGGCTATCAGGCCAGTCTAAAGATGTCACCATTTGAGGCACTATATGGGAGAAAGTGCCGCACCCCACTCATGTGGTCAGAAGTTGGAGAACGGAGTGTGTTCGGGCCTGATGCAATAAGGCAGGCTGAAGAGAACGTAGCGAAAGTCAGAGAAAACTTGAAAGTGGCCCAAAGTCGCCAGAAAAGCTACGCTGACAAGAGAAGAAGGGATCTACACTTTGAAGTGGGAGATCACGTATACCTCAAGGTATCACCCTTACGAGGTACCAAAAGGTTCCAGGTGAAAGGGAAGTTAGCACCAAGGTTTGTGGGACCCTACAAGGTGATCAAAAGGATTGGAAACTTGGCTACAAGCTGGANCAGAGCGCGCGGTGGTGTTCGCGTGTGTGTGCGTGTGCTCCGGCCACGGCCGTGGTGCCTGTGGCCGTGCTGTGCCGCCGGACCTGGAAAGGTCCGGCCTTTCGGCCTGCTCGGTCCCCCGACGCCGACCACGCGTGTCTCGGCCTTGGGCCGGTGTTCGTGCCCTGCAAAGAGAAAAGGGGCGCGGCTCGACGGCCGATCATCAAGCCCGTGCTCAACAGGGGAAGACCGGCGGCGATGGCCGGCACAACTCGTCCCCGGCGGATCCTGACTACCAGCAGAGGAAGAAGGGGTTTGGTCTGTGCGTGTGGCTCACCGGGAGGCGAAGGTGTAGTAGGTTGCAGGCTCGACGAAGGCTCGCGGTTCTCTTCCCCGGCTCCGGTCGACGGCAGCGGAGACGGCTCGGCGTAGGCGAAGCAGAGTAGCAGCTCGGGGCAGTGGCGGAGCGGCTCCTCCCCAGCCCGAGCTCGGTCGGCTTCCCTTCCTTGCGGTCCTCCCCTTCCCTCTCCTCCTCCTCCCTTTCTCCCTCAACTCCGGCGGCGGTGGAATTTGGGAAAGGTAAGGGCTTTCGCCCGAGTGGTTTGGAAGCGGCGGCGGCGGCCGAAATTGGGGCTAAATAGGCGGGCTAGAAGGAGGCTAGGGTTTGGACGTGCCGCGTGAGAAGCTTCGGGAGGCGCCCAGCATCAGACGGCCGGCGATTCTCGGAGTGCGGGCCGGGGTGCGTGGCGCTCATCCGCGAAGGCGGATTTCGCCCGGGCGCCACCCACGCTCCTCGCCCCGGGAATCTCTGTACGGGGAGGATAAGAGCGGCGGTTGGGGGTGTCAGCGCGAGGCGCGGCCGGCCTTGGCGCGACGCGTCCTCCGGTCCTCGGCCGGTCAAGGCCCGGCGGCAAAAGCTGCGCGCGCGGGGAAGAAAGGCGAGCGGGAGGTGGAGGATGACGCTGTGGACGGCGGGCCCACGCGTCAGCGGCAAGAGGAGAGGGGCGCGCGCGCGGTCGGCCTCGGCTCGGTCTTGGGCCGCTGCTGGGCCGGCCCGCGTGCGAGAGAGAGTGGAGAGCTGGGCCGGTTTGGCCTGTGGCCGGCCCGGCTGTGAGTTTGGGTCTTTTTCTTTTTAGGTTTAGGTTTTAGCTTAGATTTTTGTTTGAATTTTGAATACGAATTCAAGATTCAAACGCACCTTTGAATTCCAAATAAACCAAGAAGATCCAAATCACAAATGCAATGCATGATTGAATTAATTAATGGGCAAGTTGGAAAAATGCCATTACAATTTTCACGGAATTGGAAAAATGCCATCGCTGAGTCACTGACAGGTGGGGTCCACCTGAGTCACTGACATGTGGGGTCGGATGGCATTTTTCCAATTCACGAAAATTATAATGGCATTTTTCAAATTTTTCCATTAATTAATAGGATTTTTCATGATAGCTATTTATGAATGGGAGGAGAATTTGGAAGGTTGACCCTAGGTTTGACCTTGTTTGCATGATAACCACATCACAAATTTTTGGTAAAAACCAACTCCAATACAAATATTATTTATAATAATAATCCTGGAATATTACAGACTACCCCCCTTACGAGAATCTCGTCCTCGAGATTTAAGCATCGATCATATCTTCGAACAAATGTGGATACTCCTTCCTGAGGTCTTCTTCCTTCTCCCATGTGGCTTCTCTCTCTGTGTGGTTTCTCCAGAGTACCTTGCAATAAGGGACGCTGGTCTTCCGAGTACTCTTCTCTGCTTTGTCAAGAATTTGGATGGGCCATTCCATGTACTCCAATGTGTCCTGTAGGTCTAGTGCATCCGTGGGTACTTCCTCCTCTGGAACTCTTAGACACTTCCTGAGTTGGGAAACGTGGAATACTGGGTGCACTCCTGCTAGTGATGGTGGTAACTCCAGCTTGTAGGCCAAGTTTCCAATCCTTTTGATCACCTTATAGGGTCCCACAAACCTTGGTGCTAACTTTCCTTTCACCTGGAACCTTTTGGTACCTCGTAGGGGTGATACCTTGAGGTATACGTGATCTCCCACTTCAAAGTGTAGTTCCCTTCTTCTCTTGTCAGCGTAGCTTTTCTGGCGACTTTGGGCTACCTTCAAGTTTTCCCTGACCTTCGCCACATTCTCTTCAGCCTGCCTTATTGCATCAGGCCCGAACACACTCCGTTCTCCAACTTCTGACCACATGAGTGGGGTGCGGCACTTTCTCCCATATAGTGCCTCAAATGGAGACATCTTTAGACTGTCCTGATAGCCGTTGTTGTAAGAGAACTCTGCGAAAGACAGACTCTTCTCCCAGTCTGCCCCGTAGTTTAGGACGCATGCCCGTAGCATGTCCTTCAAGACCTGGTTCACTCTTTCTGTCTGACCATCCGTCTGTGGATGGAAAGCTGTGCTGTAGTTAAGATCAGTTCCGATGGACTTGTGTAGGCTCTTCCAGAACCTGGATACAAACTGTGGTCCCCGATCCGATATGATGCTCCGCGGGGCTCCGTGTAGCTTAAGTATATGCTCCACGTACAGCTCTACCAATCTGTCGGTTCTGAAAGTTGTCCTGACTGGTATGAAGTGAGCCACCTTAGTGAGTCTGTCCACTATAACCATGATGGAGTCATTCCCTTGCTGTGTGCGGGGCAGACCCACTATGAAGTCCATGGAGATATCATCCCACTTCCATTGGGGTATTTCAATTGGTTTAAGCAAGCCTGCGGGTCGTTGGTGTTCAGCTTTCACCCTCCTGCAGGTGTCGCAATGGGCGACATAATCCGCTATGGTGTGTTTCATATCCTTCCACCAGAATCTATCCTTTAAATCTTGATACATCTTTGTGCAGCCGGGGTGGATCGAGTACTTAGAGTTGTGAGCCTCGCTCAGGATAAGATCCCTTAACTCTTGCTTTTGGGGTACACAAATCCGGTCTTTAAGCCACACAGTGCCTTGTTCATCCACTCGATGGTTCACAAAGTTGCCATCCTTCATTCCTTGCAGCAATTCTTCTATTTCAGGGCACTCCTTTTGAGCTTCTCGGATCCTTCTTTCTAGGTCATAGGTCACTTGTAACGCATTCAGTTGACCTTGCTCCACAATTTCCAACTTCAGTCGTTCCATTTCCAAATATAGCTCGGGTTGCTCTTCTTTTACCATGAGAGTGTTGCAGTAGGTCTTCCTACTCAGAGCATCTGCCACTACGTTCGCCTTTTCGGGGTGGTAGTGGATTTCGAGCTGATAATCTTTGATTAGTTCGAGCCATCTCCTCTGCCTCATGTTGAGCTCTGACTGAGTGAAGAAATATTTTAGGCTCTTGTGATCAGTGTAAATATCACACTTGTTCCCGATCAGGTAATGCCTCCAAATCTTCAAAGCGTGAACCACTGCGGCCAACTCAAGGTCGTGAGTAGGGTAGTTCTCTTCATGCTTTTTCAACTGTCGGGAAGCATATGCTACGACCTTGTTGTCTTGCATTAACACGCAACCCAATCCTTGCTTGGATGCATCACAATACACCACAAAGTCCTTCCGAATGTCGGGTAAGGTTAGGACTGGGGTGGTGGTAAGTTTGGTCTTGAGCGTCTGGAAGCTCTTCTCACATGCCTCTGTCCACTCAAATTTGACGTTGTTCTTGAGTAGTTCTGTCATGGGTTTAGCAATCTTTGAGAAGTTCTCAATGAAGCGGCGGTAGTAACCTGCTAAGCCCAGGAAGCTCCTTATCTCGGTCACGTTCTGTGGTTGCTGCCATTCTGTCACAGCTTCAATTTTTGCGGGATCCACGGCTACCCCTTCAGCCGTCAGAACGTGTCCAAGGAACGCCACCTTCTCCATCCAGAACTCACACTTACTGAATTTGCCGTAGAGTTGGTGTTGCCTTAACCTTTCTAGTACAATCCGCAAGTGTTCCTCATGTTCTTCTGCGGTTTCTGAATAGACGAGTATATCATCAATGAATACCACCACAAACTTGTCCAGCTCATCCATAAAGACCTTGTTCATCATGTTCATGAATTAAGCTGGGGCGTTGGTGAGACCAAAGGAGACCACCGTGAACTCGTATTGACCATAGCGAGTCACGAAGGCGGTCTTAGGAATATCTGCCTCCCGAATCTTCATCTGATGGTATCCCGACCTCAGATCAATTTTTGAGAAGTACTTTGCCTTTCTTAGCTGATCCAGGAGGTCATCGATGCGAGGAAGTGGATATTTGTTTTTGATGGTAACTGAGTTAAGAGTGCGATAATCCACACACATCCTCATCGACCCGTCCTTCTTCTTCACAAATAGCACTGGAGATCCCCAGGGGGAGGCACTGGGCCGAATATACCCCTGGTCCAAGAGTTCTTTCAGTTGCTTCTTTAGTTCCTCCAACTCATCGGCAGCCATTCGATACGGCCGCTTGGCCACCGGTCCTGCTCCTGGTTGCAGCTCTATTACAAACTCCACATCGCGGTCTGGAGGTAACCCCGGTAGCTCTTCTGGAAACACGTCTGGGTACTCACAGACCACGGGCACTTCCTCCAAAGTTTTCGCCTCTAAGTTGCATAGTACGGGTGTGACTCTGTGGCATCGGGGTACGCATCGTACTCGATGACCACTCTCGTGCTCCACCTCCACGTACCTTGGGTTGCATGAGATCAAACCCTTATGCTTGGTTAGCCAATCCATCCCTAGGATCACGTCAATCCCTTCTGACCTGAGTACTGTAAGATCAGCCAGGAATTGGTGTCCCTCTAGCATCACCTTGACCCCCTTGCAGATTAGCGGGCACTGAATTTCTCCTAGAGGAGATACTGTAGTAATTGGCCATGGTCTAGGCATAGTTGGTAATGACCTTTCCTTAGTAAACTTGGTGGATATGTAGGAGTAAGTAGCACCAGAGTCGAACAGTACTGTCGCTTTAGCGGAGTCAACGAGGAACTCACCAAGGACCACGTCTGGAGCAGCTGCGGCGTCCTCTGCAGTCATGTGGTTGAGGCGGCCTCTGGTAGCAGGTGGCGCCGACCTCGTCTGAGTCCTCGGTGCTGGTGCCCCTGGTGCTGGCCCCTTGGCCGGAGTCTGGTACTGCCCGCCCCGGTTCTGCTCCCCCTGCTTGTTCTTCTGCGGGCACTCGAAGGACTTGTGGCCCGTCTGGCGGCAGTTGAAACAGACAACCTGACTGTTGCCTCCGGTGGTGGCTGGCTGCGGCTTCGGCTTCCAGTTGTTGTTGCCACCCCCGCTGCTGTACTGCCTGGGCTGCTGAGTCTGTGTAGTGAAGTGGCGAGGCTTCTGAGGAGGTGCTGTCTGCCTCGGCCCCTGTGATGGCCCTGCACGGCCAGTGAAGTCAGCCCGCTTCCTCTTGTCTCTGCGTAGCCCGTCCAGTGCCAGAGTTTCCTTTTCCACAAGAATTGCCTTACTCACAAGGTGGCGAAGAGTGGGGTAGTCGTGAGCCACCAACTGTCGCTTCAACCCGGGGTGAAGGCCTTTCAAGAACCAGTGCTGTTTCTTTTTCTCAGTTCGAGTGTCGTCTGGCGCATACCTCATCAGCTCCTGAAACTTGTTGGCATACTCCTGTACTTTCATGGTCCCCATCTTCAGACTGCGGAACTCGTCAGCTTTGTTGTCCATCACTGCCTCTGGGATATGGTGAGCTTTAAAGGCTTCAGTGAACTCGTCCCAAGTGATGCGAGCCGGGTCTGCGTGGGAATCCTGGAAACTGTCCCACCAGGCCCTAGCAGTACCCACTAGCTGGTGAGTCGCAACTGCCACACACTCCTCGTCAGTACAAGTGGTAAGGTCCAGCTTCTTGGTCACTTCCCGTAGCCAGTCATCCGCATCCAGCGGGTTGTCTGAGTTGTCAAAGGTAGGCGGGCGCAGCTTCAGGAACCCCTCAATCTTCCTCTGAAGTGTCTCCACTGGTGGTTCCCTGTGTTGGTTCTGTCCACCCTGACCACGTTGGTTGTTTTGTGCCAGAGCCTGAGCCATAAGTTCCATTAGTCGGGTCTGCGTGGCCATCATTTCTGCCAAGTTGGGCGCCTGCGGTGGCTGTGGAAGACCTTGGTTGTCCTGACCACCCTGCCCTTCCTGTTCTTCCTGCTGTCCCTGTACCTCCTCCTCTTCCTGCCCATCCTGACCGGCTCCACGACCTCCGCGGCCTCCCTGAGCTCCACGGCCGCCCCGGTTGGCTTGGGCACCTCGGCGACCCCGCCGGCCTCTGGCAGGCTCCTCTTGTTCGGCATCGTTGAAACGGTTAAGCAGCCGTCCCGACCTTCTGATCGCCGACATCTGTTTCCAAAAGAATGAGGTCAGCCAGGAGGTACAAAGCTTAATCCAAGTTGTCATGAGTGCTGAAACCAGGCCACAATTTAACTAATTGTATAAGTAATATAATGGAGTCTGAACAAGAGCACACAAGCAATTATTTCACTCATGCATGAGAAGCATAACAACCATAAGATCCATAACATCCAAATCACTCATACAAGATCACCAGTCAAAAGGGGTGCATCTCAAGGCCGACTCCTAAGACCTTGGAGATACACGACAACATCATGGGCAGTACTACTGCGCGAGATACATCATAAGAACTACTACATCATGGTGGTCAACTACTAGAACATCATCCGGGAGAGTCGCAGCTCCATCCCACTACTACATTATGACTCATGAAGACATGCTACTCAGTGAAGGCTACTCCTCGGGTCCCCACTCGTGCGGAGGAGAGTCAAGGAAGCTGCTGGGGTCTCCCACGTGTGAAGGCCTCGGGGCTGGGGTCGTCACATGGTGGCGACTCGTGCATCTGAGCCAGTCGTCCTGCCACCAGCGTCATCTCAGGCGTCAGCATCCGGATGCCCGGAATGCTGGGAGCAGGCCCAAGTCTGCTGGGAGGTAAGGCAAAGTCTGCAACGTGGGGCTTCTTGCGGTCGCTCATCTTCAGCTTGCAGTTGAGCTCGGACAGCTCCGCCTGCCTCTTCAGGTCGGACTTCTTCCAAGCCTCAAGCGTCCGCTCTGCCTCGTCCTTGTAGGTGACGTGCTGAATACCCATATACATCATATTCTTGATGTTATGGGCGCGGTTGCTCTGCAGCCGGCGCACCTCACTCTGGCTCTCCACCAAGCGTCGGTCCAGGTCGTCCATCTCCTCGATCTTCTCTGTCAGAATCATGTCCTTATGGTGGAGGATGGACTCCTTCATCTCGAGCTCGTCCCTGAGCTTCTGCTCCCTGGCGGTGGAACTGGCCAGAAGCTGTTCAAGGTTCTCCATCTGTCGCTTGGTGGTAGCCGACTCTGTCTCCAGTCTCTTGATCTGTATCTCCTTGCTCAGCTTAATTGCTTCCAGAGTGGCGATCTTCTCACCCATGCCGGTGAGGCTGGTGATGCTGCGGTCCCACCCCTGTCGTAGGTGCTCAATGTCCATGTCCATCTGAAAGATGGCCATGTCCTGAGCGACGATGCAGCGTCCAGCTACACGCAGCGCCTCGTCCGACTCCTTGCTGTAGTCCTTCATGATCTGCAAGGCCTCCTGGCCCAAGTTCCCCATACCGCGAAGTGCTCGTGGAAGCACCCGGTACGGAGTCCCTGCCAACCGTGGGCGCAGCTGGGCGTGAGCCTGACGTAGAGCCCGTCTGGCCACGGTCTGCACCGCCTCACGAGTGCTGAACTCCAGAGCGTGGACCGTGAGACCGGCGAAGTCGGGTACGGAGGGGTTGTAGGGGATAGTCAGCTTCATCTTCGTGGGCACTGCATCACCCTCTCCGTACACCCATCCCTCGTAGTACAAGGGAGAGGGGTCGACTCCAGCGCAGGCCAGGGTGTCTGCCAGTAGCGTGGCAAAACCCCCGTAGTGCAGCCCGTCGGTCTTGATTGGCTTCCAGTCAAGGTCTTCCATTGTCCTGCAGTTAGTGTTAGTGGGTTGTTAGTAAGTCAGTAGCAGTTAGAACAAGGATGTATGTTAATATTATAAATTTCAAGGATAAGAGGGAGTCAATCAAGGCGTATTCGTATAAAACGAGTAGTTCAAGGAGTATATATAACAATAGAATAGTTATAGTCCTCCTAATGCTAATTCCATTTCCTAGGGCTCGTCCTACGGTCAAGCACGGCTCTGATACCAGCTGAAACGACCCGAATTCCCAAAACTGAGAATCCGAATCTCTGCACCTCTGCGATAGTCCCAGGAAGTGGCTATCGCGTGCAAACCCTGTTTAAGCTGTTACAAACCATGCACAACACACAATAGAGATAATAGCAAGGTTTATAGATAGATAAAGCAATTATGTTTATTACATCATTTCGGCATTCTAGCCGGTACAAGTCCGACAGGACTGAATCATGCAGGGTAAAACATCTACAAAGAGCAGCGAAGTAGAAGCGAGGGGAACTCCCATCCCTCAGTCCAGCTTGAGCATAGGCGGAGCCCTACTCCTCCCAATCCCTCAGTCCAGCTTGAGCATAGGCGGAGCCCTACTCCTCCCAATCCTCGTCTTCAGTGTGGTACTCCGGGTCTGTTCCTGAAACACCACCATCTACCCGGGAAGCGGGTAGGCCGAGTCACTCTCCATAGCAGCAAGCCAAGGAAACGGGGGAATTAACTATATGCAAGGATTCTATATATTTGGCTGTGGATTCCCTAAGCAGCAGCAAGCAATCAAGGATTATATCATTTCATCTGCGGGGCCTCGCCCCAACCAAGGAAGTCTGCACCAACACCCGGAACATCTCCCATGTTCCGGCCCAACACAGTTCGATGTGAGAGCTCCCTCCCCTGCACATCTCAGCGGTCCCCAAGACCGGAATATCAAGAAGAGGGAAGGTAGAAGCACAAGAAAAGTCTAGTCGGAGGTAGCAGTAGATAACAGTACCGTCCATAACCGAGGACGCGGCTATACGTATAGATTATACCTCTGCAGAGGGTGTACAACTGTACCCACCCGAGATACAGCTGGCTGGGGATCAGCCATCCAACTATACCCAACGGCCCGAGCACTAGTGGGAAGCCAGCACCGTCCTGCCTCTCCGAGTCCGGGGATGTCTTCAGTCACAGGGCACACCATCGCTAACTGTAGACCTCGAAGCTGTGACGACCGCCCACGGGCCAGTGTGGGCTAAGTCTCTCTGAGTCCATCAACTCGTACACGATCCGCCAATCCGCCTACAGGCAGGTGCTGTCTTCCCTCCAGTCCCAAAACCGTCCCCCGCCCATACAAGGCGAGTGGTCTGTACTAAAAGTACTGTATCTGGTGGTATACCGACTCGGGTCCTAGGGTGCAGAGAGCGAGCACTCTCCTCCTCAAAATGTACCGCAGTACAACTGCTAGTCCATCACAGACCAGCCACCAAACACCTCAGTCGAAGTCGCAAACAAGTACCCGCCACAGGTACAAAGTATGGGAAGGTCCCGAAACCTCCTTCCCGGCAAGGCACTTCCATAGTACCGTCCTGGCTCGCTCCCCGCTAAAACACATCAAGGAGTATACTCACCCAAAACACACGCCGAGAGTGGTCAAGGATCCCATCACCAATCCATGGCATAAACATGCCCAATCATCACACAAATAGCATGTGATTAAATAGTAAGGAACTAGCTATGGGTAAGTAGCTAGTTCCAATTAGGTGATTTCAAGGAATCAAGTTTTAAATTATCAAGGCATAGCTTAATTAAACAGGTTATGCAATTCAAGACATGCAATTCATTCATCAAAGCACTAGCTCTACTGCAAGCCTAATAGGATTCTATATGATGGAGAGTGACTAGACACCTGGTTCGTCGATCCACTCTTCCTCAGTGTAGTTAGGGTCGTCGTAGTTGGTGTAGTCCAAGCTGGGGTCTAGAGATCAACAAGATATAAGAACAGTAAATAACGGCCTAACATACAAAGCAAGAAGATCCAAAACAGAACCAAATAAGATCCAAATAACTCCAAACTATCTACAAACAGCAAGAGCTCGATTTATAGAAAAATATGAAACTGGTTTCATATTTTTCTGAGCTGAAATGAATTAGTTATGAATTTTTGAAGGTTTTCAGCCATTTTAATCATTTCTGAAATTAATAAACAGTGGGGACACGTGTCAGCTCCTGGTGAAGCCACGTGGCGGTCCGTGAGTGTGCCACGTGTCAGGATGACGTCGGCATGACGTCATCGTGTGGGTCCCAAAATGATTAAAATGGCTGAACCCTGCTGACGTCATCATTGACCGGTCAACGGTCAACGGTCAGCCCTGACCAGTGGGTCCCACGCGTCAGCAGCGGGTCCCACCTGTCAGCGGCTCACATAGCGCGCTGACGGGGATCCTGCGTGGCGCGGTCGTGGCGTACCGTGGCGTCCACGTGGCATGCCACGTCGGCCCGGATCCCGTGCGGCCCGTGTGGCCAGGCGTGCGTGTGGCCGTGCACGTGCCGTGCCAGTGCCGCGCCCTGTGCCGTCCGTGGCGCGACNGGCCTGCTCGGTCCCCCGACGCCGCAGGACCACGAAGAGGTCAAGGGCGCCGAGGCGTGCAGCCGGCGTGGGGAGGCTGCCTCGTGTTAGTGCGGCGGCGGCAGCCCGTGTCGTCCGCAGCGCGGCCATGGACCGGCGCGCGCGCGTTCGTGGGTGCCCCCGTGTCTCGGCCTTGGGCCGGTGTTCGTGCCCTGCAAAGAGAAAAGGGGCGCGGCTCGATGGCCGATCATCAAGCCCGTGCTCAACAGGGAAAGACCGGCGGCGATGGCCGGCACAACTCGTCCTCGGCGAGATCCTGACTACCAGCAGAGGAAGAAGGGGTTTGGTCTGTGCGTGTGGCTCACCGGGAGGCGAAGGTGTAGTAGGTTGCAGGCTCGACGAAGGCTCGCGGTTCTCTTCCCCGGCTCCGGTCGACGGCAGCGGAGACGGCTCGGCGTAGGCGAAGCAGAGTAGCAGCTCGGGGCAGTGGCGGAGCGGCTCCTCCCCAGCCCGAGCTCGGTCGGCTTCCCTTCCTTGCGGTCCTCCCCTTCCCTCTCCTCCTCCTCCCTTTCTCCCTCAACTCCGGCGGCGGTGGAATTTGGGAAAGGTAAGGGCTTTCGCCCGAGTGGTTTGGAAGCGGCGGCGGCGGCCGAAATTGGGGCTAAATAGGCGGGCTAGAAGGAGGCTAGGGTTTGGACGTGCCGCGTGAGAAGCTTCGGGAGGCGCCCAGCATCAGACGGCCGGCGATTCTCGGAGTGCGGGCCGGGGTGCGTGGCGCTCATCCGCGAAGGCGGATTTCGCCCGGGCGCCACCCACGCTCCTCGCCCCGGGAATCTCTGTACGGGGAGGATAAGAGCGGCGGTTGGGGTGTCAGCGCGAGGCGCGGCCGGCCTTGGCGCGACGCGTCCTCCGGTCCTCGGCCGGTCAAGGCCCGGCGGCAAAAGCTGCGCGCGCGGGGAAGAAAGGCGAGCGGGAGGTGGAGGATGACGCTGTGGACGGCGGGCCCACGCGTCAGCGGCAAGAGGAGAGGGGCGCGCGCGCGGTCGGCCTCGACTCGGTCTTGGGCCGCTGCTGGGCCGGCCCGCGTGCGAGAGAGTGGAGAGCTGGGCCGGTTTGGCCTGTGGCCGGCCCGGCTGTGAGTTTGGGTCTTTTTCTTTTTAGGTTTAGGTTTTAGCTTAGATTTTTGTTTGAATTTTGAATACGAATTCAAGATTCAAACGCACCTTTGAATTCCAAATAAACCAAGAAGATCCAAATCACAAATGCAATGCATGATTGAATTAATTAATAGGATTTTTCATGATAGCTATTTATGAATGGGAGGAGAATTTGGAAGGTTGACCCTAGGTTTGACCTTGTTTGCATGATAACCACATCACCATACAAAAGTTTCAAATTTTTGGTAAAAACCAACTCCAATACAAATATTATTTATAATAATAATCCTGGAATATTACATGAACAACCGACCCAATCATGAGCCCGTTGCTAGCTGCAGCTGGAGAGACGGATATTATTATTATTTATACAGATGAGAGATATATATACAGAGCAGATCAGGCGGCAACTCGTGTAGGAAGGAACAAAGGAAGGAACGAAGCAGCTACTATACAATGCTAGTCCAACAACGAGTGGCCGGCTGAGCTCCTATGTTGACTGCTCTTCTCTAATTATTAATTAATCATCCGAGATACATGCATCAAGCTTCTTTATTGTTTTAATCTATTCTTCTAATCATTCTATTTGCAAGCTCAATCGTTGTATTATTGGTTGTTGGAAACTAACTGCCATTCGAATCGCTACGCAGACCGAGGTGGACAATGCTAATATACTCTCCGTATCAAAATATTTGCTGTTATTGATTTTTTTATCATAATTTTAACCATTCTCTTATTCAAATACTATGTGTATACCCTTTTATTTTGTTTGTCATTTTGCTTTATAATCATATATGTACTTTAGGTACGACTTATCTTCTCGTATATTTGCATAAAAGTTTTAAATAAAATGAGATCAAATATTTTAGAAAAAATCGACGGCGATGAATATTTCAATATAAAGATAGTATATAAGATTTGGAGAGGCAAATTAAAGGGACGACCGCGCCCAGTATCGATCGATGATCACACGCATGCACGTGTTGACCGCCATGCATGATGGATGGACTGATGACTCTCTCGTCTCGACCATGTGATGAAAGATGTGAATGTGATTCTCACTTTATCTTCACCGGCCGGCGATCCAGCGAGACTTGTTTCTTCTTTATTTGACTCGATCCACCCAAGTTTATTTATTTTTCATCCACGTCTGCACCGGCCCCATCGTGCATGCACGCTTGAATCAAATATAACAACTGCATTTGGGTAATGCTTAACCATTCTACGCTCTAGATAAATATCAAGACCATATCCTAATATAATCAATCGTCCTTTAGATAAAGATCAAAATCAATATCCTGAACCCCTCCCTCATCCCTTGTTCGTGCGCCCTACCCCTGCCCCCCTGCTGACGCGCCTGTCAGGAGCAGCACGATGATGCACCAACGCACGCAACAAGCAGTACGTAGCAGGTGGGAATTTTGCCGTTAGCCCCAAATATATCCTCATCGGCTCGAATTGAAGTTTCATGAATGGCAAAAATGATGATAAACCAATACCGCTTGTGTTCATTATATTGCTGTTCCAGCAACAATAATCTCGACTGATTGATATTGGAATATATAGATGATATTGGAATCTGATGAGATCTCTACTTGATAATTGGTATGATAATATCACATTTTAATATAGAGTAGCACCTTTATAGCTTTGCGCTAGCTTTCAGTTTATAATTTTTTTAACTAGAATTTTTTTAGCACGGTCATATCATCTAGAGTAACCATCCGACACTGCGAAAAGAAATAAGAAGGAACAAGCAAATTACATTGACAAACGTTTTTAAGAGATACGACAAATCCATATGGCCAAGTTGGCATTAGCTATTTGTTTTAGAGCAACACAAACTAATAATAATTTAGAAGATCCAGGGCTTATAGAAAAATATTAGAATACACTTTTAATTAGATAATTCTATAGAAAATGCGCATGTCGCTCCACCACCCTCTACTAATTATTACTAGTGACGTTGATGCGCGATTCGCGTCCATACGAAAGATGTTAAGCTGAAATATTGATGAAATACAAAGCATTAATGCATGGAACCAAATAAAAAATAAATTAAACATGATCTAAAATCAAATTGAATGCATCCAATATTAATTCAAACAATGTTTTATCATAACATTTTCTCGACCGCTGTATAATTTTTATTAGAAATTCATCGACTTTTGGGCGTTAGTACATATACCTAACAAATTGACGTGCTATGTTATACCAATTCATAGTTTTGATTAAAATATAAAAGATAAATTAGCAATGAATGACTAGTTCATTAAAATTTTGCGAGTTTATCTAAAAGCAAAGTCCAAAACATACCAAATGTTTAGTTATTATTTTTATACATAGAAAAAATTAAATATATTTTATACCTTTCATACAATTTAACTGCAAATAATAGGAAAAAACCATCTTCGATAATTTTTTTAATAAAAGACCACGTGACCAACTCAACATATACATCGGGTCCATTGAAGAGTAAGTGGGTCCCCATCTAAATGGTGCATGGGTCCCACCAAAATAGTGTGTGGACCACCACATGGGTCCCACCTAAATGTGTATGACATAAATATGTGTATGTGTCCCATCTGAACAATATGTGGATCCACGTGGGGCCAGAATGTAGGAAGGGGCTCCAAACCTTGAAGCTTTGGAAGATAGTATATAGATAGATTAGCATTACCCTCAGCATCAGGACTGCCCATGCGGCTAGCTAGCCACCTATATTACTAATGTCAACCTTCCCAAAATTGTTACTTTCACCTCCATGCATGTGTTCCTTCTTACTATAGAGATACACCTGGACTACATGGATACTCGTACACTAACTATTGCAATACATGTCCGCAACCACCATGGCGATTGTCAACGCCTCGTAGCCATGCCGTAGAGGCTACGAACAAAGCACTGAAATCGTCCAAATCCTAAGTTCTAACTAGGGGCGGATCCAGAACTAGTTGAAAGGGGTGCTGGAACTAGTATAATTGTGCTAATCAGCATTGTAAAAATATGTAATGATATAAAGATATGTAGGATAGCTTTCCATAGGATTGCTTTCCTGCGACAGATCGCCCCTCTTTTTGCCCCTCACTTCGAAAGCTTGCGTCTTTGGATTGCGTTGGTGTTGGCGGAGCTGGTGGTGATTCGGAGTAGGACTGCTTAGCATGTCGTCCATGGTCGCTTCCTGGCATGCATGTGGTGGTGCTGGGTGGTGTTGGAGGTACGTGTTGACGTGGAAAGTTTGTTTCTCCTCGGCGGTTATATGGCTGGGAGGGGGGGCCATTGCGGCTGGACTCGCGTTGGGGTGGGGGGTTCTGTCAAGTGAAAACTTGGTTCTGCCATCATGAAATTTGTGACCCCATGAAATTCGTCTCTAGAAGAAGATAAAAGCCAAAAAAAAAATATGAATATGAAGTGGCTGCAATAAACCCCAATGGGCGCTGACCATTCCGGTGCGTGCAGCGGGGAGTTGGAAGGCAACAAGGCGAAGCTATCGTGAGAGAGAAAGCAAGCTAGATAGCCAGGGAAATTCCAAGCGAGAGCATACACACATCGACATCGGTGTGTCGCGCGCGGTTTGCTTTTCCCTTGGGCTGACTGTGACCGCGGGTCTATACCAGTGGTCTTTCTCAGTCTTTGTCTTGTTTCCAGACGCCGCCATGGGATGACAGGGCAGCAGCCACGCGCGTTTCTTTCAGATCAGATTAAACGGATCCTGAACAAGGACTCCGACTCAAATTCATATAACACTGACCGTCTGTAATGTTGATTTAATATTTGTGACAACGTTTTACCAAACATCTTATTTTAAAAATTAACCAAGCGTTATTTATCATATTTGTGACTTACTTTATTATTTAAAAATATTTTAAACATGGAGATAAACATCTTATTTTGAAATGTGTTAAGAGTGACACAAATATTAATTAATTATTTAATTAGATACGGAACGGAGGTGGCCGGAATAACAAACAAAGTAACTAGGAACCCGGCCGCGTCGAATTCGAACTGACCATGCATTATCGAGTCCGAACCGCTTTCCTAGCTAGTCTCCTGTTGAATAACCCCATATATAAATATAAATAAATATATATACAGTAGCATCAATCAATCTGTCCATCATCGATCGGCACGGCAGGCAGGCCCAGGTGAGGTGAGGTCGCGGCGCGCCGGCCATGCAGATGTCGATGCAGTCGCCGCCGCGCTGCCGCGCCAGGGCCCTGCGCCTGCTGCTCCTCGTCGCCATCGCCCTCGCCGGCCTCCTCGCATTCCTCACCGCCGCCCCGACGTCCGCCCTGCTCGTGCCGCATCGCACCCACCACCACCGCCTAAGCCTAACGACGACGACCCAGGAGCAGGAGCAGGAGCAGGAGCAGGAGCCCAGTACGCATTCTCCCGACGCCGTGCTGCTCCTGGACTGGGAGGTCCTCGTCCTGCTCCACCCCGACGCCCCCGCCCAACCCGGGGACAGTAACGCCACGTGCGCGTTCCCGGGCGGGGCGGCGTCCCCGGCGCGATCGCTCGGGAGGATGCCGACGTCCGGCCGCCAAGCCTACACCTGCGCCATGCCCATCCCCGAGCGCCGCCACAAGCCCTTCCGCGCGCCCACCCTCGTCGGCGTCACTTCTACGGGCTCATCATCATCAGGCTTATCCCAACAACAACCCTCGATGCTGCTGCGCTGGAGCGGCCGCCTCGTGTACGACGCCGTGGCGCTCCACGACGGCACCGGCGACGTGCTCGTGCTCGCCAAGGGAGTCAACCCGCGCCAGGGAGTCAACCGCAACGCCTCCGACGTGCGCTGCGTCTACTACTACGGCCGGAGCGCCACCACCAGCGCCGTCGTGGCCTCGCTCCCGGCCAGCACCTCCGCGCAGCAGGTGTTCCGCTGCCCGGCGCCGCCGCAAACGACATCGTCGTCGATCGATCGTCATCTCCGCGTGACGCTGGCGGTCGCGGGCGAGGAGCCCATCCCCTCCATGGCGACCTACTACTACAGTAGTAGTAGACCTCCTCCTCTACAAGTAGTACAAGAGGAGAAGAAGAAGCAGGCCGTGCGCGTGTGCGCCTGCACCATGGTCCGCGACGTGGCCAAGTTCCTCCGCGAGTGGGTGGAGTACCACGCGGCCGTGGGCGTGGACCGCTTCTTCCTCTACGACAACGGCAGCCAGGACGAGGTGGAGGGGCAGGTGCGGCAGCTCGTCGCCGGCGGGTTCGACGTGTCCACGCGGCCCTGGCCATGGCCCAAGACGCAGGAGGCCGGCTTCTCCTACGCGGCCGCCGCGCACCGGGGCGACTGCGAGTGGATGGCGTTCGTCGACGTGGACGAGTTCATCTTCTCCCCGGCCTGGGCCCGGGCCCCAGCGCCCAGCAAGTCCATGCTCCGGTCGCTCGTGGCGGCGGTTGGGCCGGACGTGGGCCAGGTGACGCTGGGCTGCAAGGATTTCGGCCCGTCGGGGCGGACCAGGCACCCCAGCGAGGGGGTGACGCAGGGCTACACGTGCCGGAGGCGGGCCGTGGAGCGCCACAAGTCGCTGGTCCGGCTGGGCTCGGTGGACCCGTCGCTGCTCAACTCGATCCACCACTTCGAGCTGCGGCCCGGGTGGAGGTGGGAGCGGTCCAGGCAGGCCCAGGTGAACCACTACAAGTACCAGGCCTGGGACGAGTTCAAGGCCAAGTTCCGGCGACGCGTGTCCACCTACGTGGCGGACTGGACCGACCCGGTGAACCGAGCCTCCAAGGACCGCACGCCCGGTCTGGGCTTCCAGCCGGTCGAGCCGCCCGGCTGGCCGCACAGATTCTGCGACGTCCACGACACCCTGCTCCGGGACGCCACCCGCACCTGGTTCGGCCCCGGCCCTGCTCCGCCAGGATTCACCACCACTCTCTCGTCTGCGGCCAACAATACATAGGACATTCATACCGGCTAATTATTCTTACACAAAATAGATCAGCTGTACATTCGTTTAGTTTGGAGAGATTAATTATTCTTCTTGAAAGTAGACACAAAGAAAGAAGCAGTTTGCGTTGATGTATTATATTCTTTTTTGCCAATGTTCATTCTACGGGCATTGCCTGAAATCGTACAACGAATTTACAAAATTTATATACTCTACTAGTTCTCAACCATTACATTCTGCAAGGGTCCCCAGGGGCTTCTTCCAAATTCACATGGCCGCCAAAGTGGAAAGGAAATGTCGCTTCTTCACCTGGCTCCTACTCCAACGGCTGATCGGCTTAACAAACGGGGAGGCCAGGCGAATCCAATATGTCAACTTTGCCGCACGCTACCTGAAACGCACACACACATGCTGGCTACATGCTCCTTCTCACAGAAGGTATGGCAGCGCATGGCCAATGACACCGGCATACAACAACTGCATCAATCAAGCAACCACAGCAACATCTCCTCTTGGTGGTCACTAATCGCAGCCACACCACACACTGCTTCGGCAGGTCAAACGCTGCAAATCATCATATACACCGCATGGAACATTTGTAAAGAACGGTGCCGACGACAACAAGGCTATCGATACTGATCTTCTATGTGAGCGCATCCACACTCTTTCAGGCTGGCTGCAGCTGAATAGCATCTGTCCTTCTCAATGTCTGTTGAACTACCGTAGCAGTAGATGCTGAAGTTTTTCTAGCTTTTTCTTCTTTCCTTTAGCTGCCGGAAGGCAATCTGTAACTATAACTTGCTTCCTTCTATAATGAAACGGCAGAGCACCTGCCAAAGCTTGCTCAAAAAAAAATTTTCACATGGCCCACTACAAACAAATTTTCTTCACTTCAAAAAGAGATTGATGAAGCCTTACTGGCTACAACTTCATAAGAAGAAAAAAACAGCCCGCGTAAGGACGGCCCATTTTTTGCAAAAGCCATGGCCCCCCGAAGGCCTGTTCATGTAGCTGCCTGGCTCATCTCTATCTAAAAAAGAAAAAAAAAAGGCTCACGCTCACCTCAAAGGAAAAAAAAAACAAGTATATATATATAGCAATGCCATTGTAATCTCCAAAGAACAATAAGCCATAGGCCCCTTTCAAAAAGCAATCATTTCAAGTGTATGGATAACAGCCACGAGTACTGTATACCGTGCTTCTGCTTGTAAATCTCACCCACCCACCTTTTCGTGGCTTTAAAACCAGGGCAAAACGAGCGGTCTGCTTCCCTGGAATGAATATACTGGCAACAAGAAATGGAGTATTGGCAAAGCGGTAGCGTGCATCATCGGGCATGACTAGTAATTGGGTGCCGACATGGTAGGTCGCAGTGACCCCCAACCTATGAGCACTTGTGTTATTGCCCTTCTAATTTTGCTGCCCCACAATAAATGTTTTAGCTACTTCCATCCTTATTTCTTACAAGGAGAAGCTTCAATTCATTCTAAAGACTACAAAACCACCAAACCAATATAAAGTTAAGTTGCTGCTAATTTCTGACGCAGACAGCATGTATGTACCCCAAAAAAATGCACAACAGATAGGCGTATCCTAGAAAACTTACTAGAATTGTAGCTAACATCTCCCCTCTAAAAGATGGACAAGGCTACCCCACAGTGAAATTGATGGACAGCCTCTATATAAAAAATATCCTAAAATATCTAACCACCGAGTGCCAGATGACTGTTCTCCACCCAAACCAAATAAGTGAGATGGAGTCACAAAGCTTACCCAATCCGATCGTCCCTGGTCTTTACTAAATGCAGGACCAGTGCCCCCTGAAAGGGTCCAAAGAAACCAGATATCCTGACTTTGTATAAAGTTCCACATGGTATCTTAGACTTTTCTGTTGGCCATCAAGTTTAGTTAAACATAATGGTAACAAATAATCTTTAAGAGCTTTAGTTGGTGGTATGGCATCTCATTCACGGAAACTCCAAGAGGAACCATGTGCTGTAGCCTCTTTAAACAGCACATGACCTGATATGTGTCAGTACACGATGGCACCAACAAGTTATTAGTAATTCTAAACAACGGCGGCGTCTAGCTTATCACCAGAAAACCCTGTGACTATCATCTCTAATAAAGAGAAGAAACCTGCACACGACTCTGATATATACTGGTAGCACATCTATCACAACCTCACACGTTAAACATGAGCAGAAGAGAACAAATATGTAGGGATTGCAACAAGATGGTACCTGGAAACGGATAGGGTAGATGACGAGTGCCTGAAAGCCGCCGTGCAGGCCAGGTCTTGGAGCTCAACACGTGTGAGCCACCGTCACAGCCAACTACCCACCGGAAACAAATTGATGGATCCAGTACTGGCCTATTGATCATACACAGAAACAGGGGTCATATATTGCTTCGAAAGATCAGGTTGTTGTTTACCGCTTTTGTTTATCCCAATCCAGCACGCCCTTGGTTTCGATGAGAGATGAGTTTCATTCCGGGGGCTTTCAAAAGCCACACCACTCCAGTCAGAAGTCAGCACAAAGGAAAAGAGAGTGCTGCTACCTGTATTCGGGTGGGGTGGTGCTGCTACAATCTCATCTACCTAACAGTTACTCTGGTGCTTGTTTTTATCCATGTACTACGGTTAACAGTAACTCAGGAAAACAAGCACAAAATTGGCATTGCTGAGCAGGCACCAAGCCATATAACAGTGTCTACGAGAGCCTATGTTCCAAATTTCTCACAAATTATGAACCAGTCTAAAGCTACCCTGAGATTAAGTACTAAATATTTTGCCAGATATAGAAGGTGTCAGTGGTAAGGAGGGGGGCCCTAGTCAGGAACTCACATGCAAAGTAATATAATAACCTGGTAAATGAACAACAGGATGGAACTTGTTCTGACAGAAGAATGACAGAGTGCAGAGCACCTGGTTGCATCCAATAATGCAAAGAATCTGTGGGCTCCTTGTGCTTTTCCTTCTCCTTCAAACCTCCTCCCTATAAATACAAAGGCACGCGCAAGGAGAACCATGAGCTAAACACGAAAGATAGTTGCCAAAAGGTTTACTTGCAACCAGCCGAAGAGTAGACGCCACCTGAAGCCATGTGCATAGCTGCATGGATTTGGCAGGCTCACCCTGTGCACCAACTCCTCCTGCTGCTCAACAGAGATGAGTTCCACAGCAGGTAAATGATCTTGTTTGGTTTTATTGGTTTTTTGTACTACCAATCTGAAAGGAGAAGCTCTGTTCTATGAGGTTCTGGATTCAAATTGAGTAACCATTTTCTCTCCTGAGTTACATATTAACTGACAGAATTTACATGAACCACAAGTCATATGGGATGCAAATTTCCCTGACATGTATACTAATATTGTTCAATCACCAGCCTCGTAAACAAAATGCTATTAGATAAACCTAAGATTATCCCTGCAAAACAACAATGCTGGGTGTTCAGTGTTCAGAGTTTCTCTGCTCTTGACAAACTGATGCAGGCCTACAAAGGCAGTAGGATGGTGGGGAGAAGGCTCCAAGAAGATTCTTGGAGGCAGGGATGTGCTTGGTGGAGGAACATGGATGGGATGCACCAAGGATGGCAGGCTCGCATTCCTCACAAATGTGCTTGAGCCAGATGCCATGCCCGGCGCACGAACTAGGGGAGACCTGCCCCTCAGGTACCTGCAGGTATATAGCAAAACTCATCAAAAGTTTTCTCTAGAGCACTCAAGTTGATTGAAGTCTTTATCCGACGGCAGAGTCGATGTAGGTGATGCAGAGAAAGATGTATTCATTTTGAGTACAATCCAAGTTGGTGTTTCCCCTCTGTTTTTTATCACTGTCGATCCGTAGCAGCTGATTCAGTCACTATATGTATTCCTTTGTTCTGACAATGATTGGTGTAGGCAGTGCACACA
>CM014273.1:5319727-5330575 GCA_004135705.1 Alloteropsis semialata | reverse complement strand
GGGGCGCGGTATGCATATATGTTCCTGTGTGCACTGCCTACACCAATCATTGTCAGAACAAAGGAATACATATAGTGACTGAATCAGCTGCTACGGATCGACAGTGATAAAAAACAGAGGGGAAACACCAACTTGGATTGTACTCAAAATGAATACATCTTTCTCTGCATCACCTACATCGACTCTGCCGTCGGATAAAGACTTCAATCAACTTGAGTGCTCTAGAGAAAACTTTTGATGAGTTTTGCTATATACCTGCAGGTACCTGAGGGGCAGGTCTCCCCTAGTTCGTGCGCCGGGCATGGCATCTGGCTCAAGCACATTTGTGAGGAATGCAATTGTGAATTTCATTCTTTCCCTAGTCACCTTCATGATTATCTAAGATCCCCAATTGATGACAATTAAACTATTTATTGTAAGCAGATATTTCACCTGAAAAAAAATGTCAATCAAAAAATTTATATAGAGAAAATATATAAATTTACAAACTTCATGTCCGATCAATTTTCTTGGTCATGTTTACTCCAGCAATCCTAGCCGGACTATTGTATGTAAATTTCTGTTGTACTAAAGGTTAATCGCTAATATAATTCTACTGTATGGTACTGATACATATTTAAGCTACTGAATACTTCGACTACATTTCAAAATACAGTGCACATCTGCCCGACTAATGAACTAAATGCATCCTGTGTACCTTGTTTGATCAATATGCTCCACTTGTTACATCATAGTCTTCCAGAGTACAAAAATGCCAGTCCAGAGCAGTCTTCAAGACCTAAAAAGGTTTAGCAAGAAATAACAATACAAATATTCTTGTGCAGTTTGCAGTGAGGTCGTGTAATAATATTATCCAAGCAAGATATCTAGGAATCTCAACGAAGTCACAAAGTAGCACAACAGGATTTCATTAAGACAGTAAATCACGTTCCCCAACTTGAGTATACAGAAATACTAAGCTCTTCAGCTAAAATTTGAGCTTGTAGACAAGTAAGCTAGAAAGAAGTGTAAAGCTTAGTATTACACCCCAATAGCTAAATACTACACCCTCTCTTGTATGCTCTTGTTCTTCCCTGCTGACTACTTGTCTGTGCGGAATTTGTCTTTGCTCGTCCCTGCTGGCTTCTTCTCTGCGCAGTTTGTGCTGTTGCTCACGGCACTGCTGCGGCATCCATCTTGTGATCGTCCTCTCATGGACAATCAGGTGTTCCAAACAATCTGAGGACGTCAGCTCACAGCCCTTGGTGCTGATAGTCAGAACAAGTAATGTCTTGGCCACACTTCCAGAAGCACGAAGCGCACAGAGTAGATCAGACCACACCTTCATGCGGGTACATCCAGTGCCACGCATTTTGCCTTCTGGAACTACAATCACTGCAAACTCCGAGTGAACAAGTGCTGGATGATGACGGTAAGCTACAAAATCTGCACCGTACTGCAACCCTGACTTTACAACCCAATTCTTGAATCGAAGGTGTTCATACGCCTTGTACATCTCCGGGAATCGTTCCGAGGCAGAGGTCAATAGATCCCACAGCTCCCCTTGAGCCATCTGCTCCTTGTTCTCCGATTCAACTGTGATGCACTTGAGGGCATGGCAAAGGAAGAACACCTCCTCAGGACCCAGCTGGAACCACTGCTTCTCCTCTCCTGCATTTTCCACAACCCGGCCAAAGGAGGCTCGGTTAAGAAGCCTGGCTTGGTCTGTTGCGGCTGCAAGAATGGCGTCCCCGCCATCCCCTGATAAAATCGCCACGGCTTGTGAGTCTTTCAGTGAAGCCTGCAGGTCGGCAACTATCGTCGACATGGGATATTGTGCTGCAAGAGCTGCAGAGTTGTTGCCGTCTTTTCCCTTCTTCCATCTCGGACCTGGCAAATCCATAAGCTGATGACACAGCATGAGACTTGAGTTTGTTTCATATAGCTACAATTTAGAGCAGAAAAGAAAAAATGCAACTGATGGCCATGGTTTTGAAGTCAGGGCGGTCCAACATCTATTTACTCTATTTGAATAGCACAAACACCTGCTGAGACTTACACAGTACAATAGCTAAAATAGGATTACAATACTATTTCTTCTCTTCAAGTCTATGCTTATCTAATGGCCATGAAACTCTCCAGTATATCATCTTCATTGAAATTAAAGAAAGTAAAAAATGCAACTAACACACACAACAATTCTGCAGTAAGACATGTTGCAACAACGAGCAAACACGCCATGGCTACCAATCTAGTTTCCAGAAGCTAAGTAATCGCAAATTTGCGGTGAGAATTTGTTAATTACCTTGGTAGAGAGATGCTGGCTTGGTGCTCTCAAATCGCAATGCTAACGGGAACAGAAGGACGAACTGGCTTGCCTGGCTGCTTAGCGAGTGCGTCACGCCTGTGGAGGGCCCACCCAACACGCGCCGCGCCGCCGAAAGCGCTGCTCCGCCGGCCACTGGGCGCAGGAGGCTCAAATCCTCCGGCCTCACCCCCTAGCTAGTCGGCGGACTCCAGGACTCGGCGTGCTTCGGAGGAGGGGGGAAACCAGGGGGGGAGTCGCTCTTTAGGCTGAATCTTAGGGCGCGGTGCCCGGCGGCGGCAGGCGTGATGCCCGGCGGCGGCGGCGCAGGACGGACCGGAGCAGCGGGGTGTGGTGGGGTGTGGAGGTGGCGGCGGGGCTAGGCAGCGGAAAGCCGGAAACGCCCGCCCTTTGCCCCTGTGGGTTGTAGCCGTCCTGCACTCCTGCCTTGCCTGATCCGGTCGAATCAGGCAGATGATGCGCAAGCCCCTTCCTTGATTCTTTGCCCTGCTTAGTTTGCAAACTTGTCACATCAAATGTTAGGACAATAATTAAAGGTATTAAACGTGGATTAATGACAAAATCCATTCCATAACCCCCGGTAACTTCGCGAGACAAATCTAATGAGCCTAATTTGGTCATGATTAGACAACCTCGTGCTACAGTAAACAATTTCTAATGACGGATTAATTAGGCTTAATAGATTCGTCTCGCGATTTTCCGTCCATCCGTGTATTTAGTTTTATAATTAGATCATGCTTAGTCCTCCTAATCTTCGATTTAGTTTTGCTATGGTAAATTTCGCAAGCTTTCTCACCGAACTAAACAGGTCCTCAGTTCAATTCAATTCTGAATTTCTGGAGGTCGCCTTTGCCTGCACAGCACAGCTCTAGTGCTAGTGCTAGTGGGGGGTCGGTCATCTTTTGGTCCGCTGCTCGTCTCTCTAACATAACATCCATGCCTAGCACTACTCGAGTACCAGTGCTCAAGAAAAATCCACCCCAACTCAAACACCACTCAGGCTTATAATAAAACATTCCCTTAATTATGTGGCCTGCCTGTATGTATTACCCTCCCTCCCTGCCTTGTCTGTCTAGCTCATCCTCAATGAGCAACCCCGGCCCTCTCCCTTTCCCAAACCCAACAATTCACTCGCACACATCTTATACAAAACAACGGAACCTTTAATCACAACATACATACATCATATCATATATAATTTGGATTACTTCCTCTTCATCTGCAGTACATCTTTGTGGTCCTTGCTTTTCTCTGGCGTGCAAATATTCAAACAAACGTGGTGGCAGCTATCGGACCAGGCCTCCGTAGCATAGTGGTATTGCGTTCGCTTCGTAAGCGAAAGGTCGCGAGTTCGATCCTCGCCGGGGGCTTTTTTTTTTTTTTCTGTCCTCTTTTTGCAGAGGGCGTGGGTGGCCAGTGAGTTTCTTTTTGCAGAGGGCGGGGGTTGCCAGTGAGTTCGTCATCGTGCGTGGGACAACTCGTCCTCTCCTCCGGTCCGGATGACTAGTGTTTTTTTACTTTAATTTGTCGTTTCGACGTGACACCAACAATTCAATTCAGCCGCCTCCTCTCATCTCCTCTCCTCTCCTGCAAATTCATCATCAAGCTTGGTCTTTCATCCTCCTCTTCTCTTGTCTTCTCCTGCAGAATTGAAGCTTCAATTGTCCCCCAAAACTGCAGTCCTCAGTTCACCTGTCCAATTCATCAAGAGCCTACCATCTTCTGCATGTTCAGGTACACGGCCATCAATCAATATACAAGCCCTTTACATATATGACTCACTCTAGCTTTGTGTTCCCTGTGTCTTTGGTTCTGAGTCAGTTGATTTACAACATCAGACAGAGTAGCCTGTGCTCCCATGTGTTTCCAACCCATTCGCTCCATCGTTTCTATTATCTATCTCATGCTCATACAATTTATTCAGACTTGTTTTGTAGGCTGTAGCATCAGGAAACCCCGATTTATCCTCACACATAAAATAACAGCACAAGTTATTCTTTTGTTCCTGCAAGGACAGTTAACACATTTATTTTCAGTTCAGCCTCGTAGCATTCTGCTTCATATATCCGGACTGTAAGAACAAGATCATCCTCACCAGTGTCTCTTTTCCTACAATATAATGCAGTGCGATGCGGATGAGTGAGCAGAGGCATAGCAGCAGAGGAGGCAGTGCAGAGAAGGTGACATACAGAGACGAGATCGGCCCCATCCAGCCGCCCAATGTGATCGCTCGTCTCATGGGCATCGACATCAACCAGACCATCCCCCCATTCCCACCACCACCAAAGCCGAAGCCAAATCCAAAGACAAAGCCAAAGCCAAAGCCTGCAGCTGCAGCTGCAGCGGTCATCTCTCCTCGATCTGAGCCGTTCAGGCAAGCCAATAAGTGTAGCCTGCTCTCGTACCGCAAGCCAAGCTCCAGGCATTGCCTCAACAAGATCATGAGATCGCGCTCGCGCCAGCTGCATCGCCATCCCCAGGAGGACCTGCTCAACAAGTTGAAGCACGATTTCCAGGCATGGCAGCGGCAGGCATCCAAAGCGCTGGACAGCAAGTCCATTCAGATGATCGCGCAAGAGAACCTCCGCAACCAGAAGATGGCAAGATATGCTGCTTGTTTTGCTGCCGCAGACACCAAGCAGGCCATGGACATTGCTGTACTGCAACGAGAAGCTGATTCAGAGCCTGCAGCTAATGAGGTCGTCGCAAGTCCCTGTGCAGCAGCAGCAGCAGCAGCATCTGAAAAATCCAGAGACTCTGAGGCACACAAATGCAAGGATGGACATGACCATGACGAATCTGGTGAAACGACACCGATAGTGCTCCTCAAGCCTAGTTCTTCTACAGGCAGTTCTGTCGATGGTCAACAACCGTTGCCTGGTTTGCCAAAGGTGCAGAGGGATGGCAGCATGAGCAGGTTTCTTCAGGAGGTCAAGGAGATGCTTCAGAAAGAGCTGGATGTGAATGCTGACACAGTAACTTGGGGAAATTATTCTCAGCCAAAGCAAATCGCTCGGGACACCATTGCAAAGCAGACCAGAGGAACTGTCACCAAGGATCTGAATAAGAGGTTGTTCAGGCTAGAGTCCTTCCGCGCTTTCAGAAGCGACCGCAGGCGCAACGAAGCTACTGCAACAACACAGGCGTCTCCGGAGCATGTCACGAGGAACATCGTGCTTGCTCACAGGCTCATGACTGCCACATCAACAACAGCCGAAACCGTCTCATTAAGTAGACAGAGGGCCAGCAGGTCGTTTGCAGATGCATCTCCGTCACCGTCAGGCATTGGCTTTGGCGACCAAAGCTTCAGAAGCGAATGCCTGATGAACCACAGGCCGGGTGACAGCGTGGCGTCATCACGGGCACTATTCCGATCCTTCTCTGCACCGGAGTCAGGCTTCTCCCTAGGTAGGTTGTTTGGGGATGGCAGTGCGAGGAGCAGCACGACGCGTGAAGCTTCTCAAGATGCTACAGCGATGACAAGCAAGAACGGGATGATGACTAGTTTCAGCTTCATCAGGGGGACGGTATCGAGCCTGCGGCACAGATTCAGCCTGAGAAGGAATCTGTTGAGGAGGAAGATGCATCATTGGTCCAAGAAGACGTCCCTTGGACTTGGAGACCTCCACCCTCAGATGGCGATGGGCACCGCAGTACCTCCGTCTCCTGAAACTTTCAACGTCTTCAAGGTTGCACAGGCAAGTAAATTCCAGCAGCAAGTTAGTTAGGAATCGTGTGACTGTTTCACCCAAAATAAAATCGATGGACTGACTGAAATTATGTTGCTTTAATTTGGCTTGCTGTTAGGTTAATCTCACTGAGTTGCCTCCTAGCCCGGTGTCCCCACTGGAGGCTGTGGTGGGCCACAGTTGCCGCCATTTCTTCAGTGATTTCAACTGCGCCTTGCCAGGTACGGCAGGCCTCACGGCTGAAAACCCACGGCCAGTTCTATATGCTTCATTTCATTTGATTTGATTTTGGCTTTTGAACAGGATCTTTTGCAGAACTGATGAGCCCAAAGTGTCTGTCAGAAATCGAACTCGGTGCACCTGCTGCCAGTGAAGTATCATTCAGGACTGACGACATTAGTGTGGAAACAGCGTGCAACCATGACAAGGCCTACATCAGAGAGATCCTTGTTGCCGCTGGCTTATACGACGACGGGTCACTGCACAACAGGGCCAATGCCATCATCGGCGACGACATCTATGAGGAGGTAGAGGACATGTACTACTACCGCGGCAAGTACTGCGATGATGCCATCATCGGCATGCACAACGACGATGCAAATGCAACGGAGGATCACAGGATGCTGTTCGACCTTGCGAACGAAGCATTATTGCAGAGCTTGGTGCAGGGTGCGAATGCCGCCGGTTCCTCGCTGCGCCAATGGGTCATTGACACCACTGGTGTGTCGCGAGGGAGGAGGCTGGTAGATGATGTGTGGCAGCAGGTCAGTCATCCCATCTCGATGAAATATGATGGACATGTTGTTGTTCTATATATAGCAGCTAGCAGGATTTTAACTGTTTTTCTTTCATTTTCACCAGAGCTAGCTTTGTTTCTCTGAAATATATAATTTCAGGTGCAGACACTGAGGAACCCCCAGATGCAGGAAATGCAGACAATAGATAGCATGGTGGCATATGAAATCCGGAAATCTGTGTGGGCTGAGGTTCTGTATGAGGATGTTTATGTTGTTGGGAGGAAGATTGAACGTGCCATCTTTGATGAACTGATCCAAGACCTCTTGGTAGATGAAAATTTCCATTTTTCACTTTATGATGCGGAGGGTTGCTTATAGCCGCCATTTTGTGTTCCAAGTTATTTATCCTTTGAGTAAAATATATGGGCGGTCCTCGAACTTGTCTCCAGACTCCAGGAGTCATCTAGGTCCCTGAACTCTCAAAATGTATTTTTAGATCCCTAAACTTGTCTGGAGGTGTCATTCGGGTCTCTAAACTCTCAACATGCATCTTCAGGTCCCCAAACTTGCCTCAGTGTATCATTTGGTCCGTAAACTCTGAAGGTGAATTTTCATATCCCTGAAATCGTCAATAATTAATTGTATTAAAAATAAATTGTTTATTGAACTATTCTTTCAGTCGATTTATTTATAAATCTTACTACTAAGACCATTTTAAATTGAATTTGCTACTTATTAATCATACTCATCATGGGTTAATCAAGACCATTGGATCATTAAAAAAAATCAAAAGTAGATATTATAGCTTTCTCGTTTAACATGGAAATGTCAATGCTAATCTTAATATTTTCTACTAACTAATTATATTTTGCATGCGCTTTGTATAACTTTATTAAGATAATTTGTTTCCATTCTCAATTAAAATCAAAATAGAATTTTATTAAATTTAAAGTAGCAAAAGTTTTTTCATTAACTTAAAGTTGAAAAAACATTTTTATTAAATTAAAAATTATATAATGAGAGTTTAGGGACGTGTTTGGCACCACGGGACAAGTTTATGCATCTAAAAATGCATTTTGAGAGATTAGAGACCTATGTGACACCCTGAAACAAGTTCAGGGATCTGAAAATGCATTTTGAGAGTTTAGAGACCTAGACGACATACCGGAACAAGTTCAAGGACCGTTGATGCACTTTACTCTTGTTCTTTTAATGGAAGGTAGTAGACTAGCTAGTAGCAACTAACAAGCTGCCAAGCTGTGTGTATCTTGTGTAATACTCTCCACAGTTAAATATATGCATGACACGAATCTGCATCAAAAAGATATATGGCACGAATGTATTTAAGGATGGAGAGAAAATTCTAATTATTTTATTTAGCTAATTTAAAGTGGATATAACATTGACTTTGCTCGCTGGCATCTGTATAATTTTTTTAGATTTCATTGATTTTCATATGGTTAATTCGTCAGATATTAGCTAGCAGCCTAGCACCCCTAGTCTCTTCTACTGGAAATGGAGATTGCAAATGCAGGCAACTCAAAAACCAAACGATGCCTGCCTGCTCCTTTTTGAACTACTCAGCAATATATCAGGGATTCAGGTCTTCAACCAAACACTGTCGTGGAGCGCGAGAACATGGGTGACTTGTAGTTTTGCTTCTTTGCCCCGGCCGTTTGTGGTGAGGATTAAGAGGGGTTCGATTGGGAATTGGGTTTGCACCATAAGCCACAATGGACAGTGGTGTGGGTGATACATACATTTTCTATTTATGTTTTTTTTTTCTTTTTGCAAAATAGATGCACGCAGCACACATATACTTGTTCACTTAAAATTAAGTTTCACAATACATAGATTCGTAAATGTCGATGCTTATTCACTTGAAATTAAGGTTGGATATTATCCATAGAGAGGTGCCATGAAGCTAGGAAAGGAACGGCAGCTAGCTTAGTTTTTCCAGGTCTCTTTGGCGCCGATCCAATGGTTGGTTAGACTATTTCCAAAAATGAGACCCAAAATACAAAACTCATTCCACGTTTGCATAACGTTATAGTCAAATAATAGTTCCATACCCATTTTTTGTCTTCTCCAACAATAAAACTCAAAAGAGAACCCTCTCTGTGAATAGTCTTCAGGAGAGAGGATACTCAGATTTAGGTTGTATCTCTTCTGGAAACATATTTTGAGTTTGAGTATAGGAACTCTGTTGGAGGCTGAAACAGTATCGTCGAAGACCTATTTTGGATTTAGGTCTACTTTTGGGTCTCCTGTTGGAAAGAGCCTCAGCCAAGCAAAGAAACGACTGGGTGATCGATCCTCCCGTTGGCATCCTTGGGACCGGGCACGTGCTCGTCGCCATAGAGGATCCTGAGCAGCTCGGCAGGCGTAGGAGAGCCAGTCCTTGTCGGCGGTTGGTGCAGATGGCCGGCGGAGGTGGAAGATGAACAGCGGGTTGCGCAGTCGCCTTCGCCTCCCTAGCTGGAGGAAAAAGACAGGGCGGAGGAGGACGAACCGGACGCTCTTGACCGTCGGATGCGAGCGAGTGGGAGAAAGAATATGTCTAGAAGAATCTGGACGGTCCATTCCATAGCGAAGGGGAGGATTTTTGGTGTCCCGGTCATTCATGGCTTGCCCTCTGCTCCGACCCAGACACCCTTCACTAGTTTAGGGAGCCAATACATTTTAATCTTTAGAGATTCACCAAACGTGGATGCTTTGCTCGGATGCAAGGCTGCAAACGTCAACGGCCATGGACAACCAGCAAGGGGGTCGACCACAGAATATTCGAATTGGCACAAAACAGCTAACGGACAGACAGCTAAGGTTCTCGCACCCAGCTTGATGCCATTACAATAGTAGCTTATGGTGTTCAAGGTCGACCTCACCCACTGATAGAGCTAAACATTAAGTCATACAGAAACCACCAATTGAACCATTTCAGCTTGAAACCAGAATTGAGAATAGGACCTGCAAGCATCAAATGCACATCTACTGGTGCTGTGTTCATAACACCAGCGTCTCTTTAGTGTCTCAGCAGCTACAGAACTCAGGGCACTTCTTGCCTCACAGCAGCAGCTTCAGAGCCTGGCATTTCATCCATCGCAGCAGCTTCCGAGCCAGGCATTTCTTGAATCACAGCAGCAGCTTCAGAGCCAGGCATTTCTTGAATCACAGCAGCTTCAGGGCTAGGCACTTCTTGCTTGACATCAGCTTCAGAGCTAGGCCCTTCATGCTCCACATCAGCTTCAGACCTCCTAGGGATCAATAATTCCAGTTTTTTTCCTATAAGAGCCTTAATTTCACGGGCATTCATCATCTCCCTGTAGACACACACTGAGGTCCGCTTCAGAAGTACACCATCATATTCAGGTCCATCGCTCCTCAGCTTTGTCAGCTCATCATCTGAGAAGTTCTGAAATAAACAAGCATTGGCCCGTTACTTGGTAATAAGTTGATAAGTTTCAATCAAAAGTACAGACGACCTGAGTACAAATTTACAAAATATTATAGCTTACCAGTGCTGGATCGTATTCTTCAACATCATCAGGAAGACATAAAATCTTCAAAGCTGTTGCAAGTTTCATCGGGCTCCATCCCTCACACTGTATGCCAGATATTTCCTCAAGGCACTCGCCGCAACTTGTCAGGTATCCAGAATGCTTAGTCTCACACAAGTCACAATCATACAAATTACAAGCATACTCAATAATATCTTCAGTAACCTGTATACGAACAGTTTTGCATCATCATCACTAACAGAAAACACAAAACAAAAAAGGTAACACAATTGCATGATAGCAGATGACAGAGCAATGAAGCAAAAGCATTTCATGTCACAATAAAGCAGAAGGAGATCTCACCATCTCTGGTGTGACATCAAAGCCATGACGACTCAGGACGCTTTTCATCCCGTAACTCATCTGAAGGCGGTCCTCCTTGCTCAGCTCAGAATACTCAAGAGGCAATAAACTCTTCATGAGATTTTTTATGCCCCACATGACCTCCAACACATCATCATTATACAGGCAGGTTATTTTCTGCAAAAAAACAGCAGCAAAATTAAATTATTGCTCAAAATTGTTCACTGACAGGCAAACAAGGGAGCTTTACTTATACT
>CM014273.1:5285683-5319549 GCA_004135705.1 Alloteropsis semialata | reverse complement strand
GACAATATTCAAGCATCATGCAATGTCTCTAAATAATCAGTAGGTAGTGTCTAAGATATAGACATGTACCTCATTTTCTTGCAGTGTAATTAAAAATAAGTTAATGTGCTAAGGTTTGGTAGCAAGTACGAATTTCAGTCCTACGACATACCTACATAGTATAGTTACTAAATAAAAATGGATGAATAGCAATACCTCCTTACGTTTCAACCTGTGCAAAACAATTATCAATGTGTAGCTTTCAGAAAAATGGATTTTGGGTATGACTGCAAATTGCAAAAGCATCATACTACATGCTTTGCAAAAAGAATTAGATTGAAGCCTTTTAAAAGTAGTAAACAACTAATCAACCACTTTGCGCTGCATTCCTCCCCTCAATGCAAAACAATACAGAAAAAAGAAAAGAAAATGGCAATAATTTTAATGCAGTTCAGTAGTTCACTTTTCTGTTAAATTGGCAATATAACGCCATAGATCAGAAGGAAAAGTGTACTCACCCCGTGCGTCATATAATCCTTCACAAAGTTTGCCCAGATGTTCTGCAGCAGGAGACACAGCAATTCAGAAAAAATAGGTCGATGACAACGCAAGATCAGCAAGAAGTGCAGCAGTAGAACAAAGTGAAGAATAAGAAAGTACCTCCTTGGCTTTCGGTAGGAACAGCTGGACACCATCAAATGCGAAAATAGCAAAGCCAGTGGGTGACTCAAACAACAGTAAGATGAGACCATGATTTCCCAACTTGTCAACTGTGAACACAGAAGTCAAGCAAATTTAAGCAACGAGGGTTACCAAATAAAAATTAGCATAGAACAATTGCTCATTCAAATATCAAGTATGAAGTCAGCTGTCAGCCTCAGATCATAACCCTCTAGCGACTGAGCCCCACAGCACTATGACAACACACAGCTCCAGAAACTTGTAATACCCCTAAGGGCTTGTTCGGCTATCCAATCCCCTTGAGGGATTTCGAAGGGAATTGAGGGGGATTTTGACTTGTTGGGGGTTTAATCCCTGTCAATTCTCTCCAATCCCCTTGGACCGAACAAGGCCTAAAGATCCTCCCAACCCCAGGACCACCACTCCCCGGCCTTTGGTGCAGTATAATCACAACACTATTCAAGCAAACTTAGGTGATCACGGTTACCAAGGAAAAACTTAGAACAGATGTCGCTTCCAGTCCAGCAGCCATGCCCCAGCCCTCCAGCCAACCTGGAGGCTCCAGAAACACCACGGACCACGGAATCCACATGATCCCGGACAAATCCCCACAGACAACAGATCCCCAAACAGACCATGGAATCACCTGAACCCGGACAAATCCCCCAATAAGTGTCGCATCGAACCCTCGGTATCCGGAACGACATGTTCTTCCAGCCGTACGCAAGTACTACTAATAGATAAAGCTTCGCTCTAGGGTCTAGGGTTTCGTTTGCTATTTTCGCTACGCAATCGAATTTTCCTACCGGCGAGGAGAATAGTGGTGGGCAAGAGGCTCACTTATGAGGCAGATCTCCGACTTCTGAGGAAGCGGAAGAACATCAGACTGAGAAGAACGCTTTCCACGCTTCTTCTTGCCTTTCCTCACCATCGAGGCCGAGGTCGAGGTCGAGGTCGACAGATAGAGGTATCGCGGCCAGGTCAAACTAGGGTTTAGACTTAAGAAGTGGAGGCAGCGGTGGTTCTCGAACCTTCCGAGAGTGGGGAGGAGAAAACATAAAACGTGGTCAGCCCAAGGGCCTAACGAGGCCCAAATACAGCCCAGTAGGCGGACGAGAAAACAGGAACCGGAGCTACTAGGTCCGCGCAGTCCGCACGCTCCGAGGCAAGATTAAAAATCAACTACCATAGTAGTATAATATTGTGTATAAAGTTCTGCAACATTAGATATTAACATCTACGACATAAAAAACATGTATAAAAATAAGAGTAAAGTCTATTTTTGGCCATTCAACGGTTGTCTTAGTTTGGTTTTTACCATCGAACTGCAAAACCAGAATTCTTTGATCATAAACTCTCAAAACCGTTCATATTTGGCCATACGGCTGTTTGGGTGGGTGGTTTTGCTTACGTGGACGACATCTGGCGGTGGGACCCACATGTCAGCTCTCTTTCTCTCTTATCTCTCCTCTCCCTCTTCTCTCTCCTCTCCCTGCTCCTTACCCGACAACTGCCGCCGGCCTCTTCCCTCACGTCGGCCAGCCCCAAGCTAGCCGTGGCCCGCCCTTTCCCCCACGCCGGCCGCAATCGGCCCCTCTTTCCCTCTAAAGGTGCGGCACAAGGTGGCCCGCGCACGGCTACCACGAGTGGACGGCACAAGCTCAAAGGCGCGGCGGCAACGCTACCAGCGCCGCCGTCTGCATTTTCTCCTCGGCCACCATCGCCTTCCTGTTGGCCGCCCTCTTGCTGTGCAGAAGAGAGAGGAGGGATTGAACAGGGGAAGCTTTGCCAGGCCGGATCCGCGTGCCGCGGGTGCTATGGGGTGAGCTCGCCGCGCCGCCGCCTCGAGCCACGACGGAGCTCGCCTGTCCTCTATCTCCTCCCACGCGCATCTCTCTGTGTCCCCATGCCGCTGCCCAAGTCAGAGCAGACCTCGAATCCCATGCCGCTGTCCCCATCTTCTCCTCCTTGCTCTCTATCCCCACTGTGCCCAAGCCCAATCCTGGGCAGGCGGTGGAGCTCGCTCACCCGGGCTGCTCTCTACGCCGTGCGCTGCTCCCTTGCAGCCCGTCCTCACTGCGCCACACGCCGTGCGCCGCTCCATCGATGTCGCCGCCCCAAGGAGTCGGGGTGCTGCGCGCGGGCGGAATGCCGTGGACGCCGCCGTGCCGCCGCTCACCCGCCCATGCGTGCTTGCACCGCCAGGGCAAGCGAGAGGAGAGGATGAGAGAGAAGAACTAGAGAAAGAGGAGAGAGAGATAAGAGAGGAAAGGAGCTGACGTGTGGGTCCCACGCCATGTGTCGTCTAGATGGTTAAAGTTGTCCGGTATTGATAGTTCAATGGCCAAAGATATCTGGTTTTGTAGTTCGATGGTCAAAACCAAACTGAGACGATAGTTGAATGGCTAAAAATAGACTTTACTCTAAAAATAACTCATGATCCAACTTAAGGAAAAAAATTCCAGCTGCAACATAAATCTCATATTGCATACAACATCCACTACGAAACGCGCATAAACAATAATTGCAACATCGATGGATATCCATTTTTCCTCATTGCGCGCCCGAGTTCTCTAGCGACGAGTCAACTCAGGCAAGGTTCGACTTTTTTAGTTTAAGGTTGAGGTTAGCTTAGGGTTCAAGGGTTTCGGATTGAAGGGTCCAAGAGTTTCGGATTGGGGAGGGACTCCATGTCCGCCAAACCTTGAGGGATAGACGAGGTACTTACCGGACCCGCAGCGTGTGATGGAACAGCCCTACTTAAACTGACTCAGGTGTGATCTGTACTGTGATACACTAACACGTCACCCACCTGGGTCAGCATAAGTCCAGGGTTCCATCGAGTGTTCACTGTCAGCTGTCTCATCACAAATACTCAGGATCCCAACACCAGAGGAAACATCACAGATATTGCACAGGTAAAATATACAACACAGACAGGTAAGAGTTATACAAACTAGGGTAGCTCAACTTTAAATATTACACACAGGTTCTAAGTTCAGCAACAGTTTAACAAGGTAATTAAACAAACTAACATCAGACCATGTCGTGCCCTGACATGTCTGAGTCCAGGGACCACCTCGGCGCCAGCAACAGCCTACTCCTCAGGCTCAACTGCAACAAGGGGTCAAAGAACCCTGAATACAAAGGTACTCAGCGAGACTTACCCGACAGACTAAACTCAAGGACAGCAAGGGCATGCAAGGCTCTGAAGTTAAACAGAAACAACCGGCTCTAGCAAGGCATAGCTTATTAAGTTATTGTTCTAATTACCAAAATTAAATTTTACAAGATAAAATCCTATCCAGCTAGGTGAGCCAAACAGTACTGCCAACAGCAGGAAAAACAAGGCATAACAGAAATATGAGAGCTGAACATTTATATAAACATGCAATTAAACTATCTGTCAGGATCAAGCATGTATCAAAACCGTGACACTCAGCAATTCAAATCGATTTCAAACCCTACTGTGACACCCTTGGTGTCACTATAGTAATTAAGGATCATAATGAACTTAATTAAAACAATCAGGGCATGCATCATCTCATAATAATAATGTTTGTGCATATGTGTGTATGTATAACCCAGTCGATTATTACAAGGCAAAATACTAAAAATATTTATAAACAAGGGTGTGTGTGTGAGAGAGAGAGAGTTCCTTGCCTCTGTCCCACAAAGTGCCTAATTGTGTCATGTTGAACCTTTGGACATGAAATAAACTTTGGTTCATCAAACTTTCAAAACAAAACAAACTTGCAAAGTGCAGTTACCACTAGGACACCAAGTTGCGGTGCTAGTGAGAACGGTCACCGCAACAATACGAGCACTAGTGACTTAACCCAATAGACTGTTACATGACCGACTGTTGCGGTGGTCTACTTTGAGCCACCACCGCAATAGTCGGTGCCCTGAGTATTATACACATATCTTCCAAGGCCACCAGGAAAGTTGCGGTGCTATGACTACAACAGTCGGTCGCCGAGGAGAAATTCGAAAAACCTCTCTGGATTGACGGACTGTTGCGGTGGTTGATCACTTGTGCATCACCGCAACAATCCATGGATGGTTGGTCTGAGTATGAATGCCCAAGCACCTAAAATTGCGGTCCTAATACAAGAACATGACCGCAACAGTCGGTGATCCGAAGGAAACAGTGAAATTCATCTCTGGATCGAAAGACTGTTGCGGTGCTAACCATGACGGACTGTTGCGGTGCTTAGTTACATGCCACCACCGCAACAGTCAGTGGCCCGCGAATTTTGGATTTAACCTTCGTCGGCACAGTATTTTTTGGACCCACGGACTGTTGCGGTGAAGGTTTTACCCCACCACCGCAACAGTCGGTCCCCAACCACCGTGCCGGCATGGGCGTCTCCGACGCCGGTATGGGCGCCCGAGCTGCCAACCACCGTCCTCTCACCGTTCGAGACACTTGTCCGCGTCTCCCCGTGCCTCGTGGACGGTCCGGGCCTTCGTGTCGCGCCACGCCCAAGCGTGGAGGGCCGGTTCAACCACCTCGGTACCTCCTCTGTACGAGCTCGACGCGCCCCGGCCGAATTCACCGCACCTGCTCCGTCGTTCTCCAATTCACCGCGGCCTCAACCTCCTCACCTCGTCCTCTCCTCGCCCGAACCCTCATTTCCCTTGCCCCAACTTCCATCGCCAGGAATTTGGGGATTGCCGGCCGCCATTGCCACCACTCGGCCGAAGCTTTTCCCTCACGTGGACAGCCACCCACATCCCTCCTACACGCGAACAAATGCCTCCTCTAGCTTCCCCATGAGCTCGTGATTCTCCCCGGCCCTTTTTCCCCTCCTTCCCCGCCACCACAACGGCCGGACCACCACCGCCGGTCTCCCTGAGACCGAGCTCGAGCTTTGGCTCTAAGAAGAAGAAGACCAGGGACCCTAGGGTGAGATTTGGAAACTTCAGGGGTTTTCTATAGAATTCTAGGACATATGTGTAATTCTACAGGGCTATTGTGTGAGAAATCCAAAGTTCAGGGGCCTAGCTGCAAATCTGTTTCACTGTTTTTCTTTTTCTGTGATTTAATTCGGCTGGTTACAAATAAATGCGTAAAAAATCATAGAGAAATCATAAAATCACAAATGTAGACTTTCTAGAATCCTTGTAAAATTATCTTTCTAGTGATGTATCATACACTTGTGAAAACTGTTGTTTGCAGAATGTATGGAGTAATGCTTGAACATGTGCTTGAAAGATTAATTAGTGCTTTATGAGTTATATACATGAGTTAAAAATGCTAAACCTCTTTTGATGGTTCTAATATGGTTAGTAGAGTAGAGTTGAGTACCAGATGGCCAAAGTTATTCATAATTTTAGTAGTTTTGGAATTAGTTAAGTAGGGGAATAGAGAGGGTAATAAATGTAAGTTTAACCACTCAATGAAAGTTCCTTATTTGTTAATTCAAATCTAAACTAGGCCTAATAATCAACTAAAAGCAACCCCAACTTTCTTTGTGAACTTTTAGTGGTATGAAATCCATAAGTGATTGTCCAGTGATGTGAGTTGTTGTAGATGTTCAGGTGATTACTTGCTTATGCATTAAGTTCCTTATTTGTTAATTCAAATCTAAACTAGGCCTAATAATCAACTAAAAGCAACTCCAACTTTCTTTGTGAACTTTTAGTGGTATGAAATCCATAAGTGATTGTCCAGTGATGTGAGTTGTTGTAGATGTTCAGGTGATTACTTGCTTATGCATTCATGCATCTCATGTACTCATCGCATATCATGTAGAGAGCACCATTACCGACGGAGTATACGAGATCGATGTCGAGCCCGAGGGTGACCCCGCCACGGTTGAAGTGAACTACTCCACTGCTCAAGACCCGGACCAAAGTCCGGAAGGGCCCAAGGCCACCGGTGATCAAGAAGGCAAGCCCCGGAGCATAACCCACTGTTAAACTAACACTCCTTCCTTGATGCCTTACTTTGTGCATTTAAGTTTCAAGGAGTTGAATGAAACCCTAGTTGCATGATCCCTAGGTACCCAAGTCCTAATACTAGTACGTGTAGATCGAATAGAATGCCATGCTTAATTAGGACCAGTAGAAGTCGAGTGATTGCCTTGTCACTCGCGAGATATAAGTTTCTACTTTACGTTTATTTATGAAGTTCGGCAAGCGGGGCTTGTGCGATATTCATGTTTGGTTGAATGTCCCATTTGCACAGTTAATTGTGGCTAAGGCATTAATTGTGTGGCGATGTTGGTCAAGCTTTTGAAGGCACTAATCGTATGCCGGGATATATGGTAAACTGGTAAACCTAGTACTTGATTCAAACTGACGTCTGACGGGTTTTCCTACTCCATTGGGCGAGGAGGATGTTGGCGAGTGTAGCAGTGGCCGCGGCACAGGTTTGCCTGGGGCACCTGGGGTCCGTTGGGGCATGCACTCGGGTGGAGTGGGCCCTGATGGCAGATGGCAGGGAGAGATGGGAACGGTTGCCCCGTGAGGTCCTGGGTGTCTCTCACGGGTCGTACGATTAGGTTGTCCCATGCATGGTTAAAAATCAACTCGAGTTGTCCGTCCTTCGCGGTTACATGAAGCTGCTTGATCTCTTTTCACTCATCAGTGTGCTTGGGCCAAAATGGGTAGAATGGTGGTTTGATGAGAAATATTGTTATCATGTTAATCAATTATTTTTCCACACTGGTTGTTGTTGGATAGTTTGGCAAATATAGAAATGGTTAGTCTTACTTTAAACTTGGCTAAAATATTGAAAATAGGGATCAACTTGTAAATGCTTTTGGCAAAATAAACCCCTCAGCCAGAAAGCCTTGCATGTCTAGTATTAACCGTGTCGGGTAAGTCTTGCTGAGTATTAGTATACTCAGCCTTGCTTGTGGCTAATCTTTTTCAGATATGGGTGTTGGTTATGACCCTGTTGCTGCTCTGACGTGACCCTGTGTGCTTCCTGACGGTTGGACTGTGGAGCGGGTGCCGTCAGAGTCCGACTCCGGCCGCGGTGACTAGGTGTTGTGCGAGGGCTCCGCATGATATCTTTTGCTTCGACGTTTGGACTTCCGCTGTATATAACTCTGGTTTGTAATAACTAAAACATATGTACTGTATTTGTATAATTATCTATGCGAACCGTGTGATGTAAAATTTGTGATGAGTTGTACTGCCTGAGCCTATCTTCGAATGGGACTGCTGCTATATCGTTTCGGTCGAGAGAAAAGGTGGTTTAATCGAAAAGGTATCCGACGGATTGCACGATTAACTCAGTTTAAGGGCGTGGAGCACTGCTGTGACGGTGGTCCCATACTCTTAAGCCGGATTAATTGGGGCCGTCTGCCACAGCTGGTATCATAGCCGAAAAATAGGCAGCGGGTGGTATGACAAGTCTTAAAAATGTTTTCTTGATGTGCAAAACTTAACCTGGACTTAGGATTTCATTGGTTGCGCTAGGGTCTGAAAATACTAGAACGTGAGCCCTAGGGGGAATTATGGGTACAGTTAGGTGGCATGACATGTATAATGCTAACTTCCAACACATTATTTTATGCACCGACGACTCCAGGTGAGTAAATGGTCGCCCATTGCCAGAGGGTGTGAATACTGGACGCTGTTTCCCAAGCAGTGGCTTACTTGGGGTGCAGTCAATATAACATCTCCACGGTGTTATAATGACTGTAATGCTTTAATTTACTAGTTGAACTGTTGCTTCTATAATGAGCAACAGGGTGTGGTCATCATATGTGGGTAACCGCATATGCGTCACCCATGTGGCATGAGGTACATGAGAACTGTTTGTGAGTGCTGGCACAAACGGTTCAGTAATGAATATTTTCTACAGGTACGCTAACCACGAGACCATAGGATGTGTGCTCGATAGAAATTAACTAATTATTATAAGGAGAGATGTATATATGTGCCACCGATGACTAACCCCGTAAGTCCAAGATTACTTGGCAATTGTTTCTTTTGTGAGGACGGATAGGCCGATCATTCATGCATGATGTTAATGCACAAAAATATAAGTTGTGGGTTAAGGGATGAGAGTAAATTGTGCACTCACTTAAGAATATTCTAGATCGTCCTTAGATTGAATTTTTCGCCCAATGGGATCACCTCAGCTGAAAGAGTTCCCATTGAAAATGTTGTTCCAAATTTCTTGTTTAGCCACTGTCAAAATTCCAAAATTTTTGACACTACCAATGGAGAGTTATGTCGGCCTTGTCCTTGTATCGAATGCTTAAGTGTTTGATAGGTTTGGTACACTTGTACTTAAACTTGTCCTGGTTGTTGTGTTCTTTCAGATGGCTGGTCCGAGCAACTGCACCATGCACATCGACGACCAGGGTCGCTATCACTCCACGTGCCTTCACTTGGGGGATTTCCCGTGCTTCTATGGGAAACCGTGCAGCGTTGCGGGTATACCGAGCCACCCCGCTACGTTGGAGTGCACCACCTCGAGTGGAACGTGATGCCGTTTGAGGTCACCGTTACCATTCCAAGCCCGCTTGGTGGTGACTACACGGGCCCATTCCTTCTTGCCCGGTTGTGAGATGGCGGCACAGCAGGCCTTGTCGCAATTTGGGGTGCAACATCAGATGCAGCTCCACCACACTCCTGCAGCCTTGTTTCCACCACTGCCCGGGAATGCCATTTTGTGGTGGGACAGCAGGGCCAAGGTTCAGGACCCTACCACTATCGCATTGATTGACTATGGGAGAGCATCTGCTGATCTCATAGAAATGCTCAACCACCAGAACCATTCGGTGGCTGTAGCAGCTCAAGCGCTAGCTGATCAAGTGAGGGATTTGGATCAACAAGTCATAATCTCCATAAAGAGCTAGTTGAGCAACACGAGTTGGTGGCTCACTTGGAGGACAACATGAATGAAGCTCAGGGAGTGATCGCCGAGTTGCAGCATCCTCCACCAGCTCCTGTGCCTCCAGAGCTGCCCGTGCTGGCGAGTCAGGCCTGGACACCGTTTCAGGGCAGCCGGTTCAGCTGAATGATCCTGCCATGTCAGATGGAGAAGGCTCAGTGAACCAGGCACCACCCCCTAATGGTGGAAATGATGGATCCGATGATGAGGAAGACCCGGAGATGATCTATCTTGTTGACTCCGACTAGATAATGTTTTTAGGGAATGACCCTCTTTTGCGTCCATGAATGAAATCCTTGAACTTATGGTAGACTTTTGTTCTGCTGCAAGAATGATGTAAATTGTTTCATAGATTTTGTAAGATATGCCACTAGTAGGAAGGAACCATCTATGTGCATACGCTGCTTTCAGCTTTGTGCGTTGGGCATGTCCTCCGTTTTACTTCTAGTAAACGATGTTTATCGAATGAGGCATGAATACCAAATTTGTGCAAAACTTCATAATCTAGAATATGTCAAAAATTCAGCTCCTTTGGAGCAAGACAAAATAAGTTATGGCTGAAATACCCAGGCTCAGAAAGCATAGCAACAAATGGTGCATGAGCACCGCAATAATCGGTGCTTCATGGCCGCAAATCAAGTTTCTTTGAACACTAAAGCAGGAAGTTGTGGTGGGGAACTAAGGGCTCACCGCAACAGTCGGTCACCTTGTAAAAATTGAAAAATACTCTCTGGATTGACGGACTGTTGCGGTGGTCCCTCCCTTTTACACCACCGCAACATTCGATGGTGATGTTGTCCTTGTGTCAATGACCGAGGCACCTAACATTGTGGTCCTAACTCAGGGCCGTTACCGCAATAGTCGGTGGTCTCAAGAAACAGTAAAAATAGTCTCTGGAATGACCAACTATTGCGGTCATAGCCATGGACGAGGGACCGCAACAATCGGTGGGACACATGCAATTCAGCTTTGTAGTGACAAACTATTGCGGTGCTCCACCGATGACCCCCACGAAAATTTCGACTTCCACCTTCTTCCAATTGGAAACAGTCCGACCACCAAATACAAAAGATTTAGACAATTATATAAGCTCTCTTCTGGCAAAAGATGAGAATTTTTGGGTTAACAGAACTACAGATAGAAATATGTGCATCTCACTTCCGAAATCTGTTAACACACCAGGCTTGACCATAGCAATGAATCCAATATTTGGTAGCTCCCTCATTACCCTTTAGCAAATTAGGAATGCAAGTACCAACATGAAGGATGATGATTTATACTAACTTTGCAAAGAATCATTCTTATGTTTGTTAGTATTTTTGTCATCCTGGTGTTTTTATAATTCTAGGAATTGCATGACTAATGGGAGTTATGACTTAATGCAGATGTCGAAAACTCCGGAGGGTGGTCTACCTCTCCCGCCACCTCTGCCCACCAATCTCGCTGAGATATTGGCGATGCAGACGGAGCTTCTTCGGCGCTTGACCGAAGGGCAAGTGAATCCGCAGCCACATGGCGGACGTCATAATCCGCATCCTCAGGAGGCGACATACTCGGACTTCATGAGTACTCAGCCACCTCTGTTCACTAAGACGGAGGATCCCCTCGATGCTAATGCTTGGCTCAGCAATATTGAGTCCAAGTTTGCTTTGCTGGTGGCACCTTGCTCGGATGCTAACAAGGCTCGCTTTGCTGCTCAGCAATTGCGAGGCTCAGCTCGACTTTGGTGGGACAACCATACTAGCATGCTCCCAGCTGATCATGTGGTGACTTGGGAGGAATTCAAAAATGCCTTTCGTGCTCATCACATTGCTACCGGTTTGATGGACCGCAAATTGAATGAGTTTCTTGCACTAACTCAGGGCACGCACAATGTGCTGCAGTATGCCCAGGTTTTCAATCAATTGGCACCATATGCGGGCTATCACATTGATACCGATGCTAAGAAGCAGGATCGTTTCCGCCGTGGCCTTAGCTCCAAGCGAAAGGATAGACTTTCTCTTGTCAAGGCGGATAGCTACGCTGATTTGGTAGCATGGCTATGACTCAGGAAGACAGTATGAATGCTCATAAGGCTGAGAAGAAGAGGAAGGCCCCAGTTGGCCAATCTAGCTCTCCACCACCCAAGTTCCATTTGGTGCAGAAGAGTCCTGCTCAGTCTCTTCAGAGGGCCCCTCAGCCAGGGTCATGGATTATCAGGCCTCCATAGCAGCAGAATCAGGGGTATCGTACTCCAGCTCAGGGACAGCAGCCGCCTCATCCCAGTAATGCTCCCTGCTATAATTGCGGTAGACCGGGCCACTTTGCTAGGGATTGCAAGCTTCCCAAGCAAGGTGGGTATAATGCTCCAAATCAAGCCAATAATAAAGGCAACAAGCAAGGTGGCTTTTGAAGGTACTAATCGTATGCCGGGAAATGTGGTAAACTGGTAAACCTAGTACTTGATTCAAACTGACGTCTGACGGGTCTTTCCTACTCCATTGGGCGAGGGGGATGATGGCGAGTGTAGCAGTGGCCGCGGCACAGGTTTGCCTGGGGCACCTGGGGTCCGTTGGGGCGTGCACTCGGGTGGAGTGGGCCCTGATGGCAGATGGCAGGGAGAGATGGGAAAGGTTGCCCCGTGAGGTCCTGGGTGTCTCTCACGGGTCGTGCGATTAGGTTGTCCCATGCATGGTTAAAAATCAACTCGAGTTGTCCGTCCTTCGCGGTTACATGAAGCTGCTTGATCTCTTTTCACACATCAGTGTGCTTGGGCCAAAATGGGTAGAATGGTAGTTTGATGAGAAATATTGTTATCATGTTAATAAATTGTTTTTCCACACTGGTTGTTGTTGGATAGGCAAATATAGAAATGGTTAGTCTCACTTTAAACTTGGCTAAAATATTGAAAATAGGGATCAACTTGTAGATGCTTTTGGCAAAATAAACCCCTCAGCTAGAAAGCCTTGCATGTCTAGTATTAACCGTGTCGGGTAAGTCTTGCTGAGTATTAGTATACTCAGCCTTGCTTGTGGCTAGGGATGACAATTCTACCCGCGGGCATGGTACCCACGGGTTTCGTACCCGATGGGCGAGGGTATGGGTATAAGTTCTCGCCCGCGGGTGAGGGTATGGGCATGAATTCTCGCCCGCGGGTAAGACGCGGGCATGAAAACTTACCCGTGGGTATCCATCGGGTTACCCACAATATAATGAGTTAATTAAATTTTCACATAAGAAAGGTTAAAAAACATATAATACGGTCCAAGTCAAAAAATCTCTAAGCACTTGCATTTTATTTAGTTTATGTGTGGATAGACAATAATTGATCTTTATATTGTAATTTTTATTTGGCATATGTGAAATAGACTTGTGTATTGGCATATGTGAAATAGACTTGTGTATGTTTGTGTTATTTTTTTAGTTGTGTAGATAATTTAGTCATTAGTTATGAACTTTGAACCACTTTTGTTGTTTACATGGCGACATGGCTATCAAACTATTACAATAGACATTAACATAAAATTATTAATATATTTTTATTCTCACCTGATGGGTACCCGATACCCGACCCGTACCCGATGGGCGCGGGCGCGGGCACGGGCAAAGGATTTTACCCGCGGGTATGGTCGCGGGCAAAGCTTGGCATCGTGGGCATGCTCGCGGGCGGGCAAATTGCTTACCCGCTAAATACCCTACCCGCTGCCATCCCTACTTGTGGCTAATCTTTTTCAGATATGGGTGTTGGTTATGACCCTGTTGCTGCTCTGACGTGGCCCTGTGTGCTTCCTGATGGTTGGACTGTGGAGCAGGTGCCGTCGGAGTCTGACTCCGGCCGCGGTGACTAGGTGTTGTGCGAGGGCTCCGCATGATATCTTTTGCTTCGACGTTTAGACTTCCGCTGTATATAACTCTGGTTTGTAATAACTAAAACATATGCACTGTATTTGTATAATTATCTATGCGAACCATGTGATGTAAAATTTGTGATGAGTTGTACTGCCTGAGCCCATCTTCGAATGGGACTGCTGCTATTTCATTTCGGTCGAGAGAAAAGATGGTTTAATCGGGAAGGTATCCGACGGATTGCATGATTAACTCGGTTTAAGGGCGTGGAGCACTGCTGTGACGGTGGTCCCATACTCTTAAGCCGGATTAATTGGGGCGGTCTGCCACACCTGCAGGGGAAAAACCGGGATCACATGCCGCGTGCGCGCCCCCGAAAGGCCACACGAAGCTACCACATGTCGACGTGCCCAATCACTGATGCAATCATCCCCTGTAGAAGTCCGGAGGTCTGATGGGTTTATATGATCCGTGACAATATGGGACGGGAGCGGGGTGTCTCCGTCATCATCGTCCTCGTCCAGAACTGGATCCCCGTTTGATCTACCATATTCCATCCACTCCCGCACCGGATTTTTCTCATCATAGAATAAAAGATGGGACAGCTGGTCAATGAAATCACCTTCATCACGCACGGGGTTGCCGACATCCGCAAGTCGCAGGCGTAGGTTGTAGTTGACATAGACAAGCTTGTTCAGTTTCTTGTGCGACAACCGATTGCGAACCTTTGTATGCAGCAAGGCAAAAGTACTCCAGTTCCGCTCGCATCCACTTGACGAACAACATTGAGAAACAAGCCGCAAAGCAAGGCTCTGCAGCTTAGGAGTGGTGTTGCCGTTTACCATCCACCATGAAGATGCAGTTGTCTTTGGGTCAAGCGCCATTTTCATTGCCAAATCTGTGGCAAACTCGCCACGCCTTTGTCGAAACATCTCAGCCTCGTTCAATGCCTGGATGGCGCTCTGGATATCCGTCATGCGCTGAAATGCATCCTTGAGTGTACGCCACATTTCTGAAGTTGGAGTATACGTATAGGCGTACCTCGGATTTAGGACAGAAGCTGCAAAATGGAAATACCGCCAATGAGCATAAAGTCTATGGAACGTGAAAGTAGAAACTTTTGTGACAGTCGTACCTGGACCCGCATACGTCTGTACGATGACGTCCTTCATCCTGCTGTGCATAAGCTGTTCATACTCTTTCCACGTGGAAACATTTTGACCGAAGAAAGACTCCATTTCATGTCTCACATTCTGGAAGGTCATAATCACCTCGCACAAGTTGGGCCGCTTGTCCTGATCAGCAAAGCGAAGCAACTTGTATAATGGTTGAACTGAGTCAATGATAAATTTCATTCCCTTCCACCACTCCATACTTGCAAATCTGGCATGAGTAAATCTACCCATATTTGTATTTGCCCATTTGCTCTGCAAAAATTCAGGAGATCCCATCCACTGCATGAAACGATCACGTTTCCGATATATGCTGTCTAGGAACATGTAGTTGGTCCCAAAGCGAGTTGCATTCCACTTGACCAACTCACCACCGATCGCTTGCCTCATCATTGCATTCAACTGACCATGATTGTGTAACCAAGCTGAAATTTTCTTGCATTGATCGATCATACCTTGATGTTCATACCTTGCACCGATATCCTTTAACAGCAAATTGACAGTGTGTGCTAGACAAGGTGTCCAAGCAATGTGTGCATACACATCGGAAAGCTCCCTGCATGCTTTCTTGTAGTTCGAGCCGTTGTCGGTGATAACATGAACGATATGCTCTGGCCCAATCTCCTCCACCACCTTTATAATCTCCTGGTAAAATATACAGATTCTTTAGCGGTTTCCAGACGCACAAACAGATTCTTTAGCAACATCGGAATCATATTCGGATTGAAAGGAACTAGGTAAAGGGTTACCTGGAGCAAAAATTCGGAATCTTGAGATTTTCTAGACGCATCAATAGACTTGTGGAACCACGTGACCCCATTGCAATATATCAAAAAGTTGATGACACTCATCCTCGTCGGGCCAGTCCACGAATCGCACATCAACGTGACGCCAAAGAGAGGCCACTCTTGCTGAAACTTTGCGTACTGAGTCTTCAAGTCTTCTGAAACTTTGCGTACTGAGTCTTCAAGTCTTGCTCGTTTTGATCCAGGTACCTGCCATCAATATCCCGTCCAGTGGGTGACGCGATACCTTCACCTGCAACCATATGGCAATCATGAGATTAGATAGAGACATGCAGTTGCATAGGTGTCATTCGCATGAAAAGAAAACTTACCCCACTTCTGTGTCTCTCTGACCGCGCTGACAAAGTATGGATTGTCAGCCTGTCTTCCAGGTACTCCCGCAATATGGAAAAACTTTGACCAAGCTTTCCCAATAGCTTCCTTTGCATTCTTACCCTTCTGCGTCCAGGAGCCTGTGTCAATCCTTGGCTGCGTCGATCCTCTCAGGCCCGCGGCCAAGTTATAGTCCCTCACCCCAGGAGTCTCCCTCACCGAAGTTGCCCTTCGAAGAATCCTCTGCACCGGATTTCCTCCCCTCGAACCACTACCCCCTCCATGCTCGTATGCACCTCCTCTCTGTTGCACCCCCCGACGGAACTCCTCTTCCGCTCTCGATTGGTTCAGGGCACGCTCCAGCTCAGCCTCCTCATCATATGCTTCATCTCCACCGGGATAGTTACCCTCCGCTGCAAGCTTCTCCTTTCTCAACCTCTCTCGAGCCCGGTCAGCAGTTGCCTTCTGAACCCTTTCAATGTCACGCTGAAAGTATTCACGCACCTCCTTTGGAACCTTCCTACAATGGACGACCTCGGTCCCGCGCCCTGCCAAATGTTGTTTCAATCTAGTGGAACCACCTCCTCCTTTGGACGTATGACAATATTTGCATGTCCAACCGGGGTAAAGATTTTCACCGTGTTCCCATACAATATCTTTCTCTCTGCCTGACATTTTGTATCTGCAAACATGGAACCAACATAAACATATCAATCACAAGTTCACAACACATACCTAAATCACAATACACCTAAAACCTTGCAACACCTAAATCACAATACACCTAAATCACAACATACCTATATCAAATCATACCTAAATCACAATAGCCTAAATCACAATATACCTAAATCAAATAATACCTAAATCACAATATACCTAAATCAAATAATACCTAAATTCTTGCAACATCTATATACCTAAATACTAATAGGCTCATACGGTCATACCTAAAGTCCTAAACACTAAATAGCTCATACTAAACACTAAATAGCTCATACCTTCGGGCTTCGCCCTCGGCCGGCTTACCGCCGCAACACGGCGGCCAACCGCCGCTCAGGGCCGGTTGACCGGCGCTGCGAGCGGTCAACCGGGGCGGGGACGGTAGATCCGCGGTTGCCCCGGCTAACCGGCGCAACCGCCCGGGCAGCCGCTGCCTTGGGGCGGCAAGCCGACGGCGCGCGGCGGTTGCGGCGCGCGGCGGTCTCAGGGAGGGCAGGAGCACGGGAGGGGGAGGGAGAGGCCGAATGGCCGTTCGTGGGGGGGGGGGACCGGGGGAGGGGTTAGGAAATGGGCCGGCCGGTTTTTTCTTTTTTTTTAATTTGTAATGCCCGCCAAAAATACTAAATGAACAAATATTTGAAAAATTTTGACACCATTGGATTATACGCACCTTGAAGTATTTTTTGAAATTTTTACTCTATTTTTTCATTTTTTGAATTCAAATTTCAAATTTTTAAATTTGGGCGGTTTGTTACCGGCCGGTACCGCTACCGGTCCGGACCGGTAAGAGCGGTTACCGCGGGAACCGGACCGGTAGCGGTCGGTAAAAAAAACCCTGGCGGGAATACGTGAGGGAGAAAATAGGAATACAAAGCTAGAAGGTACGAAACACACGAATCTTAACGCAGAAATCGACGCCCACGATAATACCTCCTCAGAACCTGTGTTCTCTTTGGTATTTTCCGAAGGCGGAGCGGGCGAGGGCGGCGAGGCTCAGCATGTTCGCTTGGCTTATCAGCCACCAGCCAGCAGTACTTCAGTCTCACAACAAATCAGCACCAGCCACCAGCCAGCAAGCAGTACTTCAGTCTCACAATAAATCAGCACCAGCCACCAGCCACCAGCCAACTGAACAGGCTGTAACGGTGTCGAGCAGCACCACCGACGATCTACACACCTGGCACAAACTAAAGCAGGTCTGGCAATGGCATGTGTACATTGCTTGAGCGAAATTCTTCTCATTATATTTTTCTTCGATCTGAATTACCTAAATGACACTGTCAGTAACTCATTTGAGCATCTCTCTAAAGGGTCGTTTGGTAGAGCTTCACCAAAAACAGCTTCACCAGTGAAGCTGTTGTTGACGACCAAAATTGGCAGAGGTCAAGGCAGACCGGTCAAACCGGTCAAGCTGACCGGTCTGACCGGTCCACTCCAGAAAATTGCGGTGCTGAGGGTTTAAGGACCGCAATAATTGGTCCGGATGCGATGAAGACAGCATACTCTCTGGAATGACCGATTATTACGGTGCTAGGGGCTCAAGAGGACCGCAAGAGTCGATGCAGGTTCAAGACGAAGGATTGGTGCCCGAACCGGTCTGACCGGTTTGGAGAACCGGTCAGACCGGTTATCCCTGACTCCTAGTAGATTTGGTTTCTATTTTTAGATTCGAGTTGTAATAGGACTCTCCTCACGGGACAAGACCTACCCTCCCTATAAATATAAAGGGATTCAGCCGATTGAGGATCATCCAATCGATCAAATACAATTTACCTTTTATTTGTCTTTACTTTTTGCATCTACTTTATGTTCTTCAAACCCTAGCCTCCTCCAAACCCTAATTGCTGTTCTTCCTTCGTCTCTACGGCGATTGAGGACGTTCTAGGTGGCCTGACCGATCCTAAAACAACCCAAGGTGTGCACGTCCTGACGGGGTCCCTCTCGGACGAGCGCTCGTTGGTTTTCTCGCCGAGCTCCCAGCTGACCGGTCTGGTCAGAGAAGCTGCAAGGAGCTTTCCTGCACGTACGATTATTTGGCGTGTTTTCGTGTCAACATACTTTTTAGCGACTCCGCTGGGGAAAAAGAAAAAAGGATCTACTACCATGTCGAATCTACCGAAGCCAGGCGAAGTTGATCCTGACAATATTCAGAGGCCGACTGCTAATGAGCTATCGGCTGAGGATCGTCATCTATTTGAGCAACTCCTGCTGCAAGAAAAGGAGGAGATGGAACGAGCCAAGAAGAAGCTTGAAGACAAGGCGCAATGGTTCCTCTCGCACTTCTCCAAGGATCGAAAAGGTGCTATCTCCAAGGACAAGGAGGTGGTTCTTCTTTCAGAAGGAGAAGAAGAAAAAGATGAGGTAACACCCACTGTGAGTACTGCACCAGAGCCTGTTACTCTTGATCAAATTAATAGATTGCTAGTTTCTGGTCAAGAAAAAGTTCTTTCTCTTGTTCAAGACATGATTGATAAGTCTATAGGAAAGCAACCTTCGGCCGTAACTAGTAATGCTATTAGATCTGATATAGCTGGTAATTCACAACAAATTGTACCTCATAATTCATCGGCAGCAATACCACCCAAAGATCCACAATATGGGATGCCATTGAATTATTCAATATGGCAAAATCTTCTAGGACAATCTGGCCAAGCAATTCCAGTCAGACCGGTTTCTGTAACCGGTCAAACCGGTTTGAGCGCCCATATGCAGTACGGCCAGATTCCGGTTAGACCGGTTGCTGGAACCGGTCAGACCGGTTCGGGTGATTATGTTGCATATCAAACAACACCTGAACCTATAACTAGTACATCACATGTTCAGGCCAATTCTGGCCGAATCAATGGTGTTACTACATGTACTCCAATGACATATACTACAAATCCTATGTCTTCCCAAAGTTCGGGCTTGTTGGCGTTTGTTAAGTCATGATTATTTTGTAACGCCAACATGATAAAATGAAATAAATTAGTAATAATCAGTAGGATTTTATTTCAAATAACGTAGTTCCACTTGTACATGGAGATTATTTGATTGCAGGAGATATGGGCCAAAAGATGAAGTAAAACAGGGCCAGGCCCAGGTCGCCCGACCCCATCAGGTCGGCCGACCTGGCCTAATGTCCATCCAAGCCCAACTTTAGCCATGTAGAAGAAGCACAAGTAGTGTCATCCAGAACGTTGAAGCAATGACGGTTATATCCAAGGGATGACAAGAAGGATAAGGAGGATTACAAGGATTGATGGGCCCATATGAGAATCAACAGTTACTCCGAGGATCCATACCCATCTTCCACGAGTACCAAGGTCCACATTCCAGCGACTCGGAAGAAGATCAAGGCAAAACGTGCCTGGACCAGGTCGGCCGACCTGGCCAGGTCGGCCGACCCAGTCTTGCGGCCGTTGCGGTCCTCCCTTCTCTGGTGTATCCACACCGTCTTCAGCAGCAAAGCTACACCGTGGATGAGTTCAGTCGGTGCATCTGACGGTCGGCCGACGTCCCCGGATCGGCCGACTCGGGGGTGGGCCCACTCGCCCTCAACCGCCTTGTACCGGCCCTGAACCGTCCCCAAGTACTATAAATAGGTGCCAACGCCTCCTGTACAACACACACCAGAAGGAAGAGCTCCAATTGCTACAAGTCATAGTCTTAGTTAGTAGAGAAGTAGTTGTAGGAGTTGAGCTTCTACGGGTTTCCGAAGGAGTCTTGGTAAGCCTAGAGCTCAGCTATCTTGTATCCTTAGCTTATTTGTAAGACTAGAGCCTTAATGGAATTACTTTCTTGCCTTTGTTACTTGACTTATAGTCTTGTGTGTTCATCATATGAGCTGTATTTCTTACACCTTAGTTTGGATGGTGCATGTTATGGCAATGGCCCAATGAATCTCTATGATTGTTCTTTACCTTTCCGTACAATTGGTAAAGATGTATTTCATATTACAAACATGGTGTTTGGGTTATGGAATACCGTTGGGGATACCCTACTCCACGTATTCAGAGGTAGGCGACAGATGGTGACAGCCCTATCCGTCCTTTGTAATCCTCGTCGTTCGGGTTTGGGCGTTTGCAGGCCTTAGTGATAAACATCGTGACAGTACCCTTGGATGAGGGGATCTCACGACTCCTCGATTTGTCCTCTAACATGTATCACTTACTAAGCTTGTATAGGATACACTTGTAATGAATGTAACCCATTTGTAAGAAGTACATAGAGTCCCTAGTTCTCTCGTAGGACCTTCATACTAACTAGACTTATATAATGAGCAGTGAAATCTTCTGTGTGTCAACATACTCAATCTTTCATATTATATTATCCCCTGGCCTAGTCCTGGTATATTAATTATGATATAGTTGATACATTGGAAAATATATTACTTTGCCATACGCTTTCCCTGAGGAAACAAATACGATACTCTGGAATACTCCCGGGTGAAATGCTACAATGTACTTCTGTGCGCTTGCAGAACTTGTATAACGCTAAGATCTATATTAAGGCATCTCTAGTACCATCACTCCAGCAGTGGTGATGCTAAGAAATGCCAACAAGCATTTCTGGCGCCGTTGCCGGGGAAAGCATTGGTCAAAGAATATGTTAACCTCTGTATTAACTTATGTCATAATTAATTACCATCTCTAGACAGGCTTACCCTTGTCTTGTTTCTCTTTGTGTGGAAGAAGGTACATCATCGATTCGCCGAAGAACTCAAAGTGATCCTACAATTTCTGTCAATTGAAATCGAAGTATCTTTGCACCAAGATGGCAACTGAAACTCTCATGATCGATTTAACGTACATCACCATGGTGCGAGCCAAGCCATTTAATGGAAAGGCCATAACAGATGCAGCAGAACATCTCCGACATTTCTCAGCAATATGCAGTCAACTAGCAGGAAGGGCAAAGCAATGGTTGTTCCCATTCTCGTTAACAGGTAGAGCACTGCAGTGGTACTACAACCACCAGGCAAAGATGGAGTCTTGGCAGCAGTGCAGGGATTTATTTCTAGCACATAACTGGGGCCCATCCCAGCAAGGAGGAAGCGTATACACTATACCTGCTAAAAGAAAGGTGAATGATTTAAGTTCTAGATTCCATGTCTTGTCAGTTGCTGTGAAAAACCAGCTGCGCTTAAGCAAAATTCTAGAAACCCAGTCAGCCGAGTTAGCTGCAGTGGTACAAGAGACCAGTCGGGAGATTTTGGCTAACCATGCAGGAAACAAGAAAGAATTAAACCAAAAGTATGACGGACCCGAAATCAAGGTGATTTATGGATGGAAGCCACAGAAACCACCAGTCACCAACAGCGAGCCACTCCTGCCCCTGACCAAGGAATTCACACAAAGTGTTAAGGCTCTGAAGGCAATAACATCATCAACACCTTCTGTGAAGACAACAGAACCAGAGTGGCGTCACAAAGCATCCGCATTATCTTCAAATGCGGGTGCCAGATCATTAAGCTAAATCATGACTTGGAGACGTCTGCACTCGACGGACGAAAAAACATCGAGTCCTCACCGGTAGGTACATCGGTATGTATCTCATGTTTATTTCACAATGCATATTTATTTCTCAAGTATGTTTAAATTTTTTTACAAAATTTTTGCATTTGAAATTTAAACTTTGGAGCCATTTACTTAAATCCTCCTTGGATACCTGGCCACTACTGCCCACGCACTCAGAACTTATCACACCTTTGAACTATGTGCCACCCTACAAAGGCTAAGCCTGAACCTAGCTAAGCTCTGGTCGGCCGACCAGGTCATGTCGGCCGACTCAAGGCCTTGGCCTTTTCAGAGCGCACAATCATCATCACTCACTACCATAGTCACGGATCATAACTTTCAAAGGGGGCATTCAATCATCTCCAAAGACGGTCGGCCGACCAGGTCTTGTCGCCCGACTCACCCCTCCCTCTTTTGCAAAGTTTTCAACTGGTTCTGCAGACACCAGGTATCCAACGCGATCGTGATCAAATGTTGGCCAATTTGCCACTGTGGGAGGGTCGGCTGATCCAACCTGGTGGGCCGATCGGTGGTGATCTCCGGCTATAAAAAGCCTTGGCCAGCAGCTTGCTCACTTCGCCCCAACTCGAGCTGCGTTTCGCTCTCGGAGTTTCTCCTCTCCCTCTGTTAGATTCTTAAGTGCTTAGCTCCTAAGTTTGAAAAATCAACAAAAATTGAAAACCCAATTAAAAATGGACTTCATTTCTGCATAACGGTGCTGTTATTTTCTTGCTCAAACTCTTGAACGTGTTGTGGAGGTAACCAAAATCCCACAAGAACACTTATTTGTGGTGTGTCATTACCCACAAGAACGACTTTTGTGGAGGCGTTCACGCCCCGCTGTCAGATCTAATGTCTGGCAGTCCACCCGGGGGTACCCAGATGGTTGATTTGTAGGCAAAGGGCAATCGCGAGACTAGAGAACTCGAGGTAACACAGGGACACAGGGATTATACAGGTTCGGCTTACCCGGAGGTATAATACCCTACGTCCTGTGCTCGGGGATCTTGTATTGATTTGCTCGGCGTGGTTCTGGGGAACAACGGCGAGCTCTTGGTTACAATGGATGAATGGCGTGGGAATCAGATGTCTAAGGGGGTCGATCTAGGCCGCCTTATGTAGGCTGACGGCCTATGGTTTATAAGTCAGTTATTTCTAATTATTGTCCGGCTCAAATCAGGAAACTAATCCAAGTCGGTTACAACATAATTGCCGTGATCTCCGGGCGGGATCTAAGGATATCGCTAAATGCCTTGCTGGTTAAGTCTTCTCCAATCTTGTCCATCAAGCCGGGGATCCTCGTGGGCCGGCCTGGGGTCGGCCCACATCCTTGTCAGACGTGGGACCAGGCCGACTGGCTATCCGGTCGGTAGTGGGCCCAGGGGTACCCATATCCCACAAGTCCCCGAGCAACGTACAGGCGCGTGTCGGACTGTTGATGAAGAAGCGAAGCCATCAAGGTCGGCTGAAGCGCCTTGGTCGGCAGGCCGACACAAGGGTGGGTGGTGCTCAAAAAAGAAAACCGCAGGCCATCCGGGAATGACCCTGGGCATACCCGGGGCGAAGCCTCGAGTGATGTGGCGCCGAGTCGTGGCCGAGCCGGGCGCCGAGGAGCTGCACCACTTGGAAAAAGTGACACATCCTGATGGGGCATATGGAGGGCGACGCAAGGAGCCCTCCATATGGAGTAGTCCCCGAGCATTGGGCCGACTAGAAAAGTCGGGCTGTGGGATATGGGTACCCCTGGGCCCACTACCGACCGGATAGCCAGTCGGCCTGGTCCCACATCTAACAAGGATGTGGGCCGAACCCAGGCCGGCCCACGAGGATCCCCGGCTTGATGGACAAGATTGGAGAAGACTTAGCCCACAAGGTATTTGGTGATATCCTCAAAACCCGCCCGGAGATCACGGCAATTATGTTGTAACCGACTTGGATTAGTTTCCTGATTGGAGCCGGACAGTAATTAGAAATAACCGACTTGTAAACCCTAGGCCGTCAGCCTATATAAGGTGGCCTAGGTCGGCCCCCTTAGACATCGGATTCCCACGCCATTCATCCATTGTAACCAAGAGCTTGCCGTTGTTCCCCGGAACCTCGCCGAGCGAAGCAATACAAGACCCCGAGCACAGGACGTAGGGTATTATACCTCCGGGTAGCCCGAACCTATATAATCCCTGTGTCCCTATGTTACCTCGAGCTCCCTAGTCTCGCGATTGCCCTTCGCCTACAAATCAACCATCTGGGTACCCCCTGGTGGACTGCCGGACAATAGATCCGACGGTTGGCGCGCCAGATAGGGGTGATCGTGAGGCATTACAGCTAGCTCGATGGCAGATTGTCGCTCCGTCATCTTCCCCGACTCCATCAAGGACTGCGCTACGCATCTTGAGGGTATCAGCTTCTTTGCTGAAACCCACTCCGCCGCCACCACCGCCTCCGACTCCACCACGACGCCCGACGCTTCTGCGCCGACCAGCTCCGCGCTGACCTCGTCGCCGACTTCCTCGTCAGTCATCGCCCCGCTCCAGCAGCGGCTCGATGCAATCTCCATCAGCAACCAGGCTCCGGGCCTGAGCACTCGCCGGAGACTCCCGCCCCCGACCGAGCTCCTCGCCGGGTTGGATCGTGTCCAAGACACCCTTGCCGAGTGCATCGCCATGTCGGAGGAGGCCCTGAGCCGACCCCGCAAAGCGCTCCCGCTAGGACTCCGCAACGCCTCATCAACCTACTCGGCTCAGCTCCGAGAAGATATGTCTCAGATCCAATCTGAGATGCCACCCCAGCCCACCCAGTCTCCGGACTGCGGCGAGTTCCAGGTCGCCACAAGCGTGCTCTTGCCGGCCCCGGCTGACTCGAGCAATGACTCCAGCTACACAACGCCCCCAGGGCATGAAGTCTTCGTCTTTGAGGATTCAGTTACTCAGGATGGAGATACAGATCTGGCCAGGGATTGCAAACAGGAGCGAAACGCTGCTCGAGCCCGCCGCCGTGCCGAAGAAGCAGCCCTGCCCCCGGCAGCGGCCGAAGACCCCGTAGCTGCTGCAGCTGCCGGAGTGGTCCCCCCGGGGGCCCCAGCAAGACAGCCTCCTCCTCCTCCTCGAGGTCCTTGCGGTGTCCGACCCCAGAACCTCGATAGAGCCTTTGCCAGGGTGCCATTCCGCACGCCCCAGGCTAACGTCGCCGCCGCTTTCGCCGAATTGGGACACATGCCCGACACCCCTGAGGTGCAATGAGCCCGAGCTCAATTGGAAGCAGCCCAGGAGCAGATCGAGCAATCGTATCGTGCCAGATCCCGATCTGGGCGATCAAACTCGACCCGCTCTTCAAGCCACCGCTCTGCCCATAGCAGATCGGATCGGGGTCACCTTCCCCGGAGGAATCCCCCGCTACCCGTCGTGGAGGAAGAGGTACCCAGATCAAGCATGGCCCTGATCTGGGTACCCCCGGGTGGACTGCCGAACAATAGATCCGACACGGCTAATGGTCAAAAGAGAATGATCTCCAAGCATCAGGGCAGTCAGGCCGCCCAAAGGATAAGCTTGCCGAATAGCGACAAAAACAGTATTCATGTGGATGCACAGGGCGATCCCGTGGTCGGATGAAGCTGAAGGTGATAAGGGCGGACTGAGCGCCTCGAAGAGAGGAGCTGCTGCGTGGCACAGGGCTCACGCGCTGAACAATGCGACCGGAGTCACATGCAATTGTATAGCACGGGGCTATAAATAGACACCGAGGCCCAGGGCCTTGTTATTATCAGAAGGTAGGCATAGCAACCACCTCACTTGAACATGTTNAGGAGCAGATCGAGCGATCGTATCGTGCCAGATCCCGATCTGGGCGATCAAACTCGACCCGCTCTTCAAGCCACCGCTCTGCCCATAGCAGATCGGATCGGGGTCACCTTCCCCGGAGGAATCCCCCGCTACCCGTCGTGGAGGAAGAGGTACCCAGATCAAGCATGGCCCTGATCTGGGTACCCCCGGGTGGACTGCCGAACAATAGATCCGACACGGCTAATGGTCAAAAGAGAATGATCTCCAAGCATCAGGGCAGTCAGGCCGCCCAAAGGATAAGCTTGCCGAATAGCGACAAAAACAGTATTCATGTGGATGCACAGGGCGATCCCGTGGTCGGATGAAGCTGAAGGTGATAAGGGCGGACTGAGCGCCTCGAAGAGAGGAGCTGCTGCGTGGCACAGGGCTCACGCGCTGAACAATGCGACCGGAGTCACATGCAATTGTATAGCACGGGGCTATAAATAGACACTGAGGCCCAGGGCCTTGCTATTATCAGAAGGTAGGCATAGCAACCACTTCACTTGAACATGTTGGGGACTATGTGCTGGGTTCATCCTCCGGGGAAGAATCATGGGGACTTGATAGCTTGGTGCTAGAAGAGTGCTTGCGAAGATCCTGAGGTGTTGATTAGCGTCTGAGTGCTGTCCCATTCACCCCTACATTCCCATGTGACGAGGGCCATGTAGGGTGAAATGCTTTGTAGAGCAAGGGATACCCGGAGGCATTCGCTAACAACCCTCTGTTGGTGCTGTCCCGTCGACGGCTGCAGTGGTGCTACAAGAGAGCTTGCGAGGAGCTCATGTGGGCCAAGCTTGCTTCGGATGCAGCACTAGGCGCAGGGACGAGTGCCCCAGGCCGTCATCTTGACGGTTGATGTGTTTGATTCCTGTAACCGGCCCCTTGACCGGCTCCCTTTGTAATTTGTAATCCTTGCATTGAATCCTTTCTCGTTTTCGTTTCTTATAAACGCAATATCTGTGTCGTTGGACCCAGGGGTCGAGAGAGACGTCGTAGGTTCGCACAATAGTAACAAGTTACGGAGTCTTCTTAGTCGACGTGCCGAGGCATCGAGTCCTAAGACCCGTTGACAGGAATCAAGAGCGCCGAGTCCCTAAGGGTCGGGGCTGGCCGAGTCCGGAGACCCATTGACCAGAATCAAGAGCGCTGAGTCCCCGAGGGTCGGGGCTGGCCGAGTCCGGAGACCCGTTGACCGGAGTCAAGAGCGCCGAGTCCCCGAGGGTCGGGGCTGGCCGAGTCCGGAGACCCGTTGACCGGAGTCAAGAGCGCCGAGTCCCCGAGGGTCGGGGCTGGCCGAGTGTTGCAGTAAAGAGCCGTTGGCACGCTGAGAGCCGTTGGCCCACGGGGAGCCGCTGGTCCACAATTAACGGGAATCCCGCGGATTCCGTCCGTTAGTTACGGCGCCGTTAGGGTAATTTGGATCGACCGGGGGGGAATAAATCGGAACTGTTCACCGGCGGCTTTTACCACAGTCATTTCCAAATCGAGATTCATCCCGCGCCTCCGCCGCCGCTTAGGACCGTCGTGAGAGCGATTCACCCACCGCCCATTCGCCGCCACCGGAGTTCACGCGCCACCGCGTCGCTGAGTGCCTCCATCGTGCCTGTGCCCTCTGACAGAGATGGCGGACACTAGGAAGACAGAGAGGACACCCGCAGCGGGCGAGGAGGTGCCGCCGGCGACGAGGGTGGTGAGCACCCCCATTTCCACGGTGGGTGGCAACGCCGACGCGAGGGAGGAGATGACACCCTCCGCGGGCCAGTCTGGGGCCGCGGGGGGCGCCGCCGCCTGCGAGGGCGGCGATGCTGATACGCCGGCGACCGCCACCGGGGCAGACACCGGGGGAAGGACCGTGGCCTCGTCTGGAGAGGTCCCGGAGCTCACCTCCATGCCTGAAGGAGTGCCGCCCCAAGAGCCGGCCTGGGGCCAATCCTCCATCACCGAGGAGAGGTTGGAGGACATGGTGCGCCGTGGAGTGCTCGGGTCGCGGGAGATTCTGCAATGGCGGCCCGCCGGCGATGATGCCCGGCCATGGGAGCGCTCGGAGACCGAGATGGCCGTCTTCGCGCCGTTCTTCGAGCATGGGTTCGGATTGCCCACGGGTGACTTCCTCCGGGGTCTGCTGCACTTCTACGGGGTGGGGATGAGTCACTTGAACCCCACCTCGATTCTTTCCATCTCTGTTTTCATTCATCTGTGCGAAGCATTCCTTGGGATCCCGCCACATTTCGGGTTGTGGCAGCGATTGTATCGGATGAAAGTTATCGAGGAGAATTCTGGGAAGGGTCCTGCTAGGATCACCGGAGGGGCTGGGTTCTCATTGAGGGCCGGCATGGCCAAGAGGTACTTCACCCTGGACATGAACGACTCCAACAAGAACTGGCGACAGGAATGGTTTTATGTCGCGAACCACCCCCCTGCTCTACCTGCTCGGACTGGCCACCGGCCGGTGAAGAAGGACTGCTGGGAGTCGCAGCCGGAGGACCAGGAGCTTCAACAAGCTGAGGAGCTGCTGGGGTTGATTGCTGAGGTGAAGAAGCAAAGGCTGTCTGCTGTTGCTATCATGATCTCCTTTGTTCAGCGGTTGACTCAGCCGATCAAGGACCGGGTGCATCCCGGGTTTGAGTTCTCGGGTGGCAGGGATCCTACTCGGGAGCAGGTCCGGACAGTTTCCGTTCCTGAGGTCTGTGAGAGGATCTCGGGGTTCATACGGGGCCAGATCTTCAACGAGGGGACTCCTATCCCATTTTCTCTGCAGAATCCTCCTCCACTGGTTAGTTTCTTATCTTCTTGCATGTTGTGTATCTAACTGCTGAACTGCTGAATGACTGATGAACTATGCTTGTTGCTGTATGTTTGCCTTGCAGGATCGAGCGACGAAGTACCTCAGCCACGCACCGCTGCCTGAGGGTGACATCCGGGTGGAGAAGCTGATGACGGCGGAGGAGGCATCCCGGGTGCCTCGGGTCATGGAAGAGGAGCAAGCTGACTGGGATGAGGTCGGCATCATCCCGGCTCCTCAGGAAGGAGCGGAGGATAACCCGGTGACGTGGATACTGGGTATCAGCATGGGGCGGCCAACGCGCCAAGTTGTGCGCAAGCTGACCCCAGCCCAGAGGGCGGCTCGAGAGGGGTCCCCCAAACCAGTACCGGTGCTGGGGCAAGCCGCACGGGCCGAGGCCGAGGCGCGGAGGAAGAGGCAGGCTGCGGGGGATGGCCCTGACGGCTCCTCTTCCGGGCTTGAGTCGGATCAGCTCGCGCAGCAATCTTCAGGGGCTCAGGGGAGCATCTTCGCCCAGCCAGGGCTGCGGGCGGACTCGACTCTGTTGCCGAGCCAGACGCCTCCGACAGGTGCTGCGGGCGTGCAATTTAAGCATCCGCGCAAGGGCGGGTAGGTCGCCTTTGAGTTTCTGATTGTTGGATGAGCAATTCTTGGTTTGTTGATGTGTTGAATGCAGGCTCGGGAGCCAGGCGGGCGTCGGCACCCTGCCCCGCCCGGGGACCGGTGACAAGGCGCCACCGAGTCGGTCTGCCGCCGCAGAGGCGGGTTCAGGGTCGAGCACGGCCCTGATTGTGCCGGAGCAGGTGCCAGTCGGCATGTCGGGGCCGCCAGACCCGCCGAGTCCGTCGCTCATCACAGGGACGGGCGACCCGGTGAGGGATCTGCAGGCCGACGCGTCCGAGGTCGCCCTCGAGGAGGAGGCCCCGGAGGGTCGCACGGAGATGGAGGAGCTGCCAAGGAGTCCTCCACCCCTTGAGGATGACGACAACCGGCTCCTTGGGGAGGACCTGGATGTCGATCCAGGCGTCCACGTGCCTCCCCAAGGGGAAGCAATCGCGGCCGAGCTCGGGGGCGGTCCGCAGGCCCCAGAGTTGACTCTGGAGCAGCGGATGGAGCTTGACGTCGAGACCAAGCGAGCGAGCTCCGGAAGCTGCAAAACGTGGCCGGCGTCTTGACCCGTGTTGTACAGGTATGTCTTCTTGGCGCCATGTTGTCAGTATAACGCACACAATGACCCTGAGGCCAATGTGTTATGTGATAGAGTTTCTCGGAACGGGCCACGAGAGACCTCGACTTCAGGCGGCAGGCCCTTGAAGACCGCCGGGCCTTGGCGCGGGTCCGCACGGATAGAATCCGTGAGGCGGAGGCTGCCAAGGAGTTCCTGAGGCAGAGGGAGCGGGAGCTCGCCGACCTGCAGAAGACCAACGAGGATCTCATGAATGACATGAGCATTCTCACCGAAGGTGGGTTCTTCGTGCATTGCTTGCTGGTGTATCTCGCCGAACAATTGTGCTCATGGGGGTTTCTTTGCAGAGTCGAGGAAGAGGGAGGACGCCCTTCAGGGGAGGATCAACAAGCTAGCCGGGGCCAGAAAGAAGCTTGAAGACGAGCTGGCCGGGGCCAAGCATGAGCTCAAGGAGGAGGTGCGTGGGCTCAAAGCAGCCAATCTTCACCTAGCCGCCGAATCCGAGCACCTGAAGGAGGCCAATCAGGTCCTGAAGGATACGCACGACCAGGCCATGCATGGTAAGTGTCTTTTGCCGAATCGTCTGGGGCTGCGAAGAGGTCGATTGTACTTATGCATGTTCATCTGCAAGGCTTCGGACGGAGCTGATGGAGTTGAAGCAGGCGGCCGAGTTCAACGCCAATTCCTTGGTGCCTGCCGAGTCCGGCCCGGCGGCGGCAACGTTGGCTGAGCGGCTCAGGGCCGGTCCAACTCGAGCAGCCCAGTTGATGCAGCAGACTGCGATCGGCTTCGGGAGTCGGATACTGGCGCTGTTCAGGATACACTTCCCGACGCAGGAGCTGGCTCCCATCGCCGATGGCATTCCTGAAGAACTTGCCGACGAAGAGTTCGACGAGTTAGTCGAGGAGTGTACCCCTCTGGCTGAAGCTGTAGCGGCGAAACTGGGCCTGTAAAACAACTATAGATGTAAACTCTGTAGGATCTGTAAATAAAATTCCGGTTTTATTTGAAGTATGAATGTGCACTGGTGCTTTACTGGACCCTTTTCCCTGCCGACTAGGACTCTGCGTCGCCCGACTAGCCACTGCCCTGTGCTGTTTAAGCACCCTTTTTGACCCGCTGACCACTGCTCACGGAGAGGACGGCTTACCCAGCTACACTGCTCAGCGGGGAGGCTTAGGTGTAGGGGGCGCGCGGGTTGAGCGCGGAGCTCAGGGTTTCACAGTTGGGGACTCGGAGGTGGAGTCGGAGGCGGTGGCGGTGGCGGAGTGGATTTCAGCGAAGAAGCTGATACCCTCAAGATGCGTAGCGCAGTCCTTGATGGAGTCGGGGAAGATGACGGAGCGACGATCTGCCATCGAGCTAGCTGTAATGCCTCACGATTACCCCTACCTGGCGCGCCAACTGTCGGATCTAATGTCCGGCAGTCCACCCGGGGGTACCCAGATGGTTGATTTGTAGGCAAAGGGCAATCGCGAGACTAGGGAACTCGAGGTAACACAGGGACACAGGGATTATACAGGTTCGGGCTACCCGGAGGTATAATACCCTACGTCCTGTGCTCGGGGACTTGTATTGATTTGCTCGGCGTGGTTCCGGGGAACAATGGCGAGCTCTTGGTTACAATGGATGAATGGCGTGGGAATCAGATGTCTAAGGGGGTCGACCTAGGCCGCCTTATATAGGCTGACGGCCTAGGGTTTACAAGTCGGTTATTTCTAATTACTGTCCGGCTCAAATCAGGAAACTAATCCAAGTCGGTTACAACATAATTGCCGTGATCTCCGGGCAGGATCTAAGGATATCGCTAAATGCCTTGCTGGTTAAGTCTTCTCCAATCTTGTCCATCAAGCCGGGGATCCTTGTGGGCCGGCCTGGGGTCGGCCCACATCCTTGTCAGACGTGGGACCAGGCCGACTGGCTATCCGGTCGGTAGTGGGCCCAGGGGTACCCATATCCCACACCCGCAAGAACAACTAACTCTTGGACGACTAACTTGCTAACGCTAATCCTTTTGTCTTCCAAGTGTCGTTCTTGTTGCTTGTGCAGAAATCATGAACATCGTCAGAGGAGTCGTGAAGCAAGCAAAGAAATTGAAGGGGTCAAGTTCGAGGAGGAGCCGACACTCAGGGAGCACTGAGGTGATCTCCTCCAGCACGGAGATCATGGAATCAGCTGGTGGCTCCGAAGAGAGGATGGACAGCCAACACTCCATGGAGATCTCCGAAGACCAGTACTACTACACCGGTGCTGGCGCTACATCCGCAGGAGGCGGTGGCAGCGGTGGCAATGGAGATGGCAACGGGGACAGCTCCAGCAGCAACCAGAACGACGATGATCCTCGCCCGGCGTTCATCTCTGACGATCAACTCGACATCGAAGAAGGCTACGAACTGGAAGCGTATCAAATTCTTCTGGGTCGCGCTTTTGATCACACGCGTGTGTTCACAAGCGAACTCATGGAGAAATCAGGTATGGCTACTGATTTCGAAACCGTGTGGGGTGCTGTGGGATGGTCAGATTTTGCTCGCATTAACGAGGATGGGTGTCGTTTGTTAACAATCCAATTTCTTGCTACTCTGAGAAAGGGTGAGGAAGGGATTACTTTTCGCTTTTTAAGGGAAGAGTATTTCGTTTCTTGGAGGCAGCTTAGTACCTATCTAGGTTTTAGCAAGCGTTGCAGTTTGAAAGTTGATAAAATTTTGAGGCGTTTTGTGAAAGAACCCTTTTGGCGGGATATCTCGGGTATCACAGATGGCACTCCCCCTAGAACTAGTCACATTCATAATCCCACTCTTCGTTTCATGCACCGTAGGCTTGCTATGACTCTATTTCCTCGAAATGATCTTCGAACCGTGCGCATTGGTGAATTAAAATTATTATATGCAATGGTTAAGAAGATAAAAGTCTCACCTGTTGTTTTCATGATTGATCAATGGATGGGTGTTTTTAAGAGTCAAGGTCCCATTGAATGCACTTCTTTGGTTACTCGCATTTTTGAGTCGATGGGCCTTTTGGATAGTTATCGAGTCGAGTTTCTTCCGCAACCTCGCCCAACTCTGGACGAGTCTCATTTTGTTCAGAGTCACCTTGTTACTCATGCCATAGACCAAAAGCTTGTTATGGTTTATCATAATAGCACAACCAGAATTCCGTTGCCAGCACCGGAATACTGGTTGTACAGATGCAAAACACTTTTGTTGGAGTTGCAACAGGAAGGCAGGCAAAGCGTGACAGGGAGGGTGACAAGAAGCATGTCTCGACGGGGAGAAGCCGGAGTGCCGCAGGCACAAGCAGCATGGGAGCCTCCAACTCCGCCGTACATACTAGCAGGATCGAACTGGGAGCAGCCGCAGCCGCCTCCACCATACATGGCAGGAGGTTCGGGATGGCAGGAAGCGCCGCACGCACAATGGAATCTCCAAGACCCGCGCTATCATCAGTCGTCTAGCTCAAGTGGCGGCCCTCCTCCGTTCAACGCCCGACGTTCCTTTTCGGCAAGGGACTGGCGCAACAGCATGGATGGGTTATCCAACCGCATGGGAACCCTAGAGGTAACCACTCACCGTATTGATGATACGTTAACCCAGCATGTGCAGCAGTCGCAAGCTTGGTGGGACCAGTCAGCACAGAACTTCAACACCCTCCAGAACAGCATCCAGGCGGGCAACCAGAACCTAACTGCCAACTTTCGGTCCCAAGGCTTCGACCCGAACGACCCTCGTTACCGCGAGCAGTGAAAAGTCCAGCTTGGGGGAGGACCCCCCGTACAGGTAAGTTGTCTGAACCATTCTCTTTGTTTTTTCTTTGCTTCTGTTAAAAAAAATAATAATAATAATGATGAAAATGGAAATGAATGAAAAATGAAACTCTATTTGGAAGTGATGAACATTTGCTATGACTTTCCCAATTTATGCAAGTCTCAATAAGGCAGTCATTTGTGTCTTGAATTTGTTGGCTTAAATTAATGACTTCCTTGGAAACTTAAAACTTGTGGGTAGCAAATGCTAAATCTGATTCTAGGTTGTTGGGAGCTATGAGATAATAAGCTAGAGTTGCTTTATCTTTACCATAGTGAAACCTGATCCTGGAGTTTTTTTATTTCAAAAAGAACAAAAGTCTAGACTCCTCAGTGAAGAGTGAAAATCCTACCAGAGCCCCATATTCCAACCACGTACAAAGAGCATGTGTATTTGTTTTGAGTTCTGTCAAGTTCATTGC
>CM014273.1:5255430-5277695 GCA_004135705.1 Alloteropsis semialata | reverse complement strand
AGCCCAGCCCCAGCCCCAGCTCCCCTCTCCCTCTGCCACGCGAGCCCATCTGAACAGGGGCGTCGTCCTCCTCGCCGTTTCCTTCAACAGCCGCGGCGGCCTCCCTTTCTCTTTCTCCCGTTGCGCCGCTCCTCGCCCGACAGCTACACGGCTCTGTCAGAAGCCGTTCCCCGTTTCCGCGCGTTCCACTCTCGCTGGCCGTGGGCCCGGAGAATGCATTTCGCACCGCCTCGCGCGCGCTCTCTGACTTCACCTGCCATGAGCACGCCAAGCTCTGACAGAGCTTCCGCCGCGCCGCGCGTAGGCGCAACGCATCCTCCCTCGCAATGCCACGTGCCCCTGAGCTCGAACCTCGCGAACCGGTTCGTGCCGCACCGAACCGCGTCGGCACGGACGCCGGCGCCGGTGCGCTCGAGTCGAGCCAACCAATCCTCATCAGTCGGCTCGCGTTCGCCCCCAAATAACACGTCCTCTCGGTTCGTATCTTCCCGGCGGCTCTCTCCCTAAACCCTAAGGGGATCCGAAGAAGGCGGGGGAGCAATGGCTGGGGGGCGGGAGATCGCGTCGATGCCGTCGATGCGGTGCGGCGACTGCAGCATTCTCGTGAGGACCTTCCTGGCGCAGAAGTCCCACTCTATGAAGACACTGCACAACGTCTGGTTTTTCTCCGACGTCCAGTTGCGCGGCATCGTGTGCGCTACTTGCGGCGAGAGATGCGGTTCTGAGCGGGTAAGATGCCGCCGTACTCTCTCTCCTTCTTTGATGCATTTCAGTAAATTTGATTGGTTTGGTGCTGAGTTGATTCGCGGAATGTAGGTTGCTGACGCGCACACCAAAAAATCTGGGCACGTGGAGTTTGTACTCAAGAACCCTACGTCCAAGGAAAAGGCTGTTGATTCCTCTTCGTCGTCTTCGAGAGTTGGGCTTGGGCCACGAGGTGAGCTTTTTCCCCTCATCTGTGGTTGGTGTGGGTTTGCCACAGTTTCTAAGTGCCGGTGTTTGATTCTTACAGAGTTGGCACCACCACAAGTCGATGAAGATCTCCTTGCACAGCTCATAACTATGGGGTATTCCAAAGAGAGCGCAACACGAGCTATTTTCTTTTGTGGTATGTATGAGCAATCTGATGGTTTGAGTTTTTGTTCATGTGTAATTTGAGTGGTCCTAAACTAGATGTAATGCTTCGCAATTATATTATATGCAGCAATGATTTTATGCTTTCCTGACCCATACCTGGAACATAGGCCCCAGAAATTTCGATTCTCTCGTGGAATGGCTGGAGTTGAATAAAGATGATCCTGACTTCAATAAGATTCTTCTAGTAAGGCTTTTATCTAATTTTCTAGCTCTGCCTTTGTTCAATGTTGCATAGGAATCTAATTCTTACTGCCTCTGGTTTCGTTTGATTTGTGGAGGAAAGTTAATTTAAAGTGCATATTTCCAATTGAAAGTAGTTGATGATGCATTTTGTTGCTATATTTTTGCCATTTATGGTTTGCTTCCACGTGTACAACTAGGACAAGACAAATTTGCATTTGACTAGGTTTCCTATGTCCCATTGTTTTTAATGGAAAGTAGCATAATATTCAACACTTAGCAAAGAAAATACTTTTCTCCAGCACAGAGAATCTGCATGTTTACTTATCTTTTTTCGCCTGCTAGGTACCGACTATGATAGAATGGACCAATGTAGTCACAGAGGAAATGAAGGTCCGTTCTCGGATGCTAAGGTGATTTGAACCTTCCATTCATATGATGGCCTTATGGTCAAATAACGTCATTTGAAATGGCAGAACTTCTTTTTTTTTGTTTTTAGTGCTATTTTTTTTGTTACTTCAACCTCACTTAATTTCATATAATAATCAAATGTCCATACTCCTAATTAATTTATGAAGCTTCTTTTATATCATGCCAATTTTTATGTGAAATACATTTTTTAGCAAACATTTATGCTGAAATTATCCCCTCCATTTGTAGGGAGGATGCTGTTTGGAAGGCGAACAGAATACGCCATGGAGACAACACAATAACAGGGTATTTCAGCTTCTCTTTGTACCTTGTTGATCCTGCCCGATACATGCTGTTAGAATATATAGAGAAGATCCTTAGGAAATTCACAAGGCATACTCCTCTTTCTGAACTAGTCTTGTCATTTTGGATTTGGTGGGAATGCTTGGCGGTGACTTACCTGTGAAATTTTTGTAGCTGATAAGTATAATTCAGTAGGTCTCCTTTTAGTTGTTTGATTAGTGCTTGATTCATCTGGCCCATCCTACTGGGGGTAGTTAAATTGTGCTGTTTGGTTTTTAGGATAGTTTGCTAATCCAGCGTATGCATTGTGGTTGTGCCGTTTAGTTTTCTGGGTATGCTTGGCGTTGACTTACATGTACAATTTTTGTAGCTGATAAGTGTAATTCAGTAGGTCCCCTTTTAGTTGTTTGATTAGTGCATGGTTCATGTGGCCCATCCTACTTGGGGGTAGTTAAATTGTGCTGTTTAGTTTTCAGGATAGTTTGCTAAACCAGAAGATGCATTGTGGTTATGCCATTTTTTGGGTGTTAGAACATGTACATAGCATAACTATAACCCGAATCATATTTCTCATCAGCTTTTTTCTTTTCTGGATTTTTTTAAAGAAACTATTTAAACGTTCTATATATCCTGAATGATACAAAGTTTGGCCATTTACAATTGCCCCTAAATTTACAACTAGTAAACATCTTTGGATTATTATTTTCGATGGGAACATCGAATATCTTTTTGCAGTACCAGCACTTTGGCTAGAAAATACTTTCTCCAGCGCATATACTTTTGGTGCTTACCTTTTTCCCCCTCCTCTTGAGTACTTGATGACAAAATGTGCTGATTCCACTCTTATTCCTGAGAAATTGAACATTGAATGAATTCCAGGGGACTTTATGGATCATTATACTTTATGATGGCCTGATGGATAAGTTATTTCTTTAGAAATGGCAGGATTTGTTTTTAATTTGCAGTGCTTTCTCTCTGCCACCGTGCCGCATAACCTATTTAACATTGAGAAATGTTCTTTTTATTCTCCTTGCTCTTTTCAATTAGACATTGTGATTTTCTACTTGAGCTTATTGCTTTTGGTTATATTGGCATTGCAGACATGTGCTCACTCCTGTCTTATACACAAAAAGATCACTCCAATTTGTGAAGAATTTGTCTGGCAAGAAGAGAGCTGCTCTTAAAAAAAAATACATTATAGCTGAAGATCTGGAAGATGAAGAGATTCTGGACAAGATTAATATTGCACTGCTTGATTGTGATGCTGATAATGGAGAATTCTCATTTACATTGCCGTCACGTCCCGTTGAATCTTCATATATTTTTGATCGTGATCTGCAGCAGATTTGTCTTCTGAGAGACGATACTTTCATATGCTCCACAAGTTCCAAAATGCACCAGCTGAAGGCAAGAAGGATTGGAGCACTGCTATTGTTAGTCAAGGATCTGATACTGAAGAAGGAAGTTATACGACTTCGATGGGTGTATTACTTGGATCCCAAGGTGTACAACAGTCCACCTGCGGTAGATGATGCTGTCGCTGCTGTATCTCTGATGTTCGAGAGCACCAGATCTTCACTGCACATTAGGCCGTCACCACGAGGGTCTATCATTGGTCCTCTAATGCTTTGTGATGATGAAGCTATCCTGGTAAACTGTACCCTTGGTGGCGTATCTGGAAGCAAGATACCAAGCGAAGTAGAAATGATTAACCGAATTGTGCAGGTTTCAAGAGTTGATTTCATTCTTGTCATCGAGAAAGAAACCGTATTCCATAACCTCTCTGATATGAAGTTTCATGAGAGGAATCACTGTGTCATGGTGACAGCTAGTGGGGAACCAGATGTGGCGACAAGAATTATTCTGAAGAAGCTGCGAACATGGTTGGATGTGCCAATCTGTGCACTTGTAGATGCAAACCCAGAGGGTTTCGATATCCTGTGCACTTACAGGTTCGGATCAAAGAACCGAGCCTATGACAACCTGGGGCTTACATTGCCTGATTTGAACTGGATTGGCATTTTTATCACTGATGCTGATGTCAAAGATACGGTACCACTGATGCCTCAAGAGTTGAAAAAGTTAGAGAGAACTCTTCACATGGAGCATATAAAAGCAATTCCTGAATGGAGGTCTAAATTGTTGAAGATGCAACATACGGCCAAGAAGGCTGACATTGAATCTGTTTCAAAGCGTTGCAAGCTCGACAGTTACATAATGAAGAAAGTAGGGCCACTCCTAGAGTAGTCTTCTGCATCAGGGAGAGTAAGCAGCTGTTCAGGTAGCCAAATCACTAAATCTTGTTAAGGTCCTAAATCACGTTTCTTTTTTGCATACAATGTGATGTGGAAAGTTGCATCTTACTTATATATCAAAGCATAATCTCATTGCTTTTTGCTGCACCTACATTCTGCTTTTCCATTGCAACCTTTGGTACATGAGCATATTAGACTAGCCACAACGTAGGCGATGCTGAAAAGTATTTATACTCTGCCACATTTGCTGATGCCGACATGGCTGCCATGCACACAGCGTGAATAAACTCAGCATCGATATGGGTCCAATTGCTCAGACCAATTTTGTTCTCATCTGTTCTAGCACACAGCTGTGAAATGATAATTTATTGCTCCGCATCGATGCCTGAACATGATCGCAGGAGTTGCTTTTTGGTTCCAGCATCGTAGCTGCAGCGGCGAGCACCGATGCTTGAATCTTCTCTTTCCAGTTTCAGGCTTCGGTTCCGCGCACGCTGTGGCTAGTCTTAGTGCATGCCATACTGTAGTTGAGGACCCACCAACTCTGTTCACCAAGTTAGTATGATGCTACAATATTTCTTAGGTCTTCTGAATTCTCTTGTGCATCTTGTGTGCCACCATCTTCATCTTTGGTGACAATCACCTTTTAAAACACACTAATGAACCGATATATGGTTTTGTAAAGTCTTTTTCATGAATATCTGCATGTGAAACATTTTTTTTCTATGTCAAGTATCATATTTTTTTTTCTTTCTATTCGTATAAAATGAGATTCTGTCTAGACTCTAGAGTTATAGAAGAATATTGAATATTGCAATCACTGACATTTTATATATTCTATTCCCTGCATTTCGTTTTTATGCTGTTCTGACTCATGTTTCACCAGCTTAAGTTTTTGTCATTGCACTTACACATGATACATGTTATGTATTTGTTGATACCAGGTGGGTGGTGCTGACTGACATGCTGATGGTCCGAGCGGATACCAGGTGGGTGGAGCTGACTGACTGACATGCTGATGGTCCGAGCGGACATATCTTCTCAAGTGTTACTCAGTGCCTAGCGATGTGTACGAATGGAGTAAACACTTTCTATGTCATTTTCTGTAGACTGTCAGATGTGCCTTTTACAACCTAGTAACTTATGTGTGCACAAGAAGGTTTGGGCGCTGAATTCTTCCACGCGAAACAGCTGGAGATGTTGCGGTGGTACTGGTCTTTAATGCTTAAAGATAGGCTTCTACTATGTTTTTCTTGTTCCATGTGTCAGATAGTCTTGTCCAAACTTGTCTTTCTTTTTTTCTTGTTCCAAACTTCTTTCTCGCCGTCGCCGTCCCTCTTTCCTACACGCGTCCGAATTAGGCGCCCCGAAAGGCGTCTACGTAGCAACACCGGTATATTTCTCGCCGTCTCTCTCTCTCTCTCAAATCTTTCCTCTCTCTCTTCTCCGTTCTCTCTCTCTCAAAGCTACAGACTGCTCGCCGCCGGTGTCCTTGCACCGCCCTTCTCCTCTCATAGGCATAGCCTCTCACTCTCTTCTCTCTTCTAGTCACCGCAGCCATTGACGCCCCTCTGCTCGCTGCCGCCGACATTACTGGCGATTTCGAGAACCTTCTCCCCGGCGAGTTCGAATTGCAGCCTACGCCTTCCCCATCTCAGTTTCGTGACTCCGGTGAGCTTCTCATCCGCGTCCTCACCCTCGCCCTCCCCGCCCCACCCTTCTCCTTCTCTGGTGCCTCACCGCTACCGGATCTGACTCCTCCCTTTTTCAGATCTCTTTACACCAAACTCCACGACACACAATACCCGATCCACATGTTCTTTCTCAACTTCTTTCAGTAGGACACAAGTCTGTTTTTTTCATCAGAGTTGATAAGCTTTTGATTTGAAAGTGCTGATGGTCATATATTGGGTACAACTTGTTGATTGGAGTTAGCTGAGTCGATGGTACTCCAATATCATTGAAACCAATTGCACCTAATTGACTATCTATTTACCTGCAGTCTTTAAACTGCTGTGTCATTTAACCTACCAGTGCAGATTCACACAGGGTGATTTTATTTTTTCCTCCTAGTATGGAACCAATGTCTTATTTTGGTCATTTCGATATCTCAACTACATACACTCCTATCTATTTTCAGTTTTGGAGATAAAGACCTAGACTTGAGAAAGTGCAACCCACTACATTTGCGTGCTTTTCTTGAGGACGAAAGATTTGCAAAGTGCGAAATTGTTCTTTTACATGCTACCTATCCATTTTCTAAGGAAGCCTCTTATCTTCCATCTGTTTACTCCCAGGAAGATCATCAAATTCATCATTTTATCCTGATGTATATATTTTTGTTTCATGGATTTTAACCATCCTAAACAAACCACAATTAGGTCTATCTTCATTTTGGCTTGGCAAGCTAGCTCCCATAAAGAAGGTAAAGCATCCATATTGTGACCAGCATTTTCTAGAAAAGTTGTTTAAGTACTGAGATAAATCCACATTTTACCTCATGATGCAGTTTTTTCTGAAAGCCTGAACTGAGTTTTATCTTCTCACTATTTGTGGTTTCCTTCGTTTTTTACAGTGTAATATGTTCGTCTCTACACTAGCAGTACTGAGATAAATCTACATTTTACCTCATGATCCAGTGTCGCTGAAAGCTGGAACTGAGTTTTATCCTCTCGTCACTATCTATATTGTTTATGTTTTACTGTGCACGAGTAAGCATAATAAACACAGAAAATACTGCAGTAGCAGTAACAGGAAGGATTCCAGTTAGATACTTCCAGTTAGGCTAGAGCATGTTGTAAGCAGTCCTTCTTACTCTGAATTTAACTGCTTAGGAACAAGTTATGATCATCCTGTTTGAGTGGAAAACTCTTGATTGTAGACACATAATTGAAGCAATTTTTTATACTAAAAATTGCAGAGATCATCCAAGTCTTTTGAGCTACCGCATAAAGTAAAATAGACAGTCCGTTTTGGCCATCCTGATTTGGTACCTAGTACTATTGTATCTTCTAACATGCTAGTGTTAGTATGCAACTGGTTCCTGCCAGCAGTGGTTCTTTCATCATAACACAAGTATCTGCTCTCGAAGCTGTCTATAGAAATCCAGTGATTCCTTGTGAGACCTTCCATCTTAGGCACTACAGGTTTGAAAGTATCTTATTCCTACTTTGTGCTACTAATATGTCTAGTTTACTGATGTTAGTCTTTATTTTGTAATATTCAGTATCATGTCGCCTTATTAATATTATTCCATTTTGATTTGTTCTACAAATATCCAGATGAACTTGGCATCCTTTTAATTTCAGATACTCACCCGGATGAACTTGGCATCCTCCAGTCTATTGATGGTGGCAAAGGGTGATGATGACCAGATGGTGAGTTCAGAAGTGGCCTCTGCTCTACTTCCAACACATGGCTTTTGCTGGCTTGCGACGACGCGATCTGCACACGAAACGCCATTAACTATCCTCCACATCTTGCGCAAAGGTACCTGTTTGTAATCTTGTTCATTGAATTAGTTAATGATTTATAGATTTATTTTCTCAACCTGGTATCACAACTTGGAATTCAACTTCTTATTTCCAGATGCCATGTTATGTTAAGTTCAAGTGTTCAAGGGGAGTTACAACATATGTTCAAGCTGAACACGAACTACCATTGCTTATCCTCCACATCTTGTTCAAAATACGACTTTGCAATGAGAAACTCAATTAAATATAGATATGTTTTTTTTATGAAACAGGAAGGGATAACCCCTACTGATTTTGGATTTTTATATAAATATGAAAAAATTGTATAAACACTACTATAGATATGTTGTAAACCTGGATCACAATTTGACTTGCAATTAAATTTCTTATGTCTAAGTGCCATGACGAGAAACAGTACATGATGCAGCTTCTGACTGACAACAATAGTTCATCAACGAACAAGGATTTAATTGGTTCTACCAATTTAATGCAAAGGAATAGTACCCAGAGGTAGCCATATCTGTACTTGTCATGCAAAGTTGGTCGTCAGTGCACTTTAGAAATCTTATCTTCGCAGAAACAGGGCTCTATCATGCTAGTTATTACTTTAGACTTCAGTTCAACAATTTTGATTCCCCTTTTCCACTACTATCCATGTTACTTATTATTACATCGATGAGTAGTTGAGTTTGTAGTGCATTTTGAAATCTGAATGTAACTTCTATCCTACAACAACTTGCTGCTTTGTTAGAATTGCCTTAGTCTGGAATCTCAGTGAAGATAGTATCTCACTACATATTTGAAAGAGGCAGGAAGAGAGTGCTGGTGAGTACTACATCGCTGGAATCTCAGTGAAGATAGTATCTCACTACATATTTGAAAGAGGCAGGAAGAGAGTGCTGGTGAGTACTACATTGCTAACAGCAGTGAAACTATAAAGAATGTTTCCTACTATTGTCAGTGTCGGTGAATAAGTAGTAGGTAGGTGGTTTCAGGGGGTTTTTAACTTTTTATCTTATATATTGTTGTACTAACTTTGTCTGACCATTGTGTACTTCTCTCTTGTTTTGTTAATAATTCTTAAATGCCTTTTGTGAAACATTTTATTTTGTATTCTGATGTCTTCACCCATGATTTGATTCTTGGTGCATATATTCAATAGTGTTGCTGAGACATGAATGTCCGCAAATGCTCTTTTGTTGTGTTAAAAAAAGATGGAGCAGCTGGCTAAAAAATAGATATGAGCCTGTGATCAAGTTGAGGTCGCTTCCATGGACAAAATATTTAGTAACTGTTACAGCTTGCTTAAATATTCATTTATCTAACATTTTCATGCTGTGTTAACCATGATTAGTTATGCCTTTAGTACTCACTAGTCACTTGTCAAGTGAGCAGCACTTGTTCTGGTGAGTAATAGTATTACACATTTATACTGTTACTGCTAGAACACTAGTGCTGCTACTATACTGTACTATCATGGACTTGGTCACGTACTATTATGGTTAATTGAAGCCCAAGTGTTAAATTCATGTTTTTTTTAATACTAAGCATTAAGGATGCTAGGCTCATATTGTGTGCTGACAGTTTGATACAATGCTTGTGATCTAGGAAGATATGCTGAAGGATTATATATCTATTTGTGTGCAATAAGCAGATCTCAAGTACCAACAAGCTTTTGATATATTTGCCTCAACGATCGAGAACTAATACATGCAGATTCATCGGTTACAGGATACATAAGCATCCCAAACCAGTGTTAGCCGCAAGAATTTTGCTTGGCTTTGCTCTCCTTTTCTCTAGGGTTCATCCTGTCATTTGCTTTCCGTATGACCCTTATGATATGTGTAAGGTAGCACTGATGTAATCCGCTACTAACATGCTGAGTATTTCAAAAACAAGTGCAACCGGTTCAATACTCGGTACTTTTAAAAAGGACCAGTATCTGAGTAAGCATGGTGCCACCCTTGATATTGCTGTTGATTTTCTGAACGAGTACTTGAATGCTATGGACTTTGTTGCTAAGTGAGTGCTTGCGACAGAAATATTCTTAATAAGTACTTGAAGCTCACTTAATTTCAAAATGTTATATGTGTGACTGTTATTATATACACAAGCGTGCATGACTTTTTTTTTAAAAAAAATATTGCTATATGTAATTTTGAAACAATGATGTCAACCCCAACATGCCATCTCAGCCATCAGCGATGGTCTAAGCTATGAGAATGCCACATCTTCGGTATTACCATGAGTCCATGATGAATAAGCATGGTGCCATCCTTGCGGCCTAATTTACATCAACATCAAACTTTCTTTTCCTAAGAACAATGGCATTTTAATCCTTCAGGTCACATTTGTATTCCATTAGTAGTGTAGTATTCACACACAAGCACTTAGCACCGAGTTAATATAAAGAGTATTTGAACACTACTAATCAGGCATATATGCAACAAAAAATATTTTATACACTAATTGCAAGTTAATGTGGCAAGAAAAACTTGACCTGAAACCTTAAGTACGACACAACATGCCATGTATAAGCAGTCTAAAGAACAAACTCATGCGAACCTACATGTTGACCAACAAAACTTGAACCAGGTTTGACATTAACATGTCTATCAACATGCAATTGATGCCAATCATATGTAGTTATGTACAGGGGGAAAAACAGGCTTTAATTTCAAGTTCCAACAAGGTTCAGTACAGTAGGACACTCAAATTATTGAGTCACGTGATCCAGTATGATCTCTAGTGTAGCAAGGCCAGTCGCCAAAAAAAAAAAATCTGTGCATAATGATCAAATTCATGTGAGAATACACACTAACCGTGACAAGAACATGCCTGTCAATATGCAGAAATGGTAAGCATACTCAGTACAGGAAAACAAAGGATTTAGATTCGCTACAACAAGGTTCAGATGCGTCAAGTAATTACATCTGAGGATCCAATGTGATATAGAATTCCGCAAGGTGAATCAAATTATAAGATAATATCTAACTAAGCTGGCAACTACTTCTGTACTACGAAAAATCATTTTGAGCAGTAGTCATTTCTGACCAAATGTGATATAGCATACCATTCAAATATGGGAATTAGATCCATTTCTGACCAAATACCAATTATAAGTATTAGACAGAAAAGTTTTCTTAAATAGGATGAAGGGTTTGAAGCAATACACAGCAATTGTGAAATATCCATAAAAATGAATGGCAGGTTAAGAAAATCTTGAAATCATTCATGTGTGATGTTAGTTTCAGTAGACATCTAAACCAAACTATCAGGTTCAATAACTAAAATATATTAATTGCTAATTCAGTTATCATTGCACAAGTTAGATGCGGGGAATTAGGATTTGAGCATATACTATACCAACTGACAGATGAAATTATTTGAAAAAAAGGACAGTGCCAACTGACAGACCTCAGATGGCTCTAAAGTGAGTTGTGCACCATCAAAGTTCAGAACGTAGCGGTGAATAACCAGCCTGGGACCTGTTCAAACATAGATGCAGACACACACTTGAGGAAGTCACCATCCCATATGTTTTCCCTGACAGGCATTCAACTCCTTCAAACTCCCAAATTGTTGACTCAGCTGTAGCAATGCTAACCGAATCATCAGCTGGGACAATCTCCACTTTATTACCTGTTCAAACATAGATGCAGACACACACGGATATGAATTTCTAAGCAAACAGTATTGATGCAAACAATATTATTAGAGGTTTCAAACAATATATATTAGTGGCATTAACATGTCAGCATTTTCTAACGAAACAACATTGATGGAAAAATTGATGAATACAAAATTAGTGGCATTAGGATATCTGAATTTTTCTTGGAATCATCGTGACTTGTTTTCCATATCATAAAACATTAGTGCATCGTTGGTGTGATACTTAAGCAGATTGAAAAAAAAAATAGCATTGAGGGACCTAGAGTTCAAGATCTGAATGGCAATTATAAACTGCAAGTAAGAGCATGTGAAGAACTGTTCTGAAATCTCGATGGAGGCCGGCTATTGGAATCTCGGTGGCGGTTGACTACCTGAACGAGGAAGACAGGTCGTCGGCGGCGGCGAAGACAGGCCCCCAGCGGAGAGGATAGGAAGGCAGTGGCGGAGTGGAGGCACAGCCGCGGCGCTTGCGGCGAGAAGAGGAAACTGGATAAGCTGAATCCAGAGAATTTCGCCGCCGGAGAGTGCATGTTGGAGAGAGAGACGGCGTGCTACTCAACGTCGGCTGCTGGTCTGCCATGCCGGCGGCGGCCGGTGTGCAGCTTGAAGAAAATCGTTGGCGGGGAAAATCTCACCAGCAGGGGGGATGTTGCCTGCTGTGGGAAATCACACTGGCGGAGCAGAAATCTCGCCGGCGGCGGCCGGAGCGCAGCAAGAAATCCCACCGGCGGCGGAGAGGAAATCTCGCCAGCGGCGGCCGAAGCGCAGCGGAATATTGAAAGAGCATGCGGGAGAGAGAAGAATGTGCGGGAATACGTGAGGGAGAAAATAGGAATACAAAGCTAGAAGGTACGAAACACACGAATCTTAACGCAGAAATCGACGCCCACGATAATACCTCCTCAGAACCTATGTTCTCTTTGGTATTTTCCTAAGGCGGAGCGGGCAGCATGTTCGCTTGGCTTATCAGCCACCAGCCAGCAGTATTTCAGGCTTCACCAAAAACAGCTTCACCAGTGAAGCTGTTGTTGACGACCAAAATTGGCAGAGGTAAAGGCAGACCGGTCAAACCGGTCAAGCTGACCGGTCTGACTTGTCCACTCCAGAAAATTGCGGTGCTGAGGGTTTAAGGACCGCAATAATTGGTCCGGATGCGATGAAGACAGCATACTCTCTGGAATGACCGATTATTACGGTGCTAGGGGCTCAAGAGGACCGCAAGAGTCGATGCAGGTTCAAGACGAAGGATTGGTGCCCGAACCGGTCTGACCGGTTTGGAGAACCGGTCAGACCGGTTATCCCTGACTCCTAGTAGATTTGGTTTCTATTTTTAGATTCGAGTTGTAATAGGACTCTCCTCACGGGACAAGACCTACCCTCCCTATAAATATAAAGGGATTCAGCCGATTGAGGATCATCCAATCGATCTGTTGACACCGGATTTTCGCACCTGACATGCTGAGTCAGATGATGACGTGGTGAGGTTGAGACTGCGCAGTGGGCCCGCTGACTGGTCAAGGCCGAAGGTGACAGAGAAGGAAGCCGATGCTGAAGAGGAGTCCGATGAAGCAGGAGTCCGACCCGATGACGAGTGCAAGAAGAAAGGCGCGTCGGCTAAGAAGGAAGCGTATCAGATTCAGGGACTATTTACTTTTCAGAAGGCATATGGGAGTCCCGTTTTATCTTAAACTTAGTTTACTTTATTCGCAAGTTAGTCTGGTCCGATCAGGACTCTCCATGACCAGGGTATAAATATGAACCCTCGTCCATTGTAAAAAACTATTCTCACAATCAATACAACCCGGCTTCACGCCAAAACCCTAGTAGTAGTTACCGACGAAGCTCATTGGTGGACGGGCTGCATCAGTTCTGATCTCCGCCTTACCAGTAAGTTAGTCAATTTATCGAACTAGTATAGGCTTTGAATTGAGGCGCATCGCCCTTTCTCGTTTATACTGTTCAACCGATTTATCTCTGGATAATCAAGATTGATATAGATTCCCTACGTCGGAGCTAGATCAATATTGATTATTCAACAGATTATCGTTTATCGGACTACACTTTAAGCCTAGATTCCCTACGTCGGAGCTAGGTATCAAGATTAGTCTAGATTCCCTACGTCGGAGCTAGAGTAATCTTGGTTACTAAAGGTAGTCTTTGCGGTTTGTTGTAGTTGCTAGATTGGTTTAGATCTACGCCATGTGAATCAATTCTACTTCTTCAACGGCTTTGAGCATTGGTCTTGGTCCGATTTAAGCAATATTTATCTTACAGCATCGTTCTAGGTCCGATCTTGCTTTGTGGTTTAATCTAGTTGTTCTTTGAGTATTGCACTGGTGTAGATTCCCTACGTCGGAGCTGGATCTTTGTAATACGCTTAGATTAATCTTTGATTGTCATGTTTGGTCTAGATTCCCTACGTCGGAGCTAGATTCATCTTGATTAGTCAAAGGAAGCTTTGGTTATGCCTTATTGCTATTTGAATGTTAAGTGTGGTGTAGATTCCCTACGTCGGAGCTGGATCTTGCTTAATTATTTGGTAGCATATCTTAGAATCAGAACGAATCTGTTAATGTTTTACTTGCTTATTTTGCTTAATCTGATCAACACCTGTGCGAGCATCTTGTCTAATTGACAAGTTGATGAGTCGAGTCTGATTATCTAGCTATCCGATCTGATCATAGTTGGAGGAATCTAGATTCCCTACGTCGGAGCTAGATTTCTCTGAAAAGGCTATAGTCCGATCAGTTGGTTAGATGGTCCGATAAGACGAGTCAAACTGGCAACTAGGCAAGGTGGACAATGTATCGGCTTACACTTTGATTATTTAATATCTTGTTTCAAGACACAGCTGATCCATTATTTTACATATTGGCCTTGTTATATGCTTTATTTTATTATTCAAAGGCTAATCTGTTATATCAATCAAGGTCCGATCCCGATTGGTCCGATTCTGAGGTCCGATTTGGTGTCTGATTGAGGTCCGATCACTCGGTCCGATTGACGTCATCAATGAGGTCCGATTTTGAGGTCCGATTGGTATCGGCCGACACGTGTCTGATTGGGTCTTGGCTAAAATTCGACGTTACTCCATCGTCTGAAATAGAGCCGGCACAATCAAAGAGCAATTTAACTGTTTTATCCCCTTGTCAATTACAGGTCAAATTGACTGGCACGCTGCGAACCTGAACTGGAGTGTGGACTGGCACTGGAGTGAAGCAGATCTCCCTGGTCTTCGTGTGCTGACCGCGGGGAATACGACCGCCGATTTTCCACGTCAACACATTTTTGGCACGCCTGGTGGGACACGAGAAACAAATTCCAAGATGTCGTCGTCTGATGCTGAACAAGAAACTGCAGCAAGACTTGCTGCTGAGAAAGAAGCTGCTGAGAAGGCTAAGAACGACAAGAACAAGACGCCTGAGACGGCCATGCCCATTACAAAAGCCGATCTGTCTAAAGCTCAATTGGACGCAGTTCAGGCTCAGATTGATGCGTTTGAGAAGCTATGTCTTGGCCAATTCGGGCGTAATCGTTCAGGTCCTATACTCAAAGGTCCTCTCCCAGATCCAGAGTTGATTAAGAAGACAACTGATGCTCGGGAGTACCAAGTCAACATGACAGAGATGATTCACCAGGCTGTTCATCATGCATTGATCAATCAGTCAGGCACTTTGGTGAATTCTCTGGACAATCTCATCAAGAAGGCGGTGGACGATGCTATTTGTTTGAAAGGTCCAGTGTTTATAGCAGATTCTGCAGGGGCATCAGGATCAGGAAGAGGCAAAGAAACTGCAGATAATGCAATGACCGTTGCTCCACAGATGCCGATTGCTCCACCGCCTCCTGTTGAACTGGCCAACGGTTTTCTGTTGATGGCCGATGGAACTATTGTCGGCCCACATGGTGAAAAGTATGCCAGGACTCTGAGCGAACAAGAAAAACAACCTGCAGCTGCAAGGCCACATGCAGAGATTCCTACACATCAGCGTATGGTCGGTGATTACAATAATTATGTGATGGACATAGCTGATGGGATGCCAATTAGAAATCAACAGTCCGATTGGTCACAGAAAATAGCCGAGGTGATCCAGAATCAATTCGGCTTGAAGCCTAAAGATGAAGCGAGGTTGTATCGGCACCCGTACCCGTCCTATTTTGATGCAGTGCCACTTCCTCCGCGTTACAGAGTGCCGGACTTCTCCAAATTCTCCGGGCAAGATGATATGACCACCATCGAACATGTGAGCCGATTCTTGGCTCAGTGTGGTGAGGCTGCTTCTGAGGAGGGACTCAGGCTTAGATTTTTCCCTCTGTCATTGTCAGGGCCGGCATTTACCTGGTTTACGTCGTTGCCAGCAGGATCAGTCACAGGGTGGTCCGATATGGAGAAGCAGTTCCATAAATACTTCTTTTCTGGTCTCAACGAGATGAAGATCTCTGATTTGATTGCTATCAGGCAGAGGAATGATGAGACCGTTAAGGAATATATTCAACGGTTCCGTGACACTAGGAATCGATGCTATAGTTTGAAATTGTCTGACATGCAGTTGGCCGAGCTTGCATTCCAAGGTTTGCTCGCGCCGATTAAAGAAAAATTTTCTGCTCAGGAGTTTGAGACATTGGGGCAACTGGTTCAGAAGGTGTCAGCCCATGAGGTCCGATATCAGGAGATGAAGCGTGTGAAGTTTGCCAAGCAAGTATCTTATCTCTCTGAATCTGAAGAAGAGGCTGATGTTAACATAGCTGAATGGACCAAATCCAAGAAGCCAGTGTCGCTCCCATAGATCAAACAGAACCCTGAGAAATTTGGATTCGATATAACAAAGGCCGATAAGATTTTTGATTTGCTGCTCAGTGAGAAGCTTATCCAGCTTTCTCCAAATCATTCTATTCCATCGGCCGATGAGTTGAAGAAACGCAAATATTGCAAATGGCACAACTCGACATCTCACGAGACCAATGAATGCAAAGTGTTCAGGAGGGAGATCCAATTGGCTATAGAATCTGGCAAGATCAAATTTGAAGACAGCAAGAAAGCCATGAAGATCGACGGTCATCCCTTTCCCAATAACTTTGCTGATTTCTCCTTTCCTGTTAATATGGTTGATGCTAATGAAAAGGGGAAGTTTAAAGTGCTCACATCGGACCACGCCAAGAGTTCTGGTGCCGTTGATCCTGCAGTTCAAGTTACTGTTGAAGAGCTACGCAGGAATCATCAGGCGTTTGGACGTGAATCTAATGCTCCTGGTGGGTATCGGCCGCGTGTGACTTCCCAAATGCTGATTAACAAATACAAGAGGCAGCAAGCAGCAGCCCGAGCATGGGAAGAACGCGAGGAACGACGACGTTGGAGGCGTGAATATCAGGCAAGGCGGCTTGATGAAGAGTTTGATGATCGACGCCGACGTGATGACAGGTCCGATGGCCGACGTCGATATGATGAGTGGTCCGATGACCGACGCCGGTATGATGATAGGTCCGATGGTCGGCGCTGGTTTGATGATAGAGTTGACGATCGCCATCACTACGGTTATAGGTCCAATTGGTATACGGATGGACGTCAAGCTTATAACCGATACAATCAGGATGATGATCATTGGGGGTGTCCTTTCTTCGTATTCTGCTGGAACGAGAAGCTTAGACTGCCATCAAAAGCAGATTGTCCTGAATGCAGCTTCCAGTATGAAGAATACAGAGCTTCCAAGAGAGGGCGACGGTCAGTTCATGAACGGATCGGCGTCAGGATTGATGATCATCATCAAAGGGATGAAGGCCGAGTTGATGCTCATGGCCATAAAAATATTGAAGGCCGGGTTAATACTCATGGCCACAAAAATAATGAAGGCCGGGCTGATGCTCATGGCCCTGAAAAAATGGAAGAGAAGGCTCCAGTTCAGAATCGGACCAAAGAACCCCCAATGAGGCCTGGACAGTGGTGCCCATCAGGGATTTCTAAGTCCAAAAAGAGACGTGTTCAGAGGTTGCGCTATAATGAGCAGATTCAGGAGCAGGAACTGGCAAAAGAAAAGAAGGCATGGCGCATCAAGATGGCCAATGATGATGAAGCAAGCACATCGGCCGCAATAAACATGGTTTTGATGTTGCCCCTTGATTTTGCTGCTCCTGATGAACAGGACGACCATGAGGTCGATTATGAACTGGAAGAAGCCGCTGCATGCTTGGTTCTTGATTCAGAGAAGGCAATCTTTGAGAAGCCAAATGCAAATGGATATCGGCATCTGAAGCCTCTGTACATCAAGGGATACGTTGATGGAAAGCCAATGACCAAGATGCTGGTTGATGGAGGAGCTGCAGTCAATCTCATGCCTTATTCCACGTTTCGCAAGCTGGGTAAAGGGATTGATGATTTGATCAAGACAAATATGACACTCAAGGACTTTGGTGGAAGCGTTTCAGAGCCTCGGGGGGCAATTCATGTGGAATTGACCATCGGCAGTAAAACATTGCCGACTACCTTCTTTGTGATTGATGGCCAAGGCTCTTACAGCATGCTCCTCGGGCGAGATTGGATTCATGCCAACTGTTGCATCCCATCCACTATGCACCAATGTTTGATTCAATGGCAGGGCAATAATGTGGAGATCGTCCCAGCTGATGATTCGGTTAGCATTGCTACAGCTGAATCAACAATTTGGGAGTTCGAAGGAATTGAATGCCTGTCAGGGAAGACATGGGATGGTGACTTCCTCAAGGTGTCCGATCAAGGACTACAGCCGATCCAAGCAGTCGGCTCTGAGACTTTGTTTTAAATGGATGATTATATAGAAGATTTTGAAGGCCGATATGGTTAATCAGTTCTTTCAAATATATCTTTGATAGTTCTTTTTGCAAGATGAATCGGCCTGATTATTATTTTGTCCTGGGGGGCAAGGTTCGAATTTGTTTATCCAATAATACTACCTTAGCGTTTAGGTAGATTTGTAAAGCCGATGCTATGCGTCAGGCTTGGAAGCCGATAAAAAATCGTCTCAAGAACAAAAATAAGAGCCGATGCGATACGCATCGCCTTAAGGGCTATATACAAACAAAAGAAAGGTATATTACGTCATTAAGCCGCTCGATGGCGGATCAGGCTATCAATGTATCAGACTACTTGATGATACAAGCAAGTTTAGATATTCAAGGCTGCAGGTATTTAACTATCGAGTCAAGAGCAGTCTGACGGATCTTGTCAACATCAGCAATGATCTTGGCATCAGCTTCAGCATTTCCCTCTACAGGCTTGATTAATTTATGAATCTCTTTGGCCGCTTTGATATGGATCTTGTAGTCCTCTTCAGCCTTTACCTTCAAAGCCGGGATGTCATCAAGCTCTTTTGCTTTAGCTTGGATGCTTGATCGAACTTGGATGAGTTCCTGTTCCAGCTGCTGTTCTCTGGCTCGCAGATTCTCAAGTTCTGATTGGATGGAGACAGGAAGTGCCAATAAATCTTTGATCAGTTTTGTTGATTCGTCAGCTTGGGCACGTTTTTCATCCCTGGCCTTGATTAGATCCTGCTGGGAGGTCCGATTGTTGATTCGGCGATTGGCCTGCAACACTGGAAAGGAGTGGCCTTCTATGTATGCCACCAGAATCAATGCTTCCTCCAGGTCCGACGGAAGTTGGCCTCTTAGAATTTTGATAATCTGACGAATCGGCTCTGCATCTTGAACAAGATCGATGATATCTTGGTGAAGGAGAGCAGATATGTCAAGCAATTTTGCCTTCACTTCATCAGATAGCAAGCTTTGCCCAGAGCTAATCTCTTCCTCTTCAGCTTGCAGCCGATCAAAATCGACTGATATGGTCTGGCTGGTTTGAGGAGTATCTTGAGCCTGCGAAAGAAATAATTAGATATAATGTCAAAAAGCTGATATGATTATATCAGGCTAGAAAGCTTACTTGTTTCCAGGCTAGTTCTTGCTCGGGTCCAATCAAAGGGTTATTACTGCCCTGGATGTTTGCTTGGGCAATCTCAAGATCCGTCAAGACATTCTGGATGATTTGCTAGAAGAAAGAAAATAAGAACAAGTTGGATATCAATTATTGAATAAGTCGGCTGATAATTACCGTTGCTTCTAGATCAGGGAGTTGGATCTGTGGAGAAGTTGCTGGTTGATCTCTTTGAAGGCCCTGGCTTGATTGTGCTTGTTCTTCTTGGTGTAACGGGCTTGGTTGACGAGGCGAGCCAGTTATGGTTCTCTCGGATGAGGACGAGTGAGACGAGCGGGCCTGTGCCGGACTTGGTTGCATCTGAGCTGGGCTCGGTGGTCTTTGTGGGTCCGATTCTGGTGATTCCTTGGCAGATGGGCTTGAAGACTTGGTTGGACTAGGCTGGCGTGCCGAAGATTCTCCGATGACCTGAGTTTACAGAGAGGGTTAATTTCAATAAAGACAGAAATCAAGTTTATAAAGTTCTTGGACTTGCCAGAGCAGTCTTCGGGCGTTTTGGGATTTTAGAGGACGTCCGCTTCTTCCTTTTTCTGCTATCGCCGTATGCCGACAGAAGCTTGCCGATAGTGGGAGAGTCACAGCCGATCCACGGATCTGGCGAGATATTGCTGTAGATGACTTGTTTCCCCGATCGAGTCATCGTTGGAGGGGTACGATCGACATCCTGGTAAAGAATTGTTTAACAAAATAAAATTATGAAAAAGGAGGGAAGCAAGTTCACAAATATTACCTCTGGTTTGCCCTTGAAAATAGGCTGCAACTTCCGAATATAAGTTTTGCAGGCGATGCAGAATAGGTGTTGATGCCATTCGGCCCACCATGTGTTGAAGGTCCGATGAGTTACAAGGCTGATTGCAAAAGTATCCAGATTGGTTTTATCAATGGGAGGCTCAAGTCCCAGAAGACGATCCCATTCCAAGCCTGTGTCAACTTTTCTCCTTGGGAAAACTCGATCGGTCAAGATTAGGTAGGGTGGAAGCTGTCCGATACCAAACTGACGAGCGGCCAGGTTTGGATGATAGTATTCATAGGTTGATTGCCCTGGCTTGCTCTAACTGAGGCCGATTGGAAGAAATTGAGCATTGATGCAAGTTCGGAAAATTGTCAGGGCTTCTGAATCTGCTTCTACAATCATGTTGAATTTGAATTTGTAGGGCAGCTCGTATTCATCAGTGTGATGATACAAGAACCAGAGCATTCTGTCATCAGTAATACTTCTATAAAGGAGTGCAAAGTACTTGGAAGATTCTTTGCGTGATAACTTCTCGGCAGGGAAGCCCATAGCAGCTTCACCAAGCGAGGTACATCGGCGCCAGGTGATTTCTTCCGATTCAGGCTTGCTCTCTGGGAATTTGATCTTTCGAAGATCTACTTTGACGGCCTTGCTCAGATGTAGCATTAACCACATCTGAATGAACCACCACGGCCCGCCAAGGTTGGTGATGAGTGATCCGGTCCTCAGGCGTTTGGCGACTTGATGAAACAGATTGTATACTGCTCCCAGGAGAAATTGACCAAGGTTGATGACATGGTCGTTTACCAGCAATTCGGCCAGATGTTGGAAGTTGGCTGTTGGACCGAGGGTGGTGCCGCAAAAGAAGAATCTGTCCAACCACATGTTCAGAAAGGCCGCATGCTCACGGTCAGTCACAGGTCCGGTCCGATGATTTTTCTCCATGTATCCTGTCCAGCCGCCACAGCTCTTGGTCTTAAAATGGTGTTTGAGTTTGATGCTGAGCCGGAAGGGACGTTTGTCGCCAGTGACATTGAGGCCGAGAAGCATGACTACATCAAGTAGTGTTGGGGTCATCGGACCATGTCCAAAGAGGAAGGCATTCAATGCATCGGACCAAAAGTGTGATGCGGCGATCAAGAGATTCTCGTTCTTAGCAATGGGTCCGATGCTAAGGCCAATACACTGGGCGATATCTAATCTATCCCAGATTGCAGACTTGGAGGCCGACACTCTCAAATACCAATTCTTCCATCCAGGTAGAACTGTCGGCCAAGATCGAAAGGCGTTCTTCCAATCATCCAAATCGAAACCCGAGGTCTTGAATGGGATCCGGTGGGTTTCCAGATTAATGAATTCAGTGGGATCTGGGTCTCCCATTGGACCAAGGAAGTAGGCCCCTTGGATGTTGCCTACGGGGATTAGGGTTTGAGCGCGAGCGGCCTAAAAAGAAGATGCGAAATGAAAATGAGTTTGGAAAAGCCGAATCTAATGCGGAACTTAAGATGGATTCAGATTCAGTGAAGTACCTCCGGGATTGGATGACGCGTTTCTCCTGCTGAACCTGCGTGTGCCGAGGAAGAACTTGAGGCAAAGAAAGTTGATGAAGAAGGGGTTGAAGAGCTTGTTGCTGCCGCCATTGTCGAGGACATGACCGCCGCCATTGTTGAGCTCGTGACCGCAGCCATAGTGGGAGGCATGGCAGATGGAGAACCCGCTGGAGCAGATGCGGAGGTGGAAGCGGATATAGAAGAATGGAGGGCGCCCATGGAGGATGATTGCGCCATTTGAAACAGTTTTGGTGTAAGTTCGAGTGAATGTGAATGGCCACTCGGGAGAGAGGAGGAAGAAGATGAGCAGTACGGGTTCTTGGCGAGGAAGGAGAAGTGTACAGTGTGGCCGCCGGCAGTAATTTTATAAGGTGAAAACGGTCATGGTCCGAAGATTGAGAAGCCGCGCAGTACAGGGATGGAAAGTTTCGGCACGAAAATCGGTGGAGGAGTTATGATGGCAGATACGAATTTTGGAACTGTTTGCACCAAAATTTGGACAGCCGAGAAATATCATTGACAGAAAACATTAGTGAGAAGCAAGACGAATGATGGTTGCCAAATTCACGAGATCAACAATTGAAGAATTGACTA
>CM014273.1:5228322-5252340 GCA_004135705.1 Alloteropsis semialata | reverse complement strand
CAAATTGACTGGCACGCTGCGAACCTGAACTGGAGTGTGGACTGGCACTGGAGCGAAGCAGATCTCCCTGGTCTTCGTGTGCTGACCGCGGGGAATACGACCGCCGATTTTCCGCGTCAAAACGATCAAATACAATTTACCTTTTTATTTGTCTTTACTTTTTGCATCTACTTTATATTCTTCAAACCCTAGCCTCCTCCAAACCCTAATTGATGTTCTTCCTTCATCTCTACGGCGATTGAGGGCGTTCTAGGTGGCCTGACCGATCCTAAAACAACCCAAGGTGTGCACGTCCTGACGGGGTCCCTCCCGGACGAGCGCTCGTTGGTTTTCTCGCCGAGCTCCCAGCTGCCCGGCGGGAACCGGTCTGACCGGTCACCAGAACCGGTCTGACCGGTCTGGTCAGAGAAGCTGCAAGGAGCTTTTCTGCGCGTACGATTATTTGGCGTGTTTTCGTGTCAACATACTTTTTAGCGACTCCGCTGGGAAAAAGAAAAAAGGATCTACTACCATGTCGAATCTACCGAAGCCAGGCGAAGTTGATCCTGACAATATTCAGAGGCCGACTGCTAATGAGCTATCGGCTGAGGATCGTCATTTATTTGAGCAACTCCTGCTGCAAGAAAAGGAGGAGATGGAACGAGCCAAGAAGAAGCTTGAAGACAAGGCGCAATGGTTCCTCTCGCACTTCTCCAAGGATCGAAAAGGTGCTATCTCCAAGGACAAGGAGGTGGTTCTTCTTTCAGAAGGAGAAGAAGAAAAAGATGAGGTAACACCCACTGTGAGTACTGCACCAGAGCCTGTTACTCTTGATCAAATTAATAGATTGCTAGTTTCTGGTCAAGAAAAAGTTCTTTCTCTTGTTCAAGGCATGATTGATAAGTCTATAGGAAAGCAACCTTCGGCCGTAACTAGTAATGCTATTAGATCTGATATGGCTGGTAATTCACAACAAATTGTACCTCATAATTCATCAGCAGCAATACCATCCAAAGATCCACAATATGGGATGCCGTTGAATTATTCAATATGGCAAAATCTTCCAGGACAATCTGGCCAAGCAATTCCGGTCAAACCGGTTTCTGTAACCGGTCAAACCGGTTTGAGCGCCCCTATGCAGTACGGCCAGATTCCGGTTAGACCGGTTGCTGGAACCGGTCAGACCGGTTCGGGTGATTATGTTGCATATCAAACAACACCTGAACCTATAACTAGTACATCACATGTTCAGGCCAATTCTGGCCGAATCAATGGTGTTACTACATGTACTCCAATGACATATACTACAAATCCTATGTCTTCCCAAAGTTCGGGCTTGTTGGCGTTTGTTAAGTCATGATTATTTTGTAACGCCAACATGATAAAATAAAATAAATTAGTAATAATCAGTAGAATTTTATTTCAAATAACGTAGTTCCACTTGTACATGGAGATTATTTGATTGCAGGAGATATGGGCCAAAAGATGAAGTAAAACAGGGCCAGGCCCAGGTCGCCCGACCCCATCAGGTCGGCCGACCTGGCCTAATGTCCATCCAAGCCCAACTTTAGCCATGCAGAAGAAGCACAAGTAGTGTCATCCAGAACGTTGAAGCAATGACGGTTATATCCAAGGGATGACAAGAAGGATAAGGAGGATTACAAGGATTGATGGGCCCACATGAGAATCAACAGTTACTCCGAGGATCCATACCCATCTTCCACGAGTACCAAGGTCCACATTCCAGCGACTCAGAAGAAGATCAAGGCAAAACGTGCCTGGACCAGGTCGGCCGACCTGGCCAGGTCGGCCGACCCAGTCTTGCGGCCGTTGCGGTCCTCCCTTCTCTGGTGTATCCACACCGTCTTCAGCAGCAAAGCTACACCGTGGATGAGTTCAGTCGGTGCATCTGACGGTCGGCCGACGTCCCCGGATCGGCCGACTCGGGGGTGGGCCCACTCGCCCTCAACCGCCTTGTACCGGCCCTGAACCGTCCCCAAGTACTATAAATAGGTGCCAACGCCTCCTGTACAACACACACCAGAAGGAAGAGCTCCAATTGCTACAAGTCATAGTCTTAGTTAGTAGAGAAGTAGTTGTAGGAGTTGAGCTTCTACGGGTTTCCGAAGGAGTCTTGGTAAGCCTAGAGCTTAGCTATCTTGTATCCTTAGCTTATTTGTAAGACTAGAGCCTTAATGGAATTACTTTCTTGCCTTTGTTACTTGACTTATAGTCTTGTGTGTTCATCATATGAGCTGTATTTCTTACACCTTAGTTTGGATGGTGCATGTTATGGCAATGGCCCAATGAATCTCTATGATTGTTCTTTACCTTTCCGTACAATTGGTAAAGATGTATTTCATATTACAAACATGGTGTTTGGGTTATGGAATACCGTTGGGGATACACTACTCCACGTATTCAGAGGTAGGCGGCAGGTGGTGACAGCCCTATCCGTCCTTTGTAATCCTCGCCGTTCGGGTTTGGGCGTTTGCAGGCCTTAGTGATAAACGTCGTGACAGTACCCTTGGATGAGGGGATCTCACGACTCCTCGATTTGTCCTCTAACATGTATCACTTACTAAGCTTGTATAGGATACACTTGTAATGAATGTAACCCATTTGTAAGAAGTACATAGAGTCCCTAGTTCTCTCGTAGGACCTTCATACTAACTAGACTTATATAATGAGCAGTGAAATCTTCTGTGTGTCAACATACTCAATCTTTCATATTATATTATCCCCTGGCCTAGTCCTGGTATATTAATTATGATATAGTTGATACATTGGAAAATATATTACTTTGCCATACGCTTTCCCTGAGGAAACAAATACGATACTCTGGAATACTCCCGGGTGAAATGCTACAATGTACTTCTGTGCGCTTGCAGAACTTGTATAACGCTAAGATCTATATTAAGGCATCTCTAGTACCATCACTCCAGCAGTGGAGATGCTAAGAAATGCCAACAAGCATTTCTGGCGCCGTTGCCGGGGAAAGCATTGGTCAAAGAATATGTTAACCTCTGTATTAACTTATGTCACAATTAATTACCATCTCTAGACAGGTTTACCCTTGTCTTGTTTCTCTTTGTGTGGAAGAAGGTACATCATCGATTCGCCGAAGAACTCAAAGTGATCCTACAATTTCTGTCAATTGAAATCGAAGTACCTTTGCACCAAGATGGCAACTGAAACTCTCATGATCGATTTAACGTACATCACCATGGTGCGAGCCAAGCCATTTAACGGAAAGGCCATAACAGATGCAGCAGAACATCTCCGACATTTCTCAGCAATATGCAGTCAACTAGCAGGAAGGGCAAAGCAATGGTTGTTCCCATTCTCGTTAACAGGTAGAGCACTGCAGTGGTACTACAACCACCAGGCAAAGATGGAGTCTTGGCAGCAGTGCAGGGATTTATTTCTAGCACATAACTGGGGCCCATCCCAGCAAGGAGGAAGCGTATACACTATACCTGCTAAAAGAAAGGTGAATGATTTAAGTTCTAGATTCCATGTCTTGTCAGTTGCTGTGAAAAACCAGCTGCGCTTAAGCAAAATTCTAGAAACCCAGTCAGCCGAGTTAGCTGCAGTGGTACAAGAGACCAGTCGGGAGATTTTGGCTAACCATGCAGGAAACAAGAAAGAATTAAACCAAAAGCATGACAGACCCGAAATCAAGGTGATTTATGGATGGAAGCCACAGAAACCACCAGTCACCAACAGCGAGCCACTCCTGCCCCTGACCAAGGAATTCACACAAAGTGTTAAGGCTCTGAAGGCAATAACATCATCAACACCTTCTGTGAAGACAACAGAACCAGAGTGGCATCGCAAAGCATCCGCGTTATCTTCAAATGCGGGTGCCAGATCATTAAGCTAAATCATGACTTGGAGACGTCTGCACTCGACGGACGAAAAAACATCGAGACCTCACCGGTAGGTACATCGGTATGTATCTCATGTTTATTTCACAATGCATATTTATTTCTCAAGTATGTTTAAATTTTTTTACAAAATTTTTGCATTTGAAATTTAAACTTTGGAGCCATTTACTTAAATCCTCCTTGGATACCTGGCCACTACTGCCCACGCACTCAGAACTTATCACACCTTTGAACTATGTGCCACCCTACAAAGGCTAAGCCTGAACCTAGCTAAGCTCCGGTCGGCCGACCAGGTCATGTCGGCCGACTCAAGGCCTTGGCCTTTTCAGAGCGCACAATCATCATCACTCACTACCATAGTCACGGATCATAACTTTCAAAGGGGGCATTCAATCATCTCCAAAGACGGTCGGCCGACTAGGTCTTGTCGCCCGACTCACCCCTCCCTCTTTTGCAAAGTTTTCAACTGGTTCTGCAGACACCAGGTATCCAACGCGATCGTGATCAAATGTTGGCCAATTTGCCACTGCGGGAGGGTCGGCCGACCCCACCTGGTCGGCCGATCGGTGGTGATCTCCGGCTATAAAAAGCCTTGGCCAGCAGCTTGCTCACTTCGCCTCAACTCGAGCTGCGTTTCGCTCTCGGAGTTTCTCCTCTCCCTCTGTTAGATTCTTAAGTGCTTGGCTCCTAAGTTTGAAAAATCAACAAAAATTGAAAACCCAATTAAAAATGGACTTCATTTCTGCATAACGGTGCTGTTATTTTCTTGCTCAAACTCTTGAACGTGTTGTGGAGGTAACCAAAATCCCACAAGAACGCTTATTTGTGGTGTGTCATTACCCACAAGAACGACTTTTGTGGAGGCGTTCACGCCCGCTGTCAGATCTAATGTCCGGCAGTCCACCCGGGGGTACCCAGATGGTTGATTTGTAGGCAAAGGGCAATCGCGAGACTAGGAAATTCGAGGTAACACAGGGACACAGGGATTATACAGGTTCGGCCTACCCGGAGGTATAATACCCTACGCCTGTGCTCGGGGATCTTGTATTGATTTGCTCGGCGTGGTTCTGGGGAACAACGGCGAGCTCTTGGTTACAATGGATGAATGGCGTGGGAATCAGATGTCTAAGGGGGTCGACCTAGGCCGCCTTATATAGGCTGACGGCCTAGGGTTTACAAGTCAGTTATTTCTAATTACTGTCCGGCTCAAATCAGGAAACTAATCCAAGTCGGTTACAACATAATTGCCGTGATCTCCGGGCGGGATCTAAGGATATCGCTAAATGCCTTGCTGGTTAAGTCTTCTCCAATCTTGTCCATCAAGCCGGGGATCCTCGTGGGCCGGCCTGGGGTCGGCCCACATCCTTGTCAGACGTGGGACCAGGCCGACTGGCTATCCGGTCGGTAGTGGGCCCAGGGGTACCCATATCCCACAAGTCCCCGAGCAACGTGCAGGCGCGTGTCGGACTGTTGATGAAGAAGCGAAGCCATCAAGGTCGGCTGAAGCGCCTTGGTAGGCAGGCCGACACAAGGGTGGGCGGTGCTCAAAAAAGAAAACCGCAGGCCATCCGGGAATGACCCTGGGCATACCCGGGGCGAAGCCTCGAGTGATGTGGCGCCGAGTCGTGGCCGAGCCGGGCGCCGAGGAGCTGCACCACTTGGGAAAAGTGACACATCCTGATGGGGCATATGGAGGGCGACGCAAGGAGCCCTCCATATGGAGTAGTCCCCGAGCATTGGGCCGACTAGAAAAGTCGGGCTGTGGGATATGGGTACCCCTGGGCCCACTACCGACCGGATAGCCAGTCGGCCTGGTCCCACATCTAACAAGGATGTGGGCCGACCCCAGGCCGGCCCACGAGGATCCCCGGCTTGATGGACAAGATTGGAGAAGACTTAGCCCACAAGGTATTTGGTGATATCCTCAAAACCCGCCCGGAGATCACGGCAATTATGTTGTAACCGACTTGGATTAGTTTCCTGATTTGAGCCGGACAGTAATTAGAAATAACCGACTTGTAAACCCTAGGCCGTCAGCCTATATAAGGTGGCCTAGGTCGGCCCCCTTAGACATCGGATTCCCACGCCATTCATCCATTGTAACCAAGAGCTTGCCGTTGTTCCCCGGAACCTCGCCGAGCGAAGCAATACAAGACCCCGAGCACAGGACGTTGGGTATTATACCTCCGGGTAGCCCGAACCTGTATAATCCCTGTGTCCCTATGTTACCTCGGGCTCCCTAGTCTCGCGATTGCCCTTCGCCTAGAAATCAACCATCTGGGTACCCCCGGGTGGACTGCCGGACAATAGATCCGACAGTTGGCGCGCCAGATAGGGGTGATCGTGAGGCATTACAGCTAGCTCGATGGCAGATCGTCGCTCCGTCATCTTCCCCGACTCCATCAAGGACTGCGCTACGCATCTTGAGGGTATCAGCTTCTTTGCTGAAACCCACTCCGCCGCCACCACCGCCTCCGACTCCACCACGACGCCCGACGCTTCTGCGCCGACCAGCTCCGCGCTGACCTCGTCGCCGACTTCCTCGTCAGTCATCGCCCCGCTCCAGCAGCGGCTCGATGCAATCTCCATCAGCAACCAGGCTCCGGGCCTGAGCACTCGCCGGAGACTCCCGCCCCCGACCGAGCTCCTCGCCGGGTTGGATCGTGTCCAAGACACCCTTGCCGAGTGCATCGCCATGTCGGAGGAGGCCCTGAGCCGACCCCGCAAAGCGCTCCCGCTAGGACTCCGCAACGCCTCATCAACCTACTCGGCTCAGCTCCGAGAAGATATGTCTCAGATCCAATCTGAGATGCCACCCCAGCCCACCCAGTCTCCGGACTGCGGCGAGTTCCAGGTCGCCACAAGCGTGCTCTTGCCGGCCCCGGCTGACTCGAGCAATGACTCCAGCTGCACAACGCCCCCAGGGCATGAAGTCTTCGTCTCTGAGGATTCATTTACTCAGGATGGAGATACAGATCTGGCCAGGGATTGCAAACGGGAGCGAAACGCTGCTCGAGCCCGCCGCTGTGCCGAAGAAGCAGCCCTGCCCCCGGCAGCGGCCGAAGACCCCGTAGCTGCTGCAGCTGCCGGAGTGGTCCCCCCGGGGGCCCCAGCAAGACAGCCTCCTCCTCCTCCTCGAGGTCCTTGCGGTGTCCGACCCCAGAACCTCGATAGAGCCTTTGCCAGGGTGCCATTCCGCACGCCCCAGGCTAACGTCGCCGCCGCTTTCGCCGAATTGGGACACATGCCCGACACCCCTGAGGTGCAATGAGCCCGAGCTCAATTGGAAGCAGCCCAGGAGCAGATCGAGCAATCGTATCGTGCCAGATCCCGATCTGGGCGATCAAACTCGACCCGCTCTTCAAGCCACCGCTCTGCCCATAGCAGATCGGATCGGGGTCACCTTCCCCGGAGGAATCCCCCGCTACCCGTCGTGGAGGAAGAGGTACCCAGATCAAGCATGGCCCTGATCTGGGTACCCCCGGGTGGACTGCCGAACAATAGATCCGACACGGGCTAATGGTCAAAAGAGAATGATCTCCAAGCATCAGGGCAGTCAGGCCGCCCAAAGGATAAGCTTGCCGAATAGCGACAAAAACAGTATTCATGTGGATGCACAGGGCGATCCCGTGGTCGGATGAAGCTGAAGGTGATAAGGGCGGACTGAGCGCCTCGAAGAGAGGAGCTGCTGCGTGGCACAGGGCTCACGCGCTGAACAATGCGACCAGAGTCACATGCAATTGTATAGCACGGGGCTATAAATAGACACCGAGGCCCAGGGCCTTGTTATTATCAGAAGGTAGGCATAGCAACCACTTCACTTGAACATGTTGGGGACTATGTGCTGGGTTCATCCTCCGGGGAAGAATCATGGGGACTTGATAGCTTGGTGCTAGAAGAGTGCTTGCGAAGATCCTGAGGTGTTGATTAGCGTCTGAGTGCTGTCCCATTCACCCCTACATTCCCATGTGACGAGGGCCATGTGGGGTGAAATGCTTTGTAGAGCAAGGGATACCCGGAGGCATTCGCTAACAACCCTCTGTTGGTGCTGTCCCGCCGACGGCTGCAGTGGTGCTACAAGAGAGCTTGCGAGGAGCTCATGTGGGCCAAGCTTGCTTCGGATGCAGCACTAGGCGCAGGGACGAGTGCCCCAGGCCGTCATCTTGACGGTTGATGTGTTTGATTCCTGTAACCGGCCCCTTGATCTGCTCCCTTTGTAATTTGTAATCCTTGCATTGAATCCTTTCTCGTTTTCGTTTCTTATAAACGCAATATCTGTGTCGTTGGACCCAGGGGTCGAGAGAGACGTCGTAGGTTCGCACAATAGTAACAAGTTACGGAGTCTTCTTAGTCGACATGCCGAGGCATCGAGTCCTAAGACCCGTTGACAGGAATCAAGAGCGCCGAGTCCCTAAGGGTCGGGGCTGGCCGAGTCCGGAGACCTATTGACCAGAATCAAGAGCGCTGAGTCCCCGAGGGTCGGGGCTGGCCGAGTCCGGAGACCCATTGACCGGAGTCAAGAGCGCCGAGTCCCCGAGGGTCGGGGCTGGCCGAGTCCGGAGACCCGTTGACCGGAGTCAAGAGCGCCGAGTCCCCGAGGGTCGGGGCTGGCCGAGTGCTGCAGTAAAGAGCCGTTGGCACGCTGAGAGCCGTTGGCCCACGGGGAGCCGCTGGCCCGCAATTAACGGGAGTCCCGCGGATTCCGTCCGTTAGTTACGGCGCCGTTAGGGTAATTTGGATCGACCGGGGGGGATAAATCGGAACTGTTCACCTGGCGGCTTTTACCACAGTCATTTCCAAATCGAGATTCATCCCGTGCCTCCGCCGCCGCTTAGGACCGTCGTGAGAGCGATTCACCCACCGCCCATTCGCCGCCACCGGAGTTCACGCGCCACCGCAGTCGCTGAGTGCCTCCATCGTGCCTGTGCCCTCTGACAGAGATGGCGGACACTAGGAAGACAGAGAGGACACCCGCAGCGGGCGAGGAGGTGCCGCCGGCGACGAGGGTGGTGAGCACCCCCCATTTCCACGGTGGGTGGCAACGCCGACGTGAGGGAGGAGATGACACCCTCCGCGGGCCAGTCTGGGGCCGCGGGGGGCGCCGCCGCCCGCGAGGGCGGCGATGCTGATACGCCGGCGACCGCCACCGGGGCGGACACCGGGGGAAGGACCGTGGCCTCGTCTGGAGAGGTCCCGGAGCTCACCTCCGTGCCTGGAGGAGTGCCGCCCCAAGAGCCGGCCTGGGGCCAATCCTCCATCACCGAGGAGAGGCTGGAGGACATGGTGCGCCGTGGAGTGCTCGGGTCGCGGGAGATCCTGCAATGGCGGCCCGCCGGCGATGATGCCCGGCCATGGGAGCGCTCGGAGACCGAGATGGCCGTCTTCGCGCCGTTCTTCGAGCATGGGTTCGGATTGCCCACGGGTGACTTCCTCCGGGGTCTGCTGCACTTCTACGGGGTGGGGATGAGTCACTTGAACCCCACCTCGATTCTTTCCATCTCTGTTTTCATTCATCTGTGCGAAGCATTCCTTGGGATCCCGCCACATTTCGGGTTGTGGCGGCGATTGTATCGGATGAAAGTTATCGAGGAGAATTCTGGGAAGGGTCCTGCTAGGATCACCGGAGGGGCTGGGTTCTCATTGAGGGCCGGCATGGCCAAGAGGTACTTCACCCTGGACATGAACGACTCCAACAAGAACTGGCGACAGGAATGGTTTTATGTCGCGAACCACCCCCCTGCTCTACCTGCTCGGACTGGCCACCGGCCAGTGAAGAAGGACTGCTGGGAGTCACAGCCGGAGGGCAGGAGCTTCAACAAGCTGAGGAGCTGCTGGGGTTGATTGCTGAGGTGAAGAAGCAAAGGCTGTCTGCTGTTGCTATCATGATCTCCTTTGTTCAGTGGTTGACTCAGCCGATCAAGGACCGGGTGCATCCCGGGTTTGAGTTCTCGGGTGGCAGGGATCCTACTCGGGAGCAGGTCCGGACAGTTTCCGTTCCTGAGGTCTGTGAGAGGATCTCGGGGTTCATACGGGGCCAGATCTTCAACGAGGGGACTCCTATCCCATTTTCTCTGCAGAATCCTCCTCCACTGGTTAGTTTCTTATCTTCTTGCATGTTGTGTATCTAACTGCTGAACTGCTGAATGACTGATGAACTATGCTTGTTGCTGTATGTTTGCCTTGCAGGATCGAGCGACGAAGTACCTCAGCCACGCGCCGCTGCCTGAGGGTGACATCCGGGTGGAGAAGCTGATGACGGCGGAGGAGGCATCCCGGGTGCCTCGAGTCATGGAAGAGGAGCAAGCTGACTGGGATGAGGTCGGCATCATCCCGGCTCCTCAGGAAGGAGCGGAGGATAACCCGGTGACGCGGATACTGGGTATCAGCATGGGGCGGCCAACGCGCCAAGTTGTGCGCAAGCTGACCCCAGCCCAGAGGGCGGCTCGAGAGGGGTCCCCCAAACCAGTACCTGTGCTGGGGCAAGCCGCACGGGCCGAGGCCGAGGCGCGGAGGAAGAGGCAGGCTGCGGGGGATGGCCCTGACGGCTCCTCTTCCGGGCTTGAGTCGGATCAGCTCGTGCAGCAATCTTCAGGGGCTCAGGGGAGCACCTTCGCCCAGCCAGGGCTGCGGGCGGACTCGACTATGTTGCCGAGCCAGACGCCTCCGCAAGTGCTGCGGGCGTGCAATTCAAGCATCCGCGCAAGGGCGGGTAAGTCGCCTTGAGTTTCTGATTGTTGGATGAGCAATTCTTGATTTGTTGATGTGTTGAATGCAGGCTCGGGAGCCAAGCGGGCGTCGGCACCCTACCCCGCCCGGGGACCGGTGACAAGGCGCCACCGAGTCGGACTACCGCCGCAGAGGCGGGTTCAGGGTCGAGCACGGCCTTGATTGTGCCGGAGCAGGTGCCAGTCGGCATGTCGGGGCCGCCAGACCCGCCGAGTCCGCCGTCGCTCATCACAGGGACGGGCGACCCGGTGAGGGATCTGCAGGCCGACGCGTCCGAGGTCGCCCTCGAGGAGGAGGCCCCGGAGGGTCGCACGGAGATGGAGGAGCTGCCAAGGAGTCCTCCACCCCTTGAGGATGACGACAACCGGCTCCTTGGGGAGGACCTGGATGTCGATCCAGGCGTCCACGTGCCTCCCCAAGGGGAAGCAATCGCGGCCGAGCTCGGGGGCGGACCGCAGGCTCCAGAGTTGACTCTGGAGCAGCGGATGGAGCTTGACGTCGACCGACCAAGCGAGCGAGCTCTGGAAGCTGCAAAACGTGGCCGGCGTCTTGACCCGTGTTGTACAGGTATGTCTTCTTGGCGCCATGTTGTCAGTATAACGCACACAATGACCCTGAGGCCAATGTGTTATGTGATAGAGTTTCTCGGAACGGGCCACGAGAGACCTCGACTTCAGGCGGCAGGCCCTTGAAGACCGCCGGGCCTTGGCGCGGGTCCGCACGGATAGAATCCGTGAGGCGGAGGCTGCCAAGGAGTTCCAGAGGCAGAGGGAGCGGGAGCTCGCCGACCTGCAGAAGACCAACGAGGATCTCATGAATGACATGAGCGTTCTCACTGAAGGTGGGTTCTTCGTGCATTGCTTGCTGGTGTATCTCGCCGAACAATTGTCCTCATGGGAGTTTCTTTGCAGAGTCGAGGAAGAGGGAGGACGCCCTTCAGGGGAGGATCAACGAGCTAGTCGGGGCCAGAAAGAAGCTTGAAGACGAGCTGGCCGGGGCCAAGCATGAGCTCAAGGAGGAGGTGCGTGGGCTCAAAGCAGCCAATCTTCACCTAGCCGCCGAATCCGAGCACCTGAAGGAGGCCAATCAGGTCCTGAAGGATACGCACGACCAGGCCATGCATGGTAAGTGTCTTTTGCCGAATCGTCTGGGGCTGCGAAGAGGTCGATTGTACTTATGCATGTTCATCTGCAGGGCTTCGGACGGAGCTGATGGAGTTGAAGCAGGCGGCCGAGTTCAACGCCAATTCCTTGGTGCCTGCCGAGTCCGGCCCGGCGGCGGCAACGTTGGCCGAGCGGCTCAGGGCCGGCCCGACTCGAGCAGCCCAGCTGATGCAGCAGACTGCGATCGGCTTCGGGAGTCGGATACTGGCGCTGTTCAGGATACACTTCCCGACGCAGGAGCTGGCTCCCATCGCCGATGGCATTCCTGAAGAACTTGCCGACGAAGAGTTCGACGAGTTAGTCGAGGAGTGTACCCCTCTGGCTGAAGCTGTAGCAGCGAAACTGGGCCTGTAAAACAACTATAGATGTAAACTCTGTAGGATCTGTAAATAAAATTCCAGTTTTATTTGAAGTATGAATGTGCACTGGTGCTTTACTGGACCCTTTTCCCTGCCGACTAGGACTCTGCGTCGCCCGACTAGCCACTGCCCTGTGCTGTTTAAGCACCCTTTTTGACCCGCTGACCACTGCTCACGGAGAGGACGGCTTACCCAGCTACACTGCTCAGCGGGGAGGCTTAGGTGTAGGGGGCGCGCGGGTTGAGCGCGGAGCTCAGGGTTTCACAGTTGGGGACTCGGAGGTGGAGTCGGAGGCGGTGGCGGTGGTGGAGTCGGAGGCGGTGGTGGTGGCGGAGTGGATTTCAGCAAAGAAGCTGATACCCTCAAGATGCATAGCGCAGTCCTTGATGGAGTCGGGGAAGATGACGGAGCGACGATCTGCCATCGAGCTAGCTGTAATGCCTCACGATTACCCCTACCTGGCGCGCCAACTGTCGGATCTAATGTCCGGCAGTCCACCCAGGGGTACCCAGATGGTTGATTTGTAGGCAAAGGGCAATCGCGAGACTAGGGAACTCGAGGTAACACAGGGACACAGGGATTATACAGGTTCGGGCTACCCGGAGGTATAATACCCTACGTCCTGTGCTCGGGGATCTTGTATTGATTTGCTCGGCGTGGTTCCGGGGAACAACGGCGAGCTCTTGGTTACAATGGATGAATGGCGTGGGAATCAGATGTCTAAGGGGGTCGACCTAGGCTGCCTTATATAGGCTGACGGCCTAGGGTTTACAAGTCGGTTATTTCTAATTACTGTCCGGCTCAAATCAGGAAACTAATCCAAGTCGGTTACAACATAATTGCCGTGATCTCCGGGCGGGATCTAAGGATATCGCTAAATGCCTTGCTGGTTAAGTCTTCTCCAATCTTGTCCATCAAGCCGGGGATCCTTGCAGCCGACCGCTCTACCACTGAGCTACTGAGGAACAAGGGGAACAGGCCGGCCCACATCCTTGTCAGACGTGGGACCAGGCCGACTGGCTATCCGGTCGGTAGTGGGCCCAGGGGTACCCATATCCCACACCCGCAAGAACGACTAACTCTTGGACGACTAACTTGCTAACGCTAATCCTTTTGTCTTCCAAGTGTCGTTCTTGTTGCTTGTGCAGAAATCATGAACATCGTCAGAGGAGTCGTGAAGCAAGCAAAGAAATTGAAGGGGTCAAGTTCGAGGAGGAGCCGACACTCAGGGAGCACTGAGGTGATCTCCTCCAGCACGGAGATCATGGAATCAGCTGGTGGCTCCGAAGAGAGGATGGACAGCCAACACTCCATGGAGATCTCCGAAGACCAGTACTACTACACCGGTGCTGGCGCTACATCCGCAGGAGGCGGTGGCAGCGGTGGCAATGGAGATGGCAACGGGGACAGCTCCAGCAGCAACCAGAACGACGATGATCCTCGCCCGGCGTTCATCTCCGACGATCAACTCGACATCGAAGAAGGCTACGAACTGGAAGCGTATCAAATTCTTCTGGGTCACGCTTTTGATCACACGCGTGTGTTCACAAGCGAGCTCATGGAGAAATCAGGTATGGCTACTGATTTCGAAACCGTGTGGGGTGCTGTGGGATGGTCAGATTTTGCTCGCATTGACGAGGATGGGTGTCGTTTGTTAACAATCCAATTTCTTGCTACTCTGAGAAAGGTGAGGAAGGGATTACTTTTCGCTTTTTAAGGAAAGAGTATTTCGTTTCTTGGAGGCAGCTTAGTACCTATCTAGGTTTTAGCAAGCGTTGCAGTTTGGAAGTTGATAAAATTTTGAGGCATTTTGTGAGAGAACCCTTTTGGCGGGATATCTCGGGTATCACAGATGGCACTCCCACTAGAACTAGTCACATTCATAATCCCACTCTTCGTTTCATGCACCGCAGGCTTGCTATGACTCTATTTCCTCGAAATGATCTTCGAACCGTGCGCATTGATGAATTAAAATTATTATATGCAATGGTTAAGAAGATAAAAGTCTCACCTGTTGTTTTCATGATTGATCAATGGATGGGTGTTTTTAAGAGGCAAGGTCCCATTGAATGCACTTCTTTGGTTACTCGCATTTTTGAGTCGATGGGCCTTTTGGATAGTTATCGAGTCGAGTTTCTTCCGCAACCTCGCCCAACTCTGGACGAGTCTCATTTTGTTCAGAGTCACCTTGTTACTCATGCCATAGACCAAAAGCTTGTTATGGTTTATCATAATAGCACAACCAGAATTCCGTTGCCAGCACCGGAATACTGGTTGTACAGATGCAAAACACTTTTGTTGGAGTTGCAACAGGAAGGCAGGCAAAGCGTGACAAGGAGGGTGACAAGAAGCATGTCTCGACGGGGAGAAGCCAGAGTGCCGCAGGCACAAGCAGCATGGGAGCCTCCAACTCCGCCGTACATACTAGCAGGATCGAACTGGGAGCAGCCGCAGCCGCCTCCACCATACATGGCAGGAGGTTCGGGATGGCAGGAAGCGCCGCACGCACAATGGAATCTCCAAGACCCGCGCTATCATCAGTCGTCTAGCTCAAGTGGCGGCCCTCCTCCGTTCGACGCCCGACGTTCCTTTTCGGCAAGGGACTGGCGCAGCAGCATGGATGGGTTATCCAACCGCATGGGAACCCTAGAGGTAACCACTCACCGTATTGATGATACGTTAACCCAGCATGTGCAGCAGTCGCAAGCTTGGTGGGACCAGTCAGCACAGAACTTCAACACCCTCCAGAACAGCATCCAGGCGGGCAACCAGAACCTAACTGCCTACCTTCGGTCCCAAGGCTTCGACCCGAACGACCCTCGTTACCGCCAGCAGTGAAAAGTCCAGCTTGGGGGAGGACCCCCCGTACAGGTAAGTTGTCTGAACCATTCTCTTTGTTTTTTCTTTGCTTCTGTTAAAAATAATAATAATAATAATGAAAATGGAAATGAATGAAAAATGAAACTCTATTTGGAAGTGATGAACATTTGCTATGACTTTCCCAATTTGTGCAAGTCTCAATAAGGCAGTCATTTGTGTCTTGAATTTGTTGGCTTAAATTAATGACTTCCTTGGAAACTTAAAACTTGTGGGTAGCAAAAGCTAAATCTGATTCTAGGTTGTTGGGAGCTATGAGATAATAAGCTAGAGTTGCTTTATCTTTACCATAGTGAAACCTGATCCTGGAGTTTTTTTATTTCAAAAAGAACAAAAGTCTAGACTCCTCAGTGAAGAGTGAAAATCCTACCAGAGCCCCATATTCCAACCACGTACAAAGAGCATGTGTATTTGTTTTGAGTTCTGTCAAGTTCATTGCGATCATTGTAAGATTTACTTCATGCTCTTAAAAATTGGAGTCACGTACACGTCACCACATATGCAATACTTCTATCCTGGAAGTAAGCAACATGCTTATCACTTGTTCGCTAGAATAAAGTACTCCAAAGAGACTCTTCTCCAAAAATATTTCTAGGAATAAGGCTTAGGCTCCCTATGAAAGCCAAATAAGAGAATAAAAGATATGGACATAAGTCTAGTCCATGAAAAAAAAGAGAGAAAAAAAGAAATTATGGACACTGTATAGTCCATGAAGAAAAAAAAGGGGGAGCCAAGCTTTATAACAAAACTTCTAAAGAAGAGAAATTCTCAAAAAGGAGTTCATTCTTCTAGTGCCACATATCCACACTTGCACACTCCAATTTAAGTGTATGATTTAATTCTTCATTGATCCTGGATTTGACTCAACAAGATAAGCAATGCATATGTGAAACAATATTTTCCCATTTATGACCCCCATTTGTTTATTCTTTTGAGGGAAATTGAGAGGAGTGATGGTAGAGGTATAAACACAAATGAGCGACTTGAGAGTCACTTGAGGAGTCTTGTGTTTTTCTTTGCAAAAGTTTTTTTTAAAAACCTCCGGTGTGATGGTGGAACAAAGGTTTAGGGAAAAGCGCTCTCGCTAAGTTATTCTGGCTTTCAATCGCTCAAGATGAAGAAAAAGCTAAAAAGCCCCATGAGTGATAAGGTAAAAAGGATGATTTAATCTTTGCCAACTTAATCAAGTTATGAATTGCTTTCTTATTGAAAAAAAATTCTTTTATGGGAAGTAAGCAATTCTGATCCTAAGTTCCTAACTCTCCAAGTTTTGCTCGGAACGAGCAAAGGTCTTAGCTTGGGGGCGTTTGTTGGCGTTTGTTAAGTCATGATTATTTTGTAACGCCAACATGATAAATGAAATAAATTAGTAATGATCAGTAGGATTTTATTTCAAATAACGTAGTTCCACTTGTACATGGAGATTATTTGATTGCAGGAGATATGGGCCAAAAGATGAAGTAAAACAGGGCCAGGCCCAGGTCGCCCGACCCCATCAGGTCGGCCGACCTGGCCTAATGTCCATCCAAGCCCAACTTTAGCCATGCAGAAGAAGCACAAGTAGTGTCATCCAGAACATTGAAGCAATGACGGTTATATCCAAGGGATGACAAGAAGGATAAGGAGGATTACAAGGATTGATGGGCCCACATGAGAATCAACAGTTACTCCGAGGATCCATACCCATCTTTCACGAGTACCAAGGTCCACATTCCAGCGACTCGGAAGAAGATCAAGGCAAAACGTGCCTGGACCAGGTCGGCCGACCTGGCCAGGTCGGCCGACCCAGTCTTGCGGCCGTTGCGGTCCTCTCTTCTCTGGTGTATCCACACCGTCTTCAGCAGCAAAGCTACACCGTGGATGAGTTCAGTCGGTGCATCTGACGGTCGGCCGACGTCCCCGGATCGGCCGACTCGGGGGTGGGCCCACTCGCCCTCAACCGCCTTGTACCGGCCCTGAACCGTCCCCAAGTACTATAAATAGGTGCCAACGCCTCCTGTACAACACACACCAGAAGGAAGAGCTCCAATTGCTACAAGTCATAGTCTTAGTTAGTAGAGAAGTAGTTGTAGGAGTTGAGCTTCTACGGGTTTCCGAACGAGTCTTGGTAAGCCTAGAGCTCAGCTATCTTGTATCCTTAGCTTATTTGTAAGACTAGAGCCTTAATGGAATTACTTTCTTGCCTTTGTTACTTGACTTATAGTCTTGTGTGTTCATCATATGAGCTGTATGTCTTACACCTTAGTTTGGATGGTGCATGTTATGGCAATGGCCCAATGAATCTCTATGATTGTTCTTTACCTTTCCGTACAATTGGTAAAGATGTATTTCATATTACAAACATAGTGTTTGGGTTATGGAATACCGTTGGGGATACCCTACTCCACGTATTCAGAGGTAGGCGGCAGGTAGTGACAGCCCTATCCGTCCTTTGTAATCCTCGCCGTTCGGGTTTGGGCGTTTGCAGGCCTTAGTGATAAACATCGTGACAGTACCCTTGGATGAGGGGATCCCACGACTCCTTGATTTGTCCTCTAACATGTATCACTTACTAAGCTTGTATAGGATACACTTGTAATGAATGTAACCCATTTTTAAGAAGTACATAGAGTCCCTAGTTCTCTCGTAGGACCTTCATACTAACTAGACTTATATAATGAGCAGTGAAATCTTCTGTGTGTCAACATACTCAATCTTTTATATTATATTATCCCCTGGCCTAGTCCTGGTATATTAATTATGATATAGTTGATACATTGGAAAATATATTACTTTGCCATACGCTTTCCCTGAGGAAACAAATACGATACTCTGGAATACTCCCGGGTGAAATGCTACAATGTACTTCTGTGCGCTTGCAGAACTTGTATAACGCTAAGATCTATATTAAGGCATCTCTAGTACCATCACTCCAGCAGTGGTGATGCTAAGAAATGCCAACAGGGCTATTTGCAGCAATCATTGCATGCACAGCCGAACCATGTGCCTCAACATGTGCCAAATGTTAATGATTAGCAAGGGCCAAAAGATCCTTACATTCAAAGTTTGCTTGAAGAGTATAAAAAGGATTTGGCTATGATGATTAAAGATACTTTTGGCATAGAGGTTAAGGATAAAACTTTGGCGTGTCAAAAACCTTATCCTGAGAGCTTTGATTCTCTACCATATCCTCAAGGTTTTAAAGTGCCAGAGTTTGTCAAATTTACTGGGGAAGACAATAGGACTACATGGGAGCATATTAGTCAGTTTAATGCACAATTGGGTATTCATGGTAATATTGATCATTTAAAAATCAGATTATTCCCTTTGTCATTATCTGGTATTGCTTTTTCATGGTTTTTGGCATTATCTCCTAATTCTATTCATACATGGTCTCAATTAGAGCATAAATTTCATAAACACTTTTATAGTAGAGATAATGAATTGAGACTATCTCACTTGACATCGGTTAGGCAAAAGAATGATGAATCTCTTGCTGAATATATTAGAAGATTTAGAGATACAAAAAATCGATGTTATAGTTTGAGTATTTCTGAAAAGGATCTTGCCGAATTGTCTTTTAATGGTTTGAAATCTCATATCAAAGAAAAATTAGAAGGCTATGAGTTTCTTACTATTAATCAAGTATTACAAAAAGCTTTGGCTCAAGAAAGCCGAAGTAAAGATGCTCGCTCAAAATTTGATCGTCCCAACATGCATATGCTAAGCAATGATTCATTGGACGATAAAAATGGAAAGTTATATGCTGCTGAATTTACATGGCCGAGCAATTCTCAATCATATAGTTGCCCTTCTCTTAAACCGATTCACAAAAATCGGCAAGAAGAAGTGAAATTTACTTTTGATGTTTCCAAGTGCGATAGAATATTTGATGAGTTGCATAAAAATGGATACATCAAGACCACGTATACTATACTATCACTTGATGAGTTGAAGCGACGTGCGTATTGTAAATTTCACAATTCTCTTTCACATGCAACTAATGATTGTAATGTGTTCCGTAGGCGAATTCAATCGGCCCTTAATGAAGCCCATTTGACTTTGGTTGGAATGCAAGTTGATTCTGATCCTTTTTCTAAGAATTTCTCTGTCAATACCATTGAATTACAGAATCCTAAAGTGTTGATCAGGCCAAGTCAAGCCGATACAACAAAAGGGAAAAATATAATCATTGGTGAAGAACGACCAGAACAGAAAAGGAACAAGAAGGTGTGGCTTAAAAATGACCCTCAAGTTGCAAAAAGGAGGTCGACACTCGGGGGGCAAGCCAAAACTAAAGGCACTGGTCCTAACAGGACCGGTCAGACCGGTTCTAATAACCGGTCAGACCAGTTGGCGTCTGGAGATCCTGAAAGTTCAAAGAAAAAATCAAGGCCGACTTTTGAGAAACTTCTGGAGAAATACAAGAAGCTTGGTGCTACTCAGAAGCTTAGAAATCGGCCAGAAAAAATAAAAACTTCATCAAAACACCAAGAATCTTCCTCAACTCAAGGCAATAATAGTGCTACATTGTATCCATCTTTTAGACCGACTACATCATGGTCCTGGTCATATCCTTACTACTATTTGCCTTGGGATTACAGTAGTATGAATATGCAGCCATATTTTGTTCCATATCCTGTTTCATACTACAATCATGAGTCATCACAAAGACCGGTTGTTTCTAGTGATAATCTGGTCAGGAAAAGTGTATCCACTGATTCTAAGACAGATGAAAAGGACAACAAGCAAGAATCAATATATATGCAACCAAGATGGTGTCTTTCAGGCTTGTCCCGTACTCAAAAGAGAAAATTGCAGCGGATGCGCAAGAAGTCAATGGAGCAACAGGTTGAAGAGAAGCCGGCAGCAGCAATGAAGACAAAGATGGTGTGGATACCGAAGAAAGTTGCTTCAACTTGAGCAAGACATCAAGACATGGCCAATGTATAAACTTTGTCCTTAGAGCAATTTTGGTTGCTGGGTGTTTTCTGATTCGCAAGCTTCACCAGAAAACAGGGGGGCATATGTTGATGACCAAAATTGGCAGAGGTCAAGGCAGACCGGTTTGCTTGACCAGTCTGACCGGTCCACTCCAGGAAATTACGGTGCTGAGGGTTTAAGGACCGCAATAATTGGTCCGGATGCGATGAAGACAGCATACTCTCTGGAATGACCGATTATTACGGTGCTAGGGGCTCAAGAGGACCGCAAGAGTCGATGCAGGTTCAAGACGAAGGATTGGTGCCCGAACCGGTCTGACCGGTTTGGAGAACCGGTCAGACCGGTTATCCCTGACTCCTAGTAGATTTGGTTTCTATTTTTAGATTCGAGTTGTAATAGGACTCTCCTCACGGGACAAGACCTACCCTCCCTATAAATATAAAGGGATTCAGCCGATTGAGGATCATCCAATCGATCAAATACAATTTACCTTTTTATTTGTCTTTACTTTTTGCATCTACTTTATGTTCTTCAAACCCTAGCCTCCTTCAAACCCTAATTGTTGTTCTTCCTTCATCTCTACGGCGATTGAGGACGTTCTAGGTGGCCTGACCGATCCTAGAACAACCCAAGGTGTGCACGTCCTGACAGGGTCCCTCCCGGACGAGCGCTCGTTGGTTTTCTCGCCGAGCTCCCAGCTGCCCGGCGGGATCCGGTCTGACCGGTCACTAGAACCGGTCTGACCGGTCTGGTCAGAGAAGCTGCAAGGAGCTTTTCTGCGCGTACGAGTATTTGGCGCGTTTTCATGTCAACAGCTATTTTGGTAAATTTGAAAAATTTAGTTTTGTCCAGCTTTCAGTTCATTTTTACATCGGTTTCTGAAACAGCTTCACGCTACAGTGCCTCATTTTACGTAAAACAGGAGAAGCTGAGCTACGAAAAGCTTTACCAAAGGGGCCCTAAGTTATTATAATCAATCTTCCATTTCAAATTTAGTCCTTTCTTTTGCAGATGCTTTGACCTCCGATGTGTCGGCAAGAAATTCTTATGTGCCTCTTCTCCGGTATCTCCGTCTCCGTCTCCTCATGCGTCCTCCCGCCTCCCTTTTCCTCCATGGCATCCTCACCGACCTCTCGCCTCCTCTTTTCCTTCCGTGTCGCGTCCATGTCGTTTAGACGAGCCAGGTTTCTCCAGCCTCCACTTGGCACTGTCCTTCTTGTTGTATGATCTAAATGTTATTGAGTGAGCATTTTGTTATTTGATCTTGGAAAACTTGTAGACCCTTTTGTGTGCCTATTAGTGTTTAGGGTCTTTTTCTTTGTGTCTTTTTAGAGAGAAATATGAGGTATGACACCACCCTTTGATTCTAAACTTGTGGCTAGTTGACTTAGGCTAACTTTTGTTTTGTTTTTAGACCACCACATCATGTCATATCATTTTGTTCATCCACCTCGTGTTGCACTCCATGCCATGTTGTTCTCACCCTTGCATTGCATTGCATGTTTTGTTTTTTACCCAACCTTTGTTAAAACCACCCAAGCCTTCCTATCACCCCCGCCAAAAATCAAAGTCGACGAGGATAGGATTGACTTATGTTGATTGGTTTGCTGCACCATTCGGATTAGCCAAGTCAATCTCTATTCCTTGTCCTAACTAAAAACTTTGACTAGCCTCCCTACGAGATGCTAAACCCTTAGGAAAATCTCTCATACCTATAGCCATCCTAAAACCATAGGTTTTATTTTTCACCCAATGAAACAACCTTTGTTTTTTAATTTTGTTTTCAACCACCTTAGGTAGATTTTCCAAACTCTACTTCTCTCTTCAAAATTCTTGTTTTAAGCCAAAAATATAGGATACCCATGAGCCTTCCTCTAAACCTCGTTAGCTAGGTTGTGAAGCGCCCCTGCCTAAGCAGAGACTAAATGTGATACAAATTATCAGTCCCAGGAGGCTGATACACATTTATTCAACAGATAGTTTAGAACTTACAACCCACGAGGGGGCGGGCACCTGATACAAACTAAGATAGCTAAAAGGTAGACTACTACGGTAAGCCAAAGGATGAACCAGAACGGTTCAACCAAGGGATCAGAGTTCTGCGACAGCGAAGCCATCTTGGGCAGGACCAAACTCCACAGGCAAAGTTGGGTGCGGAAGCGACCACCTATTCAGCGTCCTCAACAAAGTCCGGGTCTTCTTCTGGATTGACAACAACAAGGGTGAGTACAAAAGTACTCAACAAGCCCAATCACACCCACGGAGGGGTTAACACAGAATTATGCACAAGGAATATCAAGGATAAGTCTAGGTTTTATTTTTGCCAAAAAGCTAGTTTTAACACATGCACGGGTTTATCAAGGAATATTTTAGTAAAGCAAGTTTTAGTAACAAGTCATTAAGTGGGGTGATCCACAAAGGATCCAAACTTTTAGTGCTACCGGATTTCCCATCCGCCGTAGCTTTCAGCACAAAGCCGAACTCATTTCCAAAACCAACACACGCCAACCCATCCCAAAACCTTAGTATTGTGACCAAGCCATAACTCGCCCATAACCGTGGGCACGGCTATTCGAATAGTTTAGGAAACTCTGCAGAGGTGTACACTTTCATCACAAGTAGGGTACCGCAACACGATCACCTTAGTGTCAGTGCGGATCCTATCGAAGTCATTACCCACCATAGCCAAAACTGCCTAGCCATCACGAGAAAGCACCAAGGGGTTTATGACACAAAGTCGGCAACCATGTCACTAAGACGGCACTTGGTTTTTCCGCTGCACACCTGCCTCCAGACAACTAACAGATGGCTAGTGGGATTTAGACTAAGCCCTTGCACCATACAAGAGTCGAGTGGTTGTACGAGAAAAGTTGGGTTAGGCAAGATGACACATCACCTCGGTTTAAAACCGGACAAAATGGATATCTCCTAACTTGCTTAACCACAAAGGTACAAGCCTACCGAAAGTATTTCACAAAGAAATACCCATCCATCTTATCCACACATTTTCTTTCTTTTTAAACCCAAAACCCATTTTTCACACTCACACATTTATTCTTTGATAAAACAAGTGTATAGTCATGATTGATTGAATAATGAGTAACAAATCCTAAGCATTCTAGAATTGGTTATCATCTAAACAGAGCATATCATATTTAGTGATAACTAAGTTGTCAAGGAATATCATGGCAATCAAGGGGTGGCTAACCAATCGGGTTTTGAATAAAACAATGCAATATCAAAGGCTTAATAGGTTGTGTTTATAAATCATGGGATAAACATGCATCAAAGGATGGGATTGGACTTGCCGTCAACAAAAGCTTCCGGGAGTTCCTGCTCGCGGTACAACTCTTCGGGGTCGGGCTCGCGGTACTCTCCTGCGTAGTCCTGCTCGCGGTACTGCTCCTCCTCGTTCACTCCGTCGTCTAGGGCACGATCAAACAAACACACAATAAGAAAACACATTCCCTTACCGATGAGTTGGAAACAGCAAATAACAAAATAAAATAGGAAAAGGAATTATTTTGGGAGGATTTGTGTAAAGCTCGGCCGGAATGGATATAAGAGAGACGTGTTCGAGTCTGGTGGAGTTCTGGAGGAATTTGGCGCATGAAATGACGAGTTTAGGGAGGTTTAGGGCCTAAACGGGGGGGTTTAGGACCTATTTGTGAAGGTTAAAAGAATCAAGGGCCTTTCTGTAAAGGTTTTTATATGGTGGAAGGGCATGGTTGTGATTTTGGATAAGTGTATGGGGGGTTTGGCAGAGATCAGGGATCTATTTGGGAATATTTAGAAAGGACAGGGGGTTTTCTTGGAAATCGGCTAAAGGGGAAGGGTATTTATGTGAAACTGGAAATGGGCAGGGGGTTATTCGCGAAATGGCCGGCCTTTTCTCCTTTTCCTCCACTCGGCCAACAACAGAGGGGGGGGGAACGGCGGCGCCCGGGCGCGGCTCTGTTCGCCGGCGTTCCCGGTCCTCCGGGCCGCGGTGGCGCCCGGTGAGCGGCGCATGAGCGCGAGGGCGGCGAGGGGAGCCCAGCCCCGTGCTTACCAGGGGCAGGGGGAAAGCGAGGCGGCGGCTCCGCGTGCGGGCAGTGGGAG
>CM014273.1:5153084-5224809 GCA_004135705.1 Alloteropsis semialata | reverse complement strand
CAAACCCGACGGAATCAAGCCAAACAAAGGAGGCCCAAACCAACGTTTTCGGAGCAACTTCCATATAGGACATCAAGCATACATGGACCGTCGAGAGAAGCTTGCACGCGAAAGATGGGACCGAGCCGGGTCAAAAAAGGCCTAGGCCGGCCGGCCTAGGGTGTTTGTACGTCGGTTCGACCACCCCTTTGAACCACGGACTCCTCGGACTATTTATAGTCCCTGTACACGAAGGGAGGCGCATCCATCCACCAGAACTCGGTGAAATCTAGGGCATACACCAAAAGGAGACGACGGCCTCCGCAAGTCCTCGAAGTTGTCTAGGGGATGGCTTAAGCCAACCCTAGCCACCATGGCCTCCCTGCGTGGTTGTCCCATGGTGGGGTTCAAGAGCTAGTTAGAGTCATCAATGGTATGCGCTCGATGGTGATGATTCAAACACATCTATTATTTGAGTAATGTTATTCATGTCATCCGATCTTTTAGCGACTCGATTCCTCCAATAATTTTGTGCTTTTCTTGGGTTTGCTTTGCTTTCAATCTATTATCGAGGTAGATTGCATGGGGTGATCTTGTAGTCATGGTGGTTAGAGGTTCATACCGGATCTACCAAGAGGTTCAACACGTTCTTCGTGAACGTGCTCTTAAGTTACTCACGCCGATAGAGAGCATCGTGACAGGGTGTGATCCCGTGTACGGTGGGGCTTTCGTGGGGTTCAACCGGAGGATAGTAGTTTAAAGATTGCTTTGGATGAGATGCATGATGTGCTTGCTCCTATTTGCTAGAACTACAACTAGAAGGCGATAGGCTCGTTTATCCTTTGGTTACGCTTAATCTTTGCCTATGTTCTTGGGTGCGATCAACCTACACACCACTCATATCTTTTAGTAGGTTTTATCCTTTATATGCAATCAACGCTTCATGCTAGGATAGATCCGTTAGATTAGATGGGAAACCCTAGGTAGTTCATTGTCGATCCATGGATTGATAAACCTTGGATGAATACTCTAAGAGAAAAGCTACGATGATCCGTGCGCTTGCGGTTCACAATTGACGCGTCTATGGACCGTCAACACACCTGAAAGGATCTTGATGTCGCCTAGAAGGGGAAGGGTGAATAGACGAGACTTGAAATTATCGCCACTTAAAACAGATTTATTAGTGACAATCGGATATTTCGAATAACACCTTCAAAAATTCAGTAAATGAATTTCCAAGGAGATCTTCGGAATCTCCGAGTAGGAGAAACACACGCCTAGCACAGCGGATAAAGGACACTGCCACCAAAACCGGTGCCACCGGTTTTGCCCTGACAGAGAACCCCCAAATTGATATATGAAGTTAGAGTGATTGGAATCAAACCAAACTTGGAGATGATGATTGAAATGTCTTTCTTAGTTATATCTTCGAGACCCTGCACTCAAAAACACAAGTTCCACAATATCGAGCAACTTCACCAATTAAACAATATATGCACAAAGGTCAAACCAGCGAGGAGACACAAGATTTGTTTTACCGAAGTTCGGATTCACTGCTTGCACCAAGCAACCACTAAGGCACAGTGAATCTTACTTTCCATTGAGGAACCCTTTAGGATACGAGTCTTACAACTCCGCTCCACCGAGTCGGGTCACACCGGACCACTTCTCCACTTCCACAAGTTTGGTTGTTCCCTTTCGGAGGTGAAACATGACCTGCACAAACTGTCCCGCAACTCACCATACCTTGGTAGCTCACGGGTGACAGCTAGTCATCTAGGAGCAAAGCTCCAAGAGTAACAAATGCTTCATACAATCTTGATGATGTCCAGCAGTGCTCAAGGGGTTTGAGTGCTCTCAATCTGCTCACAATGGCTTCTCTTTCTACCACCCAACTCAATAGATCTCACAAAGTCAAGCAACCTCACAAAGAGGGGTTGAGAAGAGCAAGAATGACTTTGGATTAGCAAGGAATAGCAAGGAAGCACACCAGCAACCTCAAGAACAGCACATGCCTCAGTGGAGGTCGTGGAGCATAAATACTCCATCCTCCAAAAACTAGCCATTGGGAACCCAGTGAAAACTGGTGCCACCGAGTTTCAAACAAAACTAGCCGCTACAACAGCTGACAAAAAACCGGTGCCATCGGTTTCCCAAAACTGGTGCACCGGATTCGCCCCTGGCAAAACCGAGATATGTGTACGTGAGACTTTTGTGTCTCTCATCAACTCACATGGGTTACTTGAGCACTGATACATTTTCAAGACTCCTTGTGATGCATCCCTCTTGATAGGACAACATACCTATACTCAAGATCAAATATAAATACAATTAATGCACTTGAGCTTTATCACTATGAACCATGCCAGATTTGATCAATATATCCACTTGAGAGTTGCATCCGACTTTGTCTCTTTGAAATGAGCACTTCAACCTTGAGCTAATGAATTGAACCTTCATATTCGAGTGAAAAACACTTCTAGTCCAACTCACAATTTCCATTTAAGATTAGATGCAATGCATTGCTTCCCTCGGTAAGGCTTAGATATGACACTTCGAAACACCGCAGATACTAGTCACTTCACCTTAGCAATACGCACATGGTCTCAAGCCGTCGCATAACCAAAGCTTGCTTAGTCTCTCGCTCTAGTCATCTCGATTTGTTTCTTCACCACTTATCCTTGCCACAATAAGTTTAGCTTTGCTTTGACATCAACAATGAAATCTATTTTGAAAAGTTCTTCACAAACTTGTAACCCGGGCCACCTTAGTTGAACCTGGCTGAACTGGTGGCACCTGGCTGAGCCGGGTTATCTTCTCTGTTTTGATATTAATTTCACCTGGCTGAGCTGGGTTGCGTCTGGCTGAGCCAGGTTAGCTTCTCTGTCTTTGAACTTAGTTCCACCTGCCTAACCTAGGTGGCACCTGGCTGGGCCAGGCTAGCTTCACTATTTTGATAACAAGTCTTCATAGGATTTTATACCATATGTTATGCAATAAACCATGTCTCCAATATATCTACTAATGCCTTGTCATCCTTTACTTTGGACACAATTTATTTCCACACTTGTTTGCTTGCATCAATAAATAATCATATATTTTGATGAGCTATTTAGTCATAGTGAATCATAAGAATAATTTCCTGCTCATCACCTCAAGAAAACAAGCTAGTTTTTTAATCGTTTTGTCATCAAACTCACCAAAACCCACGAGTTCTGTATTCTAAACATCAAAACATAATTTATAGAATTTTACCAACATTTTACCTATCTTTTTTCCATTTCTTTTAATAGTCACCATTTGCTAGTAGTTAAAAAATCATAAGAAACTCTACATATATTTCTGGAGCTGCAATATTTACTGGAGCTAAATATCCACCAAAGAACTCTATCGTGAATTTTCCAGATTTTTCTTAAGTGCCTAGAATTTCTAGTGATTAATCTATACTAAAATATCTAGAACAAAGATTAAAACCACATTCATTCTGGAGCTGAGCGTTTTTGAGAGGGTTTCTATTCAATAGGGCAAGTCTACCAAAAATTACCAGATTAAGCAGATTACATATTTATTACTTTTTCTACTTCACTTTCTCCACTAATTCAAGATCTACCAAAATCAAGAACAAAATATGATCAACTACTCTACTCTACTATACTAACATCAGCAACACTAGAAGAGTTGGTTTTACATTTTAGTACATTCAGAGAATTTATAAAGCATTAAACAAGGCATATAGCATATTTAATGGCATAAATAAAAGTAGGAATCAAACAATAGTTTTCATGAGTGCAGGACCCACCACTGGATAGATCTATTTACATGGAAGCTAACAAAGTTGGATTTGTTATTTTATGATTTTTCTACAATTTTCTATGCATTTAACCGTTTTCAGCCTATAAACACAAAAACAAAAACGAAAATCTTCCCGTGCACTACTATGATCTATCCGCAAGACATAGACTAATCACCACGATTAGATCTAATCCTACTAAGGGCATATGGTAGCTACACATACGAATAAGCATGAATCATAGAAAATCAAAGTAAACAAGACAAGTAGATTGATATCACCATCGAATGTACATACGCCTTGATGAGTTCAAGGCATGGCTCCGGAACTCCGCCATGGCTTCACCACGCAGGGCCAACCATGGCAGTTAGGGCATGGCCTAAGCCATCTCCTAGGCAACCTCGAGGACTTGCGGCGGCCATCGGCTTCCTTCGGTGTGTGTCTCTCTTCGCGTCGACTTGTGGTAGATAGATCTGAATCTCCCCCTTGAGGGTGCCTAGGGGGTTGTATTTGTATTTATACCCTATGAGAGCCTTGGGGTGTGCTCCACCTTCCCTTTCACGAGATCTTTGCTTGAGAGTTAAGCAAACTTGGTTTCCATAAGATTTGACTCGCCCAGATTTTCCTTATTCGCAGCCCTGCCTTCCCGAAGTCCGGACTCCAAATAAGGCAAACTCAGATTCTAAAGTATGTAGCACGAAATTATCTTCAACTTTGATACTCATGAGTTTCCCTAGAAATAAATTTAAGATCCCCAAACAGCACCGGAAGACAATCTGTCTGATTCCGGACTTCTCTGCGCAGCATGCATTTCGGGGGCCATATCTCCTAGCTCCATATTCCAAATTATGCTTTCCATATGTCCAAATTGAAGATCTCAACGATGGCTACAACTTTGGTATTCAATGCTTTGTCATTAGAGGCCATTTAGATCTCCGAATCTGCACCGAAAAATCATGCTGTCCTGGGCTGCGCGAATATCTCTTGATCTCGTGGATAACTTTCCAAATCTTCAATTTCCTTCATGGTTAAGTCTCTCATGCCCAAGGTTCATTGAATGTGGACACCTAGGACCATGAGTTGGGCTATGAAAGTCCACATGGCCCATTGGTTGGGCTCCCTCCGCTAGACTCGATTCCTTTGGGTTGTAGTTAGTTTTGGGCTTTGAATATAAATGCCCCAAATTGGGCCATTTTCCTGCAAAAACACAATATGCTCCAAAACACAACACACATACGAAAATGGGGTTATTTCAAGTGCCAAGTGGCAGGTTAGTATATGAATTAGTCCAAAACCACTATCTAAATAGCACTAAAAGTGTATGTATAACAAGCGTCAACAGCCATCAAATTTGTTACCTTCACAATCTAAAACGGTACCCGTGTTCTTGTTCCTTATACTACCATCCAGGCACACAATGTCTCTATATATGAATAAATGATAGCATTCCACGTTCTCCTCCTCACCACATGTCTTTGCAGGGAAAAAATACAGACCACACAACAGCTATAGCCGACCACCCATGTCTGATGAAGAAGAAGATATACTAGGAGCAAGGAACTTCACGGAACATATACGTTTACTGACAGCCTTCCCAACTCATGCCCAGTTTATACTTAGTTTCCCGTGTCTCATCGTTTACAATCCCGGTGTACTCATTCATGTTCGTCATTCATTTATCTACCTCATTTCTCCATCCCAGGTTCCACCGGCAGTGCACATCCATCGAAAAGTTATTTTTGATCAAGTTGCGCAGAATCTGCATCTACATGTTCAAAAGGAAGGTGTGTTTGAACTTAGACAAAATAAATATGTGGGCAAAATTGAGGTAGCCGGTATTCCAAACAAAAATGGAATAGTCAATCAGTCAAGAGACTTCTACAGCAACTTTGCACCTACACCGAACCAGGCAATTGAGGATGCATGATGAGCCCATGGCTCCTCTAGTCGTGACAGATTATGACCATGTCAAGAAGTGCATTTTTTCCAATAATCCAGATGGTAATGCAACGGATATTAATTATCCTATGTTTGGTGGTATTCCTTTTGATGAGAAATATCAAAGTAATGCAGGGAAATTTACTCCTTTCGGCCTATCGTCAAATATAATTTTTAGAGGTCCAATATTGTGCTTGAAAGAAGAGAAAAATAAGTCAAGAAATTATATAAATATTGGTTCCATGCATGTGGAAATTGGGTGATGTCAGACCAAGGATATCTGAAGCCATGCATGTCATGTTATGGCTGTCCGAGTTCTATTATGTTGGTATTCTTAATAGAGTCATTAGCAATGTGGCCGGACTATTTTATATTATTTGCATATGTTCAGTTTGCTAGATTGGACGAGTTGGTCTTTTGGTTTAATTGGTGCACGCCAAGTTGGGTTAGACTCAGGTGCGGCTTGTATTTTGCCTGGTCGAGCCCACCTGCAGGTTTCTGGCTGGCCTGTGAGCCATAAGCCCTGGGCATCGCCCATGTACGAGAGATCAGATTGGATTTTATTCGTGTTTTTGCTGGTGGCTTCGTTCAGAGGAAACTCGGAAGGAGGGAGTTCCTTCTTCATTACCTTCCTGCCGATCCGTATTGGATTGAGAAGGAGAACGTGATCAGGTTCTGGCTACCTGGGTACGTGCTTGATTTCTGCTGAGATCTCCTCTTCTGATCGTGGTTCATCGTGGCCACGGGTGGAAGACTATTTATCTAGGGTTTGGATTGCATCTGTTGTAAGCCGAATCCCATCTATCTTTGATACTATAATTACCTGTGATTATTCAAGCGGAATATCTTGTCCGTGCGGATTATTCTGTTGTTTTGTTTGCCGAGTATCATTGCCCTGCTGTTAATTGGCGGGCCGATTAAATTAATCCAAGATCTATTTTGATTTGCCATTACGAGCTGCCATTTTATTTTCTTGGGTTGGCGTTGTGAGACTAAACTGCTATATGTTGGAGGACTTCTATTGGCTATCTATATAATATTGCTATCAGCTAGAATCGATCTTTTTGCAAGTGCTGATTCATTCGATAGAAATTGCCATTGGTCCGGCTACTAGTTAAAGCTGGTTGTTTGTTTGATTCGAGTAAAATCAGAGAAAGCATTTTCGGTTAATTGTGAGTACCGTGAAAGATTGGGAAAAACTCTTGGCACCGTACGTGTGTCCTTATCAATGCATATAACGAAGTTTTGGACTTTCTTGTGAGATGCCGGATCATAGTGATCGATGACTATAACTATCATACTCTCAACAAGGTTGAGTCAGAACTTTTTGGAGCGACTACAGCCTTAATACTCTCTGAAGAAAACGAGACGATCCTTCAATCTGCACTACAAAACACAACCCAGACATACAAGATGATGCTATCCACTATTGACAACATATGCCACGAGAGTTCCAGTGTGCTGCCAATATCAGTTGATCGCAATTTAGCTACTGCAACCAATGCAGATCAGGCTCGAGTGATTTATGCAGGTGAACCAAATCCACATGACCCAATACAGAAGCTAGCAAACTCTTTGGTTCAGTTGCGGACCGAGATGGCATCATATGCATGTGAACCAACGCCCAGACCAGAACCAAATAAAATGTACTACACCTCATCTCATTTATATATCAGTAGACAAACCTAAGATTATCACTATTATAGTTTATCAATAATTGTCACTGCCAAATTACTATCAAATTATCTGGTTCTAAGCTTCTTATAGTATGCTTCAGTACCGTGTATTTTATTTTATGTTATAGTTTGCAGTATGGTAACTAGCTACAGTTTCGCTATACAGCTTCACACACAAATACATAATGTTTGACTAACATCTTCTATTTACTGTTTGTCTTGCAACAGATAGTACCAGGAAAAGGAAAGTCTGAAGACTATGGTGCCATGGTGGTGATTGATGGACCCAAAACATCATTCCAGCGCAACCTCCCACCGCGTTAGCTACTACCGGCTCTATCCTCACTGTTACACTGTGATATGATCCACCTTTTGTTGCCCTCAGCTATCAATGAACCAACTGTTGTTTTAGTAACTATACACTTGTGTAAGTTGAGTCATGAACGTATATCATCTCTGGATATATATGTTTGGATATCAGATCCTTATTTAAATTGATTTGTCGCGTAGTAACAGACATATGTTGTAATCACAACATTTTATTGTGATTACACTAGTCAAATAAAGAAAGGCTAACAGTAGGGCTCAACTACAATGACCATAGCCGTTGAATGAGTGTCAGATCATGTACGAAAAATGACCAATAAGTTCGACCACAAAACCCACGGCTTAAACGTGCACCCACTATCTTTACCTTATTATGTCTAAAAACGAGAAATATCATATATATATATATATATATATATATATATATATATATATATATATAATACACGTCCCTAATCTGATTATTCACTGCTCTTCCTTGCCAAGCAAAAGCCATTCTTGCTCTCCCCAACCCCTCTTTGTGAGGATTGCTTGATATTGTGAGATCCTTGTGTTGGGTAGTAGAGAGAGCAGCCATAGTGAGAAGATTGAGAGCACCAAAGCACCTTGAGCACTGTTGGAATTCATCAAGCTATTGTGATTCATTTGTTACTCTTGGAGCTTCGCTCCTAGACGGCTTAGTGTTGCCCGTGAGCTACCAAGGTGTGGTGAGCTGCGGGAAGTTTGTGCAGGTTGTGCTTCACCTCCGAAAGGAAAGAAGCAAGCTAGTGGAAGGAGGAGATAGCTTGACCTAGTGTGGTCGCATAAGCTTCCTCAACGGAGAGTAGGATTCACCGTGCGTTGGTGGCTGCTTGGTGCAAGCGGTGAATCCGAACTTCGGGAAACAAATCTTGTTTCTCCCTGGTGGCTTGAGCTTCTTTGTGTTTATATTGCAAATTGGTGGAATTGCTCGATATTGTTATATATGTGCTTTTGAGTGCGGGTACTTGGAGATATACCTTAGAAAGACATTTCAATCATCATCTCCAAGTTTGGTTTGATTCCGAGCTCCCTAACATACTCAATCTAATTTGGGGGTTCACTGCCCGGGCAAAACCGGTGGCACCGCTGTTTTGGTGGCAGTGTTCTATATCCGCTGCGTTAGGCGTGCTATTCTTTTATTTGGAGATTCTAAAGATCCTTTTAGAAGTTCATTTACTGAATTTCTAAAAGTGGTATTTGGAATACTCAATTGTCACTAATAAATTTGTTTTAAGTGGCAATATTTTCAGGTCTCGCCTATTCACCCCCCTCTAGGCGACATCAAGGTCCTTTCAATAATTCAGTGTATCATGAAACTCCTCGGCAAGGAACCTGGGTTCCTGCCGGTTTTCTTCTTCTGCTACGGCTACAAGGGGCTCGGGGCCTGTCTTGCACCCACGTAGCGGCTCGTGACGCTTTGAGCTTTCAACCCGGTCATCATCTTCCGGGCGCTTCTGCTTGTTCTTGAACTGGGCCTGCTCAGCTTGATCGGCCCGAACCTCTAAGTTGACCACCTCCATCAGGTCAGAGACCATGACAAGGTTGGTTTTGAATAGCGTACGGAATAGCTGGTTGTCGATAAGACCGCGCCGGAACGCGTCAATGACATCCCGGTCCTCGACCTCGGCGATCTTGTTCCGGTTGTCAAAGAAACGGTCGGAGTAGTCTCGGAGACTCTCACCCTTCTTCTGCTTGATGTTATCCAGATCGAATCTGGTGCCTGGCCGAGTGTAGCTCGCCTGGTAATTTTTGGTGAAAGCATGGCAGAGATCTGCCCAACTGTCGATGGTGTTCCGGGGAACACCCTCAAGCCATAGGAGCGCTTCCTTGCCCAGCATCACGGGGAAGTAAGCGGCGGCTTGGTCGTTGGTCCCGTGGGCGGCTTTGACCGCCGTGTGGTACGTCTTGAGCCAGAGCTTGGGGTCAGAGCGACCGTCAAACTTCTCCACGAGGGCTGGCTTGAAGGACTCGGGCCAGCGGATGGCACGGAGTCGGGCGAAGAAGGCGGCGAAGCCGTCGAAGTCGTCTTCATCGTCACTGTGGTGATCGCGGCGAGGAGGTCGGATCTGGTCGGCACGGGGCCGAGCATCACCGCGCCCACGGCGGTGATTGTCCCGCGGGGGGCCGTATCTTGCGTCGTACTGTTCACGCTCCATGAGCTCGTGAACAACGCGGCGCTCGTTCTCCTCTGCCGAGTCATCACCTGCCTCGCCAACCGGCTGGCGGTCGGGTCGGCCGTAGTCTCGGTTGTACCGCTCATGACGCTCGAGCTCGGCCGCGTCGCGTTCTCGGTGACGAGCATCGAGGTCGGCGTGGATGTCGCGGGCGCATGCCCTAATGCGATCACGGAGATCGTCAGGTTAGTGATGTTGTTGGCGCCGTTCGCGCCGCTCCTGGTATCGTTCGCGGTGCTGGTCCGCTTTGCGCGGGTTGCGCCGCTCTTCTTCTTCATCTTCATAGTGGTTCTGAGCCACCTCTTCTTCTACGACGGGTAACGGGGGGTTCCTCTAGCGGGGACGATCCCGATCCGATCTGCTATGAGCAGAGCGGCGACTTGCAGAACGAGTCGAGTTTGATCGCCCAGACCAAGATCTGGCGCGATACGATCGCTCAATCTGCTCTTGGGCCGCTTCCAACTGAGCTCGGGCTCGCTGTACCTCTGGAGTGTCGGGCATGTGACCCAGTTCGGCGAAAGCGGCGGCGACATTGGCCTGGGGCGTGCGGAACGGTACCCGGGCGAATGCACCATCGAGGTTCTGGGGCGCGACTCCGTGGGGACCCCGCGGTGGAGGTTGCCGTCTTTGTGGAGCCCCAGGGGGGATCTCTCCGGCTGGTGCGGCGGCTGCGGGTGCCGCAGGATCGCCGGGGGCTGCTGCAGGTGCGAGGTTTCCGGCCGCTGCTGGGGGCAGAGCGGCTTCTTCGGCGCGTCGTCGGGCTCGGCCATGGTTTCGCTCTTGTCGGCGATCCCTGGCCAAGTCGGTTTCTCCGTCCTGAGTTACGGAATCCTCAGAAACAAAGACTTCACGGCCCGGAGGCGTGGCGTAGCTTGGGTCGTTGCTCGAGTCGGCCGGGGCCGGCAAGAGCACGCTAGTGGCGACCTGGAACTCGCCGCAATCCGGAGACTGGGCAGGCTGGGATGGCATCTCAGACCGGATCTGAGACATGTCTTCTCGGACCTGGGCCGAGTAGATTGCGGAGGCGTTGCGGAACCCTAGCGGGAGCGCTTTGCGGGGTCGGCGCAGGGCCTCCTCCGACACGTGGATGCATTCGGCGATGGTGTCCTGGACACGATCCAGCCCGGCGATGAGTTCATCTGGGGGAGGAATTCTTCGGCGAGTGGCCAGGCCCGGAGCCTGGTCGTTGATGGAGATCGCATCGAGCCGCTGCTGGAGCGGAGCGATGACTGACGAGGAGATCGGCGACGAAGTCAGCGCGGAGCTGGTCGGCGTAGGAGCGTCGGGCGTCACGGTGGAGCCAGAGGCGGCGGAGTGGACCTCAGCAAAAAAACTGATGCCCTCAAGATGCGTAGCGCAGTCCTTGATGGAGTCGGGGAAGACGACGGAGCGACGATCTGCCATCGAGCTAGCTTTATTGCCCGGCGATCACCCCTACCTGGCGCGCCAACTGTCGGATCTATTGACCGGCAGTCCACCCGGGGTACCCAGATGGTTGATTTGTAGGCAAAGGGAGATCGCTGGACTAGGGAGCTCGAGGTAACACAGGGACACAGGGATTATACAGGTTCGGGCTACCCGGAGGTATAATACCCTACGTCCTGTGCTCGGGGTCTTGTATTGATCTGCTCGGCGTTCCAGGGAACAACGGCGAGCTCTTGGTTACAATGGGGGATCTGGTGGTGAGAGCATTGAGTTAATGAAGGGATCGACCTAGGCCGCCTTATATAGGCTGACGGCCTAGGGTTTACAAGTCGGTTGTCTCTAATTGTATCCGGCTCTGACTAGGAAACTAATCTGAGTCGGTTGCCATATAATCTCCATGATCTCCGGGTGGGATCCGAGGATATCGCCGAATGCCTTGCGGGCTAAGTCTTCTCCAATCTTGTCCATCAAGCCGAGGATCCTCGTGGGCCGGCCTGGGATCGGCCCACCTCCTTGTCAGATGTGGGACCAGGCCGACTGGCTACCCGGTCGGTAGTGGGCCCAGGGGTACCTATATCCCACGAATAATATTGGAAAGGGTATTATGGTAACATCATTTGCTCATCGCGGGGCCCAATTCAACCGGCGAGGGCCTTATCGCCGGCGAAGGAGATCGGCTCCAATTCGAGATTGAGCGCCTCCTCGCTCAGAAAGATTTACGAGTCTCAGCAACATTTACGAGAATTTACCAAAACACCCTTTATCAAATTTAAAAAAAAAATAAATTAATAAAGCTACTGGGACTACCTTTTTGGTTGTGTCCCCACAATTTCTGGGACACCTCTCAGTACTACAGGTACCTCCTATTCTAGAACCGTTCGATCTTCCTGACGGATGGCTCTCATTTTTTGCCAATCACCATAAGAAATAGTTAAAATTGTCTTTTGAATAATGTTTCTATATTATGAATTTGTGAAAAGATGTTTTATCTATGGGTTTGGTATGTGGAATAACGTAGGGACAGTTGGGATGAAAGAGAGAAGGGGCATGTTTTTATGTGGTGTGTCGGAAATCTGGAGCAAGCAGCAAAGCAAATGCTTCGTGGTACATTTTCACCAAAACAAGGTGAAAATTTTGGTGCGTATAAAAACTGTGGCTCTCAATCCTGATCTGTTCCTCCTCCAGGCTCCACCTCCTTGGCCTTGGGTTTTGGGATCCCCTCGCCCTCGTCGCCTCTTCTTCCTCCTCTGAGTCACAACGCAGCGCCACATAAATCCACTCCAATTCCCCGCCGATCTCTATCCAGCCCTCGCGCCCCAGGTAGGGTTTCTCTCCCCCCCCTTCACTCCTATTCCCAATTCGACGCAGGTTTCGATGCTTCTGATGCTAAAGGAACCATTTTTATTTGTTTGCTAGGACTAGGACCTCTCCTCGCCGTGCCTGGTTCGGGATGGGCGCGCAGATTTAGCTGATTCAATCGCTGCCCGCGTTCGATCTTGCCGTGCCCCGCCGATATGGTTTGAATTCTGATCTACCAATGGAGCCGTCGGATCTGAACACCCACCTGCCGCCGCGGAAGCGGCTGCTCGCCGGGCTCAGGACGGCGGCCACCGCCTGCGACGCCGCTGAGCCCCTCCCGTCCCCGCTCGCTTCCGGCGATCTCGCCGCCCGCCTCCGCGAGATGGCGCTCGCCGCCAACGCCTCGGCCTCCTCGCCCGAGGAAATGATCGAGGCGGCGAGGGCGGCTGCTGAAGCCGCTGCCGATGCGGCCGCGGCCGCCCGCGCCGCCGCCGCGGAGAAGGCGGCCGTGGCCGCCAAGGCTAGGGCTGCTGCGCGGGCTGCTATGGAGTTCCTCGATTCCTTCACCAGGCCCGGCGCGTCCAGGAATGGCCTCCAGTTCAAGGTCAAGTCGAGGAAGAAGCATGTCCAGGTCAAGATGTTGTACAGGCCCAATGGAACTCTGGGGGATGCTCCCAAGCCTAGGAGGCGCAAGCAGTCCGACGAGGAGATTGCACGCAATTTGCACCGTGCCATGAATAGCTCGCCCAGGATCTCTCACACTGGACCCCCCAAGAGGCCTCGTGGCGGCATAGCCGGTGATGGTAAAGATGGAGCTGCCCCCGGTGAAGGTAACAGCAAGGGTGGTGGCGATGTTTGCAATGGTTCTTCAATCGAGGCTGGCGGCGGCTTACCTAATGGATGCTCTGAGGGGAAATCTAGTGAGACAACTGTTCCATTGTTCAAGCATGAGGGTCCTGATGACGGTGGTGATGACCCGTCAAGGCACACTGTAAAGAGTAGCGGCGATGTTGCTGATAATGGAGTTGGGGTTGGAAACTCGAGCGATGGTCGGAAAGTGAAGATCAAGAGGAAGGAACTGCTTCTGAACCAAAATAACAATAAGGAAACAGAAGAGCCCAAAGAAATAGAATTCTCTGTACAAGTACAACCTATAGGACAAGATGAACCAAAGTGGAATGGAAATGGAACAGAAAAGCATGGGAGTCCAGCAGATGTAAAGGCCCCAGGTGATGGTGTGACGCCGATGAAGATTACATCTGTATGGAAGTTCAAGAAGTTAAAAACATCACACTGTTCCTCCGACAGCAAGGTGTTGCACAACGTGTGTTCCTCTCCTACAGCAACTGAAACCTCAGCTTCGGTGAAAGCTGATTAGTGAGGTACCATAGCGTATAGTTGGGCAGATGCTGTCTTAGCTATGCTTGTTGTGAGATTTTTGTATGTTGAAGTGGTTATTCGGACGAAGAGGGAGAGGAGGTGAATCTCTCTCGGTAGATCTCGCCTTTGCTTTGATTTTTTATACAAATGTGCTTGTTTTATGGTATATAAGTGACAGGTATTTCTACCGTATTGTTTCTGTTCTGCTCTTCACATTTGATGTCACTAGTAATAGGGAGTGTGACAAACCCATTTAGTTGTACCTGTTATGCATATCATCAGTCTAATAAATGGCATGGTGTAACCAATGGTCTTCAGATACTGAGCTTGTAGTAGTTGCTGCCTTCTCTGGGTAAATGATTTCTCTGCGCCCTTGTGATTATGGTGCAAATATGTTCAGTTCTTAGGATGTGGAAGATTGTGACAATAGGCAAGAGGTCCTTGTAGTTGCTTGAAACTACTAGGTGAACATGATTGCTTTGTTATGACAGAATTAGAAGTTTCTCTATTATCAAAGGAATGTAGTGACTAATAAGGCTTTCATGATTGATGTGTGAGCCTGTTCTCACTGCTTCTTACACTGGTAACATGGATAGTTATGATCTTGATGTGCATCAAAGTTAAGTAATTTGGCTAAAGGGTGAATTGAGTGCTTTCTTAACTTTGGTAGCTAGCTCACCATACTTAAGGGCACCAGTGAATAAACTTTCAGATAGTTGGGTGATTACCGCTGATGTCATTTTCGAAATGCTTAACCATTTTCTGGTGTTATTTTCATTTTGGTAAAAGAAAAAAAAAGCCCTGCATATTGAGATCGCGGTGCATGGGCATTGCTGTTGAAACAAGAGGACGATTGTCATCACTGCTGGAAAATAATGATCATCCAGCTCTATTACTTTGGACGACGCATCATCACGTGTGGCGTCGTCCAAAGTAACAGAGCTGTGTGCGTTGCCATGCATCTCTCATGTCCGACAGAAAAGGAAGCCTGCAGTCACTGGCCTATGGCTCGGCTCCCGCTCTTGAGACGGAAGAGCTGGTCGGTTGACCTAAAAATACCGGCATGCATGCGGGAGAAGTGTTTGACTGACAGATGACATTGTCCAATCAAAATCCCTAGCACTGCATGTGTTGTGCAGAATTCAAGTTGAGGGGGTGTTTAAGGCCTTTTAGTTACTGCAAGTTTCTGCAATTCAACCAAAAGTAACATATTAAAAAACGTGTCCTCCTCTCTGCAACACGTTTTTCAATGCACTTTTTCTACAGAAAATTCAATCAACTTTCACGAACTAACCAAGGCCTAAATCCAGTGAATTGATGAAAAGTTTTGACACTGAGAAGCGTGTCCTGTGAGAGGAGGCACGATTGTGAGTGCGAAAATTTTTGGTGACTTTAAAAGAACTAAACAGGCCCTTGGTTCGAAGAAAAGTATATGTTTATATAGTCACCATACATACCTGTGCTGCTGTGCATGCATGCATCTTTCTCTTGGGTGAGCCTTGTCTTGGCCTTTTGGGGCGTCTCCATTGAACACGTAGGCTTGGGGTACATACATCAGCATTTGTCGTACATGAAAGGTGTACGAGTAGTAATAACTGTAAAAAGGGCTGAAGAGACGGTTGAACATTTATTCTTTACTTGCTCTTTCTCTGGCTGGTGTTGGCGCTTTCTTAACATTCAATGGGACCCAGCACTACAAATCTGTGAGAGAATTGTTCAAGCTAGACGGGTTTTCGGTTCAAAAATTTTCAGAGAGCTACTACTTATTGCCGCTTGGGCCATTTGGACTCACAGGAATGAAGTTATTTTTGATGGGGTACCTCTCTCTCTGCGCCGATGGAAGATGGTATTCAGGGAGGAATTTAGCCTTGTTATACATAGAGCTAAGCCTTCCTTGAAGCTGGAGTTGGAATCTTGGTTATGTAATTTCCGTTAGCTTTTTCCCTTTCTTCAACTTTGGGCCTGAGGCCTTGTAACATGTAAATATCCATTTCTCCTTAATAGAAAAAAACCAGTAGGGGCCTCCCCTGCTGTCCGTTCAAAAAAAAATAACTGTAAAAAGGGCCGGTTTGGATAAACCATTCACCCTTTTTGATTGGAGGACATTGAAGGCAGAAATGAACAAACTTCCCCTTGATCCCCAAGTCAAGTCCCTCCAATCCAATCCCTACGAAGAATAACAAAAAAAAAAAACTGTGGCACATCGTGTGCTCCTTCCTGGTCGTTGCGTGGTAACAAAAACAAGCTGAAACTCTGTCTGTAAAAAAAAAAAGTTTGAAGGTAAAGATGGGCTTTCTACAACAAATAGCGAGAGTTTGGTGGGCAATCAGAGTAGCGTTTATATATGGGGACTGTTTAGTTTCGTCAATTTTTTCATCGCTACAGTAATTCGAATGTTTAGATACTAATTAAGAGTATTAAATGTGGATAACTGACAAAACTCATTCCATAACCCTCGGTGAAATTGCGAGACGAATCTATTAAGCTTAATTAGACCATGATTAGATAATGCCATGCTACAGTAACAACCTTTAATGACGGATTAATTAGGCTTAATAGATTCGTCTAGCGATATTCCGTCCATCCGTGTAATCAGTTTTATAATTAGATCATATTTAATCCTTCTAATCTTCGGTTTAAAATTGCTACAGTATATTTCGTAAAGTTTTTCACCGAATCTAAACACGCCCATAGTATATTCATAATTTAGGTGAGGACTCGAGTCATTCAGATCTGATCTGGAGGAGTCTAACCATTTTCTGCAGTGGCTGCTTTATCATGTTGCGGTTGGTATCTGATCTAAACATGCCAGGCTGGCAGGTTATACTAGCTTCTTCCCTTTCTCTCCAAAGTCCATGTGGATGATGTAATGGTGTACCAAACACCCTCTCACAGTGATTAGTTGAAAAATGTATCTATCACTTTCTTTCTATTTCTATTCTACTACAATTTATTTATATATTTTAATATATTTACTATACTAGAAAGAAATGTTAATTGTTTTTCATGTTTATCAGTTAGAGATGTGACTGACCGGTGGGGACCCTCTCTCTCTATCTCTCCAGTTTTTCTACCTTCTAACATGTACTGATGCCGTACAGCCGTCGATGCTGAAATTAAATAAGGCGTTTAGTTGCACAAACTTTCCAAATTTTTTACTATTCATTTGTCACATTAAATGTTAGAACACTAATTAAGGGTATTAAACGTGGATTAATGACAAAACTCGTTCCATAACCCCGGTAACTTCGCGAGACGAATCTAATGTACCTAATTAGGCCATGATTAGACAACGTCGTGCTACAGTAAATAATCTCTAATGATGGATTAATTAGGCTTAATAGATTTGTCTCGCGATTTTCCGTCCATCCGTGTAATTAGTTTTATAATTAGATCATGTTTAGTCCTCCTAATCTTTGGTTTAAAATTGCTATAATAAATTTCGCAAACTTCTCCACCAACTAAACAGGCCCTAAGATGCAGGAATGTAATATATGTATACGCCGGCGCCCCACCGTAAAACTTTTCCTCTCTCTCGAAAAATAATTAATCCTCCAGCAATAAAAACTAAAGACCTATATATTGCTGGCGTATAATCATTAGCATTTGGCCGAGTGGAGAGTAATAATTGTTAGCCGGGTGGAAAATAATCGCAAGGGAATGCATGAACAACGTTAGATGAAATAGTTCCCATCCGGTGAGGAGTATATATATGCACATGATTTTGGGTGATTTGAGTCTTCTTGTTGTGAGCACGTGGGCGTGTCGTGCTGTTGTGAGCAGCAGGGATACTATATATACAGTAACTATGTTCTAATATATAACCGAGTAGTTAGCCTGCATGGTCACATGGATGTTCTACTAATTATTAATATGCCCCGTTTCACAATAAAAGCAGTTAACAATTCTCCATACTTTGCTATTTGGCTGCTTTCTGATTGTTTTTACTAATTCTTCGTGAGGACATTCTAGATGGAAAGCTTAGCACGGAATTCCAATATAACACCATTTTATGTCCACTCCTTGGATCAATAGTCATAACGGCTCCCGCCATCTCCTCTTTATGCATAGAGAGAGATACTAATATGTTTTCACGCCAAAAGTTTGAGTTCAAAAGACTTTCTTTGAGTCTCAGCTACCACACTGATAAATATTACGTACTCATAAATACACAATAATGTAATATTCCATAGGAACTCCATAATGCTAAGAAAATCTCCAAAGAACAACATCATAGTTTTCATGTAATGGAACGGTGGTTACATATATGGAATGGAACCTCTTAAGAGGAGCGTAACGGGTAATTTTTTGACAATAAAATCTTAACAACTCCACAAGTAGCATCTAAAGCTAAAGAAGATACTGATTAGAGGAAAAGGGCATTCAGGGCAATTAATTACTTTCTGGGTTTCGATATTAGCCGTTTGTGTGCCCCTTTTGTGTAGCGTGTGAGGCTATTAGTTCGAGGTGGTGTTGTGCGGGTAAAATGTTTGTGCCTTTGTTAAACCTTCCTCTCCTACTTAATTCAAATGTAGAGCTCCTGCGCCTTTTTTAAAAGATATTTATTCTTGGTGAGGACATTCTAGACGTAAACTTAGCTTCACGTTAACAAATATTTATCTATTTCTAAAGCGAGATTTGTTTTTTCTTTTTTGTCCGATTTGACATGTGGGTTTTCATATCTATTTCTAAAGCGAGAATTGTTTTTTCTTTTTTTGTCCGATTTGACATGTGGGTTTTCATATCTATTTTTAAAATGAGGATTGCTTCTTCTTTTTTTGTCCGGCTTGAAATGTGGGTCTTACCTGGTCCGGCAAACTCCAAATACGACTCCAACTCTCGGTATTGGTTTTCTTGTCGGTTTAGAATCCTAACTGAACCCGTCAAGAATTAAAAATGGCTTAGCTCTCGTCCAAGAACCTTGACAAGACAAGAACACAGAGCAATATCCGTAGGAAAGCCAAGGAGAACATATTTTGTTGAGATAAAAAAATTGGAACCAAATCATCATGTAGCAAGATATGGAGGAGATGGGGGTCGTCGATAACAGATAAAAAATTTGAAACCAAACCAATGTTGCCTGTGTTGCCGCTCCCACGCTCACCGTAGCAAATCCAACTATCACCGACATTTGCCCGTAGCAACGCACGGGCATATTTACCCAGTAGTGACTAAATTACTCATGAGTACGCAATAATGTAATTTTCATGAGAGCCTGTGGTGTGTCACCTCAGTTTGACATACCATGATTGGCAACTTTGGTGAAATTCAGTGCAGCTGAGGTAGTATTGAGTACATTCTTTTGAATGTAAGCAAATCTATTCAAAAGTTTAACTCTAGCCTGAAATATTATAAACCCTTGATGAACCAGCATTTTGTTTGCACGAGTTCAAAAAGGGGGGAAATGGATTTGGCTTGCACGGTTACTTTGACAGAAAAGCCCCTGAAGCTGAGGATCCAGCGAAATGCAGCACATCTCCGTCCGGACGGACACACACACACGCGACAGAAACCAATATACCCACCCGCCGCCCGCCCGCCCTCACGCCGCACGCCCCCGCCTACTCCTCCCGATCTCGCCGGCCGGGGGCCCTCGCCGCCGGCGGCAGCCTCCCACCCAGCTCTCCCCAGCGAGCTCCGCCGCCCCCGCCCTCCTCCGGGGGCGATGGAGGCGGCCTTCGACGCCTACTTCCGCGCCGCGGATCTGGACCGCGACGGCCGGATCAGCGGCCAGGAGGCCGTCGCCTTCTTCAAGGGCTCCGGCCTCCCGCAGCCCGTCCTAGCGCAGGTGACCCTCGGATCTCTCCTCCTCAACGCCGCGCCGCGCGCCTTGCACCTCGGCGATCTGCGAGCCACCCTTCGGTTCCAATCGCTGGGTACTTGCTGTAGGCCACTCTCATTGCTCCGAATTCCGAGCTCTAGTGGGCTCGAGGCCCCGAGATTTGGAGCCTGCTTTGCTTTGCTTTGCTCATTATCGATGCCTCTGTGTTTTAGTCCTTTCCCACCGACCAAGCAGATCAACTTTAGTTGCTTTTAGTGCTCGATGCTTACAATAAGATGCCCCGTACTCCTGCCTCGATCCAGCTCCGTAATTAGGTGTTCTACCTCGCAATTCGCACCTACTGTCTCTATAGCACGCTGAGCTCACCAATTTAAGCTCGGAATATCAATTTAAGTTTCTATGGTGTTCTCGCTAGCAAGTGCAGAGAACCGAGGTTAGGTCACAGATTGGGGCTTTTCACTCGTTAAGCTGCTGGGATCCAAGTTGCATACAAGATTTACCTTAGTATGCCTTTGTACTGTTCAAGTTTGGACTCTGGATGAGAGAATCCCATTTTTAACAACAAACATTTAGAGTACTGCTTTGCCATTCCAAACTTTGCCTACCTTTTGCAGTAAACATCTGGTGCGTTTCAAGTGTTAGTTGGAAGCAATAGCCGTGCACCCTTTATTTGGAAGCACACACAACTGAGAAACGCATGCACTTCTGCCATCGAAATCTACTCTCCAATCATTTTTCATCTACTGGAATGTTGTTACTGTTAGATATTTAAACACCATTGAACGGCACTTTACAATTCTATTTACTTCTACTGATGGCTTTGCATTTCTCTTCCCTGGTTCAGATTTGGACGTATGCTGATAAAAATCGGACTGGTTTCCTTGCCCGTGAAGACTTCTACAACTCGCTCAAACTTGTCACGGTAGCTCAGAGCGGCCGAGAATTGACACCCGATATTGTTAGGTCAGCATTATTTGGTCCAGCTGCAGCGAAGATCCCTGCTCCTCGGATAAATATTTCTACCACTGCTCCTCAAACAAATAATGTAGTTATCCCCTCAAGTGCCACTCAAGCTCAACAGAATCCTGCTATAAGAGGACCACAAGGGCCTACTGTTGCATCATCAAATCTGCAAGTTAGGCCGCCCCAACCTCCAAATGCAAACACTGTGCCCCCTGCTCATGGAATCGCTTCAAGGCCACCTGTGGGAGGTGGCCCAAGTGGGCTAAACCATACGAATTCAGCCACGACAAATCTAGCTACTGATTGGTTTAGTGGTAAGAGGAGTGCAAGTCCGTTGGGTGCAACTTCACAAGCTCCAACCAGAGGTATTTCTCCGCAGGCAAACCTTACTAGTGCTGGCATTTCAGCACAGAATTCAACTCCTCTACCAGGCTACAATTCTCATACGCTGGGTGCTACGGCGCCCGCCAACACAAATTCAACAAATTTAAACATGATGCCTCCACAACCATCAGTTAATGACTCCAAGGCATTGGTACCCTTGGGTAATGGAGTGTCATCTAACTCAACTTTTGGTGTTGACCCTTTTTCTGCAACTCCACAAGCGAAACAAGACACATCTTTGCCCCCCAATGTTCCAAATAATGTGCCCAGTTCTACAGCTCCTGCCCCAGCTGCTGGGCCTCATCACCCTCCTAAGCCAATGCAGGCTGGTCCAGTGCAGGGTATATCAACGCTTCCTTCTCATACTAGCCAGTTGACACACAGTCAGCCAGCTCCTAGGCAACAACAATTTAATGCTATACCAAGCACTCCAGGACCAGTGAGTGCAAACGTTCCTGGTGGACAAATTCCTTCAAATCCAAACCAGTCTCAGGCCCCATGGCCGAAAATCACTCAAGTGGACGTCAGGAAATATATGATTGTATTTATCAAGGTAGACAGGGATCGTGATGGGAAGATCACTGGCGAAGAGGCAAGGAATCTATTTTTAAGTTGGAGGCTGCCAAGAGGTACAACGCATGTCTCATCCTGTAATTCACAGCTTTGTTTCCTTCTGCTGATGATTCTACTGATTACATTTTCAGTAATCCAAGTAAATAACTTGTTGGTAACTATATGCACAGTATAACCTGCAGAAAACATCAATTTGCTATCTATGTAGTCTCCTCTCTCTATACTGTTTTCCTTTTTTTTGTTGCTTTACTATGAAACTTGTATTTTAGATGATTTATTAGATGTTTCCTTAGTTTTTGTGGATACCAAATTCATTCAGAATTAGTTGTGTGCTAGTTGTTGTCAACACATCTCTTGCGTGCATATATATATTGTTGGTCAGTTATTTTTCAATTACTAGCTGCACATGGAACTCACATCTTGCTTCTTCATATCATTGGAGCTGAGTTTTCTACTTGGGCTAGCATTATAATCATGGGAATTAAGTGTCCTGGTGCATTACCACGTCTTTCTTACTTTAATTTACAATTTATTGTGTTATCAATGTCAAAGGTACAATGAAGAGTTCCATATATACTATCTTGTTTTGTCTACTGTAAATTACATCACAAATTTCCTCTGAAATTGAGTTCTTGTTCATATAAAGTTTCTAAAAATCTGCCCCTCCACCTACAGATATCTTAAGGAAGGTGTGGGATTTGTCTGACCAGGATAAGGATGGGATGCTGTCTTTCAAGGAATTTTGTGTTGCTGTGTACTTAATGGAGAGGCACCGAGAGCATCGCCCCCTTCCTGATGTACTACCAGATGGTATTTGGGCTGAGGGCACCTCGCTACCCTCTACTGGCCAGTTTGCAGGAAACCCTAGTGGACCAGCTTCTCATGCGAGTACAGGTATTTATCCGAAAGAAACTGCTCGGTTGATTTTTCTATCACCGACTTCTAAGGAAGTACAATGTCAGTGATGCTGTTTGTATTGAAAACTTGTTGAAGGATTTGCAAGTAGAGGAATGCAAGGGCCACATCATGGGATGCTTCCCTCATCCATGAAGCCACCATCTCGAAGGCCTCTTTCTTTAGATGCTGATGATACCATTAAGGCAGAGCAACAAAAGCCAAAGATCCCTGTCTTGGAGGAGCATCTAGTTGGCCAGCTGAGCAAGGAAGAACAAAACACACTGGATGCAAAGTTTAAGGAAGCTTCCGAAGCTGATAAGAAAGTATATTGCTCTGTTTTCTTATTTCAAAATCCTTCATGTCTTAAGTTTTGAGAAAACAGAAGAAAACACAAACATATTTTCTAGAACCGGTCTTGTTTGTTATTTTCTATCCACAGTTGACACAAAAACCACCTTTGCTAAACCATTACACCCCCTTCCCCCTACCATTCCTGTAGTGCCAGTAAAGCAAGTGAGTTATTTCGAACAACTCAAGTGTTACATGGTTGATACCTCATGACATTTTCACCATGATAATGTCTAAAAATGTGAAAAGATAAAATTCTTTGGCACACAAATTAATGATCAGAACATTGTTTCCAGATGTTCCAATGATATTTCCTATGGTAATTAAAATGGCAGTGGTGCTTGATCCCTAGATTAATTATAAGGAATTAATCCTTAAATCTTCTGTGAAGGTCCAAGAATTGGAAAAGGAAATCCAGGATTCTAGAGAGAAGACTGAGTTTTATCGTACTAAGATGCAAGAGCTTGTAAGTATTCTCTACAACATGCTTTTCTGTAAATAAACATGTATTTTGATTCAGGTTCTACTGCACTAGATTCAAATTTTCAATTGCCATGCTAGCATTTTCATTCATGTTTCATTAGTTACCCATCTAGCTGCATAACCATCCTTTGCTAACTTGGCATATCATCAACATCCTCAGAAAAGAACTTTTTGTCCAAATAAGTTGGGGTATATCATAGATGAAACCCAACAAGAGCCACAGACAGAGGATATATCATATATATGAAGTGCTGAATGATGCTGCATAGTATAGCATATTTGTGTGCTACATTAATATATTCTTGTCTGACTTATTTTAATTGTATTTTCCTAGATTCTTTACAAAAGTAGGTGTGAGAACAGGCTTAACGAAGTCTCCGAAAGTATGTCTGCTGATAAACGCGAGGTAATTTTCTCTATGACCTTAATTAAGAAATGAACTCCACGATTCTAGAAATCGTTTGCGATTTCTGAAGTGCAAGTGCTATCTGAAGCATAAAAGATTGATGAAAGTCATATCTCCAGTATCTTATCCCTCATTTTGAACTATGGTGTTACATTATTTTATATTGTGATATGTTAAGCAGAATGTTTGTTCAAGCTTCCTATTCTTACATGCTCCTGAGATAGTTACAAGTCTTAGGTCTAAAGAATTTCAGCTTATAGTAGTATTTTAAACGTGTGGAATCATATCATATATTATTTTAGAAGGAGCTGGAAGGACAGTTTTGGGCATTATATTTTGTGCTACAATTTTATTATACCCTGTGATGTCCCTTGTACAAGGACGTGTAAGAGTGGGCCTTCTTTGTTCAAGTAATGTTTTACATAAACCTCACAGCTATCAATTCTATATTCAGGTTCAATCCCTTGCAGCAAAATATGATGAGAGATGCAAGAAGGTTGGGGATGTAGCATCAAAGCTAACAATGGATGAGGCCACTTTCCGTGAGATCCAGGTATGCTTGTGATTTTATCAAGTTATTTAGAAAACTGTGAACATCATCCTTGAGATCTGGCTGTGAAAAAATATATATTTCTTATGTTTGCAGGAGAAGAAGCTTGAAATTTATAATGCCATTGTTAAGCTTCAAAAAGGGGATGACACTGACGAAAAGCTTCAGGTTTGTATTTTTGCTCATCTAATATATCTTGGTTACGCTATACATCTGTTTCCTGATCATCTCTTCCCTCTGTTTATAGGAGCGGGCTAATAAGATACAGTCTGACCTTGAGGAGCTGGTGAAATCATTGAATGAACAGTGCAAGAGATATGGGTTAAGAGCTAAGCCAACTACATTGGTGGAACTTCCTTTTGGTACTTGCTACTATCTTGTTTGTTGCCACTATCTTGTTTGTTTATTAACTTCTATCCAGTTTTGGCCTGTTCTGGTCGCATCTCTTATTTAATGAAATATCATACACTAATTTTCAGATTGTCAGTTATGAACTAATGCAAAATGAAATTTATATTATTTAACTGTGTATAACAACACAAAATGCACTATTCATCACAAAACCTAATTTGTTTCAGGGCTTTGTCTTATCCCAATTTGCTAACAGGGATCCTGTTCTTTGCTTTTACTTTTCAATTTTAGGTTGGCAACCTGGAATTCAAGAGACAGCAGCTACATGGGATGAAGAATGGGACAGATTTGGAGATGAAGGTATGCCTTAAAATCTTGATTCTGCCAGAATCTCCATTATCTTACATGCTTTGTTGAACATTCGTATTTTAAACTATGTTACTCCACTTGCATTTCTCTAGGGTTCTCCATAATAAAGGAACTAACAGTTGAGGTGGAGCCTCCCGTACCAAAGAGTCAGCCTACTGTTGAAGATGTCAAGGTGTCTACAAATGGGGCATCAACATCAACAGAGAAAGAAGGCAACAAGGGTGATAAATCTGCTGCTGCTGCTGTGGAGAAGGCAGTCGAATCTGAACTAACACCATCCAATAGCAAACCAGATTCAGGAAAAAGCCCTCCAGTTAGTCCTGTCAAGAACAGAGGGGATGGTTCTACTGATGAACCTGATAAAAAGCAATCTGGAACAAATGACATTTCACCACGTGCTACTGAGAGCATCAGGTATATATTCTGTTTTTCATTTTTATATGAAATATGCACGTCTATTGTTAGGAAAAGAACCCTTCACTTGTTTGCAAATACCTTATCTATTCTGAATAGTGAATACAACCACACGCTCTCTGCCAATTTTCTTGGTGAATAAATTTTACAGGTTCGGGCATGATCTCGGCAAACTGCTTGAAGTATTTAGACCATTGGCCTATCCTATAAGCCAACCTCCTGCTAGTGCTTTGTTTACTCATATAACTGGTATAGCCGTATAGGAAATTTGGTTCCTGAATGTTCTAGGTGAAACATGCTTCTTGCATGCTGGAAATGTAGCAGTGGCACCCGCTTTTTGGTGGAAGGGAAGCTTGAATAACATTTTTTGTGCTGAAATGTTGACAACTCTCAATTGCATAGATTTAATCAGTATTGTTTTATGTAATCTGTCTTCTTATTGATAATGACACTGTTAAATTTTTTTTTCAGTAACCGTGGAACAACGGATTCCTCTGCTCATGGAGATAAAACTTATGATGGACATTCATGGGCCCCATCGTTTGATCGTGGCATTGATAATGACTCCCTATGGAACTTTGGTCATAAGGTTGGATTCTGTTCATGCTTTCTGACATTGTATCATGTTGTAGATATACTGCACTATTAGTAACTTACCTCTGCGATCTGTTTCTCAGGATGGTGAGAATGGTGATTCAGATCTCTTCTTTGGGCCACAGGGCCTTCCACCTATAAGGACCGGAGGTTCCTCATCTGGTAGTTTGTTTGTCAAGGAACAGAATCCATCTTTTGATTCTGTTCCTGGTACTCCAATGGAGAAACCTTTCTTTGATTCCATCCCTGGCACACCAGTTCAGAAATCCGTCTTTGATAACTCTGTCCCTAGCACACCGATGCAGAACTCAGTCTTTGATTATTCCATCCCAAGCACGCCGATGCAACACTCAATCTTTGATTATTCCGTCCCAAGCACACTGATGCAAAAGTCGCTCTTTGACTCCGTCCCTGGTACGCCGGTGCAGAAATCAGTATTTGATTCGGTTCCTAGTACGCCGATGCAGAAATCAGTATTTGATTCTGTTCCGAGTACGCCAATGCAGAAACCATTCTTCGACTCTTTTCCAAGCACCCCAATGCAGAGATCACTGTTTGACTCTGACCCAAGCAGAGCAGAATCTCCTACTGCTGGCGGCGTGTATGGCAAAGAGCAAAAAGGGTTCTTCGATTCTTCAGTTCCGAGTACACCAATGTACAACTCAAGCTACACGCCAAGGTACAGCGAAGCAGGAGATGATTCATTTGACACAATGTCTCAGTACAGCTCCTTCGGCATGCACGACAACAATTCTTTTGGACAGCGAGACAGCTTCTCAAGATTTGATTCCTTCCAGAGCAATGCTGATAATGGCGGCAATGACACCTTTGCGAGGTTTGATTCTTTCCGCAGCACTTCAGATCAAGGTGGGGGCAGCAGCTTCATGAGGTATGATTCCATGAACAGCAGCAGCGACCATGACAGAACGGATGCATTTGCGAGGTTTGATTCCATGAAGAGCAGTGACTACAACAACCGGGGCTACTCATTTGACGATGAGGACCCCTTTGGAACGGGGCCGTTTAAATCGACAGAGAAGACAAGCAGCCCGACAAGACATGGGACGGATGCGTGGAGCGCGTTTTGACAGGTACTGTATTATAGAGGTCATTTGCTTGTGCACCTTACTGCAGATATACATACACGTACAAGGGCAGGACATTTTTTTTGCATGGGCCTCTGCTCCACACCTTGGACGGGAAGAAGGGGGACGGGACGGCGCTTGCTTGTGTGTTTGCTTTGTGTTTAATTTTGTACCTAGGCTGGGAACATGTGTTTGGTGGGATGGTGCTGCTTATAAACATTCTTTATACCTTGTGTTGTACAAGTACATCAACAAGATGCGAGTCGACCCCGTTGGGTTGAAGAACTCTACGAGTGTTTTCTTCCATTGTGTAGTTTTCTTTTTCCTTTTTCTATTTGCAGTTTCTTCTGTTTCTGCAAATATTTCTGAGATCTGTACATACACTTTGGCTGAGAAGTCAGAATGGGTTACTATATTGTGAGGCAGTTACGTCGGTTCATTTTATGAGTTTTTTTTTTGTGCAATAGTTCATTTTATGAGGTAGGAATCAGTTTGTTGAATGTTTATTCCGTTGAGGGTTGCCTTCCTATAATTTGGGCGGAATCTTTTCAAAAGAAAATAATGAAGGTGATCCCACCTCGTCATGTCGTATGGTGATGATTTATCTTGTACACTTGAATTTGAGGCTAGGAAATGGTCTTTGTGGTCGTAGCATTGACATCGACTACGGGCGGTACGATTACCGCCGCGGCCGGATCCTGAGCCACTTTGACAAGGATTGTCGATGAGCTGCTTGCCAACATCCGGATAACCTGTCCAAATAGCAGCAGCAGCAGCTCTGGGTGCTGCAATGTGTTTGGATTTCGGAGGAATCCAACAGATATCCATCGAGAGAGTGACGAGAGAGACGCAAGCAATAGAGCAATCGTGTTAATAATAGTAGGGTTACAAGTCGGATCCCGGGTGTCTCCGTTTCTAGGACGCTTCCCTTCTATTTATAGGCTAGCCAGGGGCCGGTTTTTACACCGAGTGGCCTTACAACAACTATATTCCGAGTATATTCGGGGTACAAAGGTATTTCTCGCCCTCGTACTTGGTTCCGTGATTTTTGGCCTTACAACAACTATATTCCGAGTATATTCGGGGGTACAAAGGTATTTCTCGCCCTCGTACTTGGTTCCGTGATTTTTGGCTCCTGATTCACCTATCGAGAGATGCCACGCGCCCCTCTCCTTTTGCCATACTGGGCCCAAGCTCCTCGGCGTCTCCATGCGAGCCCCGGCTTGAGCGAAGGGGATGAAGGTCTTGCCCTTCGCTCCTCGGCCTTCGCAACTTCCTTTATTCATTCTCCTTAAAGCAGAAAATAGGAAATGGATCCTAGCGAAGGGGTGAGCTGGGTCCGACGCGACCTTTTGCCCTATACTTAATCAGTGGAGTTAGACAAATTCATGATTCCCCCAACAGTAGCCCCTCGCGGACGAGGGCCCGGTCTTGACGGTGTGATGTCAGCGAACCCTTTTTGGAGCATGAATTTGGTTAACGACTCTGTTCGCTCCGTACCCCTCCTGTTAAGATTGGGTGCGAGCAGCGTTTTTGACAGCGTTAGAATTTCGATTTCCGCGCCCTGGTTTTTTCGAACTGAACGGGCGGTCGCCTCTTTTTTCGGGCCTTATCCCTTATAAATAGACCGAGGGGGTTGCCTGTTCGGTTTTTGGCTTTCAGACTTTTCCCGTTTACTGTTCATCTTCTTGACTGATCCACCTACTGTATATTGCGGGATTCAATTTTTGTGGTGGATTTAGCCCGGATCTTGGACACGCTTCTTATTCGAGGTTAGCATTTTGTTATCTTCGTTCTAGATTTCCTTTCTTCCTTCTTCGATTTGCTTAGGGCGTGTCTTAGATTGGATCTGCTTCCGCTTTGGTTTAGGTTTGCTTTGGTTTTTCTGATCCGAGATGGGTCCTAAAGCCGATGCTCTGCGGAAATCTCTGCGCTTTGGGAAATCCGAGGTCACTCGTTCGTACCATGCCCGTCTTGTGGAGTAAGGTTTGGTTTCATCCGATTCGTCTCGGGCTCCTGGCACAGAGACCGTTCCTAACCCTAAGTTGGACGAAGCAGTTATTTTCGCGAATCAGTTGGATGCGGGTCTTGCGTTTCCTGTTGATCCTATGGTTGCGGATGTTTTTAGCATCTTCAAGATTGGCTTCCATCAACTGACTCCGAACGCCATTGTTCGCCTTAATACCTTCATATGGGGTGTGAGGAGTCAGGGATTTGAGGCTACTGGCAGAGCATTTGCCTCGCAGCACGAACTGCATTGGCAGCCCAGGACTGGTGAGGATAATGGGCATGCGTCCTCCTTTCAGTTTGGATGTCTTAACTTTGTTTATCACAACGGTCGTGATGGTCCTGTTGTTGCTTACAAGAATCGCTGGAAGGATGATTGGAGTCAATATTGGCTTTACCAGACAGTGAAGCCCAGCGGGGACGGCAGTCAGGCTAATCCTCTTGCTCCTTGTGTGAAGAATATGTGCTATGTGATGCGGCCTACTGTTGTGCTTGATGATGCTGATAAGGCTGCTGTTAAGGCTTGGAGGTTTTTGCGTAGTCATGAGTCTATTTGCGATTTGGCTGATGAGTATGCTGCTCTGAATGTATGGCCGATTCAGAATGATTGGTCCTTTGCTGGTTTTGCGATTACTCCTGAAGGGGAATTGCGGAGGCCTTTGTTTCGTGAAAGTTTCTTCAAAGCGAATGATCGTGTGAAGATCAATGTTTCTGATGTTGAAGGCAGTGTCAACTTGTTTCTTGTGGAGTATACTCGGAAGGAGTATGAGTTCAGAGTTGAGAGTGGTCTTACCAGGTGAGTGAACCGGGTTTTTGATGAGTTCAGGGTTAAGTATTCTGACCGCCCAGTGCCTACCGCTCCTAAGCGTGGCGATGGTCAGAAATGGGCTCGTACATCGCCTCGCGTTGTTGATTTGACTTCCAACACTGTGGACATCGAAGGTGGCGATGGCGACTTAGAGAAACTTGAACAGGCTGGGAAACGCCGGCGTACCGACAGTGGTTCGAGTCTTGATGTTGCTGCGAAGGAGCCTTCGCCGCTGAAGAAAGGGGATGAAGGCGAAGGGGCTAGAAAAAGTTTGTCCTCGAAGGCTCAGTCTTTGCTTGGCAAGCAGAAGACGGTTGAGGGGAGTGCCATCCTTAGCACTACTTATCGTCGCGTTGCGCAGGGCTTCGCTGTTCCTAAAGGTAGGCCAGAATACCGACCTGAGCATTCTCCTGGTGCTGGCGTTCAACGTTGGTTTTCTTTAGAGTACGGGGATGCTAAGAATGTTTATGTGTTAAGAAATAAGTTATCTAAAGTAGCTTGCTTTTGAAGGTGATGCTTCTAGCCGAATGGGTCTTCGTAGCGAAGTCGGTGATGGCGACAAAGAAGCTGCGAAGGGGACTGAAGATGTGGTATGTGAAACTCTTCCTCAAAAGTCCTCTGCTTCTCCCAAGAGGCTTAGCATGAAGAAGGTGGACATTGGTCTTCAGTTGCTGGATATATTTCACGAAGATTCCAATGAGAGTGTCCATTCCAGCAGGAGTTCCCCTGATTTCTCTGATTTTTCTACTGGGGAATTCTAGGTTGCAAAGTCCCGGAAGATATCTGATACTGTCGGGGATGAAAACAAGGAGAAGATTGATGTTGGAGTCCCTGATGTTGAAGTTGCTGAACGTTCTCATGATCTTTCGTTGAGAGGTGATGGTTTTGATTCTGCTCCGAGCTCAGAATTGCCTGCTAGGTCTCTTGCTCATCAGCGAGAGGACCTCCAGCACCTTGTTGAGTGCCTCAATATTCCTGAAGGGGCTCGCATCATTTTAGCTCGTAACATTGGAAAGGTGAGGCTTATGCCGAACACATATGAAGCTGGTGTGTCAAACAGTGTTATGCAGAGCTTTGCGATTCTTGAGCTCGAGGACAAGCTACGCCAACGGAGTAAGCCTGAGCTTCGTTATGCCATTGAGGCTAATGCCGTAAAGGGTTTGCTTTTGTCAAGAGCTTTACTTCGCTCTAGTTGTGATCGGCTAAACGAGACTGACATGCTTGACAAGGAGATTGAAGCCCATATTGCAGAGCTTGAGGAAAATGTTGAGGTGTTGAAGGAGAAGCTTTCTATATCTTCTGATCGCGAGGGCCGTCTTGAGCGTGAGAAAGAAGAACTTATTGCTGAGAAACAGAAGGTGTTTTGATGCCTTTCATAAGGAGCTGGATGATATTGAGAGCTTAAAGACGAAGGCATCAGATCTGGAGACCGCTCTTGCAGAGGCGAAGGGTCAGCTTGAGGAAGCCCTTCGCTTGGTTGAACTCAAAAAGGAACTTAAAGAAAAGGCTGTGGGTGAATTGGATGACGAGCGTAAGCTGAAAGATGAGGATGTTATGGCTCTTAATTCTTTGAAGCAGTCTTTGTCTGATAGGGCTTCGCAGGCTGCTGTGAAAGTTAGAGAAGTTGTGAAATCTTTTGGCGCAGATTTGAAGGTTCTTGAGGGCTTCGATTTCTCGAATTTTTTGGCTTTTTTGATTGGCTTGAAAGTTCGTTTATTGACTTCCAAACTGTGGCCAATAACTTCTCCAACTTCTCCGTCGTGGTTGCGATTCGCAGTTTTGCTTTCACTATGACTCGGCTAGGTTGCGACCATGTTCGCAATACCAAGTTTGATTATCCTTCTGATATGAGTCATGATATGGTTGGGAGTGTTGTGGCATCGATAGCGAGGAACTTTGCAAGGCACTTCTGGGTACCTCATGGGATGAAACTTGCTTTGGAGGAGGCCAAACATAATTGTACCAAGGTTGGTAATAGTTTTCCATCTTGTTGTACTTTATTGGGGAGGGGGACTAAAGGTCCTAGTTTTTGATTTGCAGAAGAAGGCCTTTAGTGGCTCTGGTACTCCTTCGTCATCTACTTTGGCTGCGCCTTCAGCTACCCTTCGCATTACCCCTTCGTCCTCTGCTGTTGCTCCACCACTCGATGACCCTTCTGAAACTCCGAGGGCTCCGGAAGGTTCTGGCACTCAAGCCGGCGTTGATCCTGCTGGCCCTTCAAGTATTGGTGGTCAGGTTGACTGAGTTTTGATCTTTTGGCAATATTTTTAATTTCTGAATATTTGGCTTGTAATGCTAATACTTTGTACCTACGCAGGTCCCTACTGAGGACTTTGTGCAGGGAAATATTCTAGAACCTGCTACTTCGTCGTATCGGCGAGGAAGCATGTCGCCCGTTTCTCCCAAAAGCGGCGAATGTAGCTCCTGAGGTATTTGTTTTGGCCATTTTTGCACTAGGCGAGGTCAAAGCGAGTACCCGGGTTCTGTCATGATCCCTGGAAGTTGTTGATGAAGACCTTGCAGAGTTCGTCCCAGGAATCAATGGAGCTAGGTGGCAATCCTTCTAGCCAAGTCAAAGGAGCAGCTTCAAGGGCCACAGGGAAGTACGTGCACATGGTGTTAGTATTGCCCTTGACCGCCTTGATCGCCGAGTAGTAGATTCATAGCCACTGCTCGGGGTCGTGTTTTCCATCGTACTTGTCAATGCCAGAAGGTTTAAACTTGTCGGGCCAGGAGGTAGCCCGAATTCGGTTTTAAAAAATTTGAGAAACCTTCATATTTGCCAAGGTTGTGATGGCCTTGGTCTGAGGGTCCGTAGATTTGATCATACTCCTTGTGTCGCTTGATTTCTTCTTCTTCTTCACGATCGCGAGTGCGTGCGAAGATGATCGTACGTGCATCCCTTCTTTGGAGCCGGTGGCGTAGATCCATGTCATCATCGTAGTTATCCCGGTTGCCTATTCCGTCTCTATCGCGGTGGCTGGCGCCATGCCCGCGGCTGGGAACAACTCGGCTGTGAGTGGGTTCGCGGTGGCTTGGCCCGGCGGCGTGGATTGCTCCTCCTCCGCCAGCCACTATGCCTCCCGCGTTCTCTGCGTCCCGGCGATCTCTGCTCAGATGGATGGATTGGTTGTCGTGGTTGCACCTGCCGGGACGGCGACTGCTGCCTTGGTGGCTGGCACTTTTGGTGATTGTCCGAGCAGGGTGCATTGCATCATGTTGCAGTTGTGGCAGACCATCCCAATTAATCCGCTCAAACGCATGGGACCACTTCTACGGTGGTGCTCCACACACTTGAACCGAGCTAATCGTGCAATCCGTCGAATACCTTCCCGATTAAACCACCAATTCTCATGACCGAAACGAAATAGCAGCAAGTCCCACTCGAAGATGGGCTCAGGCAATACAACTCATCACATATTTTACAGCATAAGGTTCACGCGGCTAATTATACAAAGAAGTGCATAAGTTTTAATTATTACAAGCTAGAGTTCTAGAACAGCGGAAGACTAACGTCGATACACATAACATCATGTGGAGCCCTCACATGACATTCAAACACCGTGGCCTGAGTCGAACTCAGGCGGCATCCGCTCCACGGTCCAACCATCGGGCAACATACAAGGCCAAGTCAGAGCAGCAACAGGATCATAGCCATCACCATTATCTGAAAAACAAGCCACAAACAAGGCTGAGTATACTAATACTCAGCAAGACTTACCCGACAAGGTTAAATTCTAGAAATGCAAGGCTTTATAGCTGAGGGTTTGTTTTGCAAAAAAGCATCTACAAGTTGATCCTTATTTTCAATATTTTAGCCAAGTTAAAGTGAGACTAATCATTACTAAATTTGCCAAACTATCCAACCACAATCAGTGTCGAAAAACAATTGTTTAACCATTTATCAATATTACTCAACTAACAAACTTTCTAACCATGGCCCAAGTACACTAATGTGTGAAAAGAGATCAAGCAGCTTCATGTAACCGCGAAGGACGGACAACTCGAGTTGATTTTAACCATGCATGGGACAACCTAATCGTATGACCCGTGAAAGACACCCAGCACCTCACGAGGCAACTGTTCCCATCTCTCCCTGCCATATGCCATCAGGGCCCACTCCACCCGAGTGCACGCCCCAACGAACCCTAGGTGCCCCAGACAAACCTGTGCCGCGGCCACTGCTACACTCGCCATCAACTCCTCGCCCAATGGAGTAGGAAGACCCGTCAAACATCAGTTTGAATCAAGTACTAGGTTTACCAATTTACTACATTTCCCGGCATACAATTAGTACCTTCAAAAGCTTGACCAACATCGCCACACAATCAATGCCTTAGCCAACATCCATCTGTGCAAGCGGGACGTTCAATCAAACAGGAATATCGCACAAGCCCCGCCTGCCGAACTTCATAAACTGATATAAATTGAAAGCCTATATCTCGCGAGTGACAAGGCAATCACTCGACTTCTATCGGTCCTAATTAAGCATGGCATTCTATACGACCTACTCATACTAGTAAGGAGGGTTAGTTTTAATAGAGGGTTCATGCTCCAGGGCTTGCCTTCCTGATCATCAGCGGCCTTGGGCCCTTCCGGACTTTGGCCCGGGTCTTGTTCAGCAACAAAGTTCAGTTCCGCAGCCGCTGGATCACCCTCGGGTTCAATCTCGACCTCGTACACTACATCAACAATAGGATTATCTACATGAAATGCGGATACATGAGATGCAGTAATGCACAAGCAATCCATCATAGGAATAACTGCAACAACTCACTAATACATCACTGGGCAATCATTTACGGAGTATAAACAACTAAGAAGCTCACAAAGAAAGCTGGGTAGGGGCTTTCATTTGTTGATTACCTAGTTCAGATCTGAATTAAAAATAGAAAGAAGTTTTACTAATCATTTTAATATGTGAAAAACAACTTAAACTACTACACAAATTGAATAAAACATCTATTAATGACCACTAGTAGTACAATGGGGTTCTATGGTTGAATCTGACATTCAGCACTCTAGGTTGCTATACATGTTTTTAGAATTAATTTTACAGCATGGAAACTATTTATTAATTAAGAATTTCCTAGCTTGTTTTTACCAAATAAAGCCTAGAAAATATATTTATATAAAAAAATTAAGGTAAACATGTTTCTGTGTTCCTGACAGCCAAACCTATTTTTCAGAAATGTTTCAGCATTTTACCTATTTGTTTTCTATTTCTTTTAACAGCCACTAATTGCCAACAGTTAGAAAATCATAAGTAAATCTACAAACACTTTCTTGAGCTGAAATTTTTAATGGAGATTACTTATCATCAGAGTACTCTATTGTGAATTTGTCACATTTTTCTAATTTATACAGAATATTTAGTGATTTAATTACCTTTAACTAGCTAGAAGCAAACTTAAATCATAATTTTAAGATTACACACTTTCTGGAGTTGATTCTTTTTGTGAGGGTTCCTAAGCTCCAGGACAGCACTAACAAAAATTAACAAGTTTTATTGGGTATTTTAACTATTTATCTTATTTTCCACTCCATCAACTCAACTAAATCTGTATCTATGGAAAGCATGCATAGACTCTGATTAACAAAGGCTCAAATCAACTTTACTAAACATAACTGAACCACGAGAGATGGTTTTGCATTTTTAGCACATGCATGTGATTTATAAGGCAATAAACAATCTCTCAAGCACTTATTCATACATATAGAAATACATCAGGAATCACACAGTTTACATATGTATATGATACATCACTGGAAAGATAATTTCACAAGGATTCCTAAAAGTCCAAGTTTGTGATTTTATGATTTTTGTGTGATTTTTGGTGATTAACCAAAGTTCAGCTACAAATAAAGGAAGAAAAACAAAAAGAAAAGGACCGAGTTTTTACATCCAGGCCCCTGGGAAAATGAAAGTAATTGCAGCAGGGTCCTTTCTTCGCGAAGAGATCCTCAAAAACTCGCAACCAGGCGCCTGCAAGAATCCCACTTTTAAACCTAACCCTGAAAGCTTATAGAACACCCCCTAGGCTTTTAGATTAATTACCCCGGGATCCACCTTCTTCTTCCTCAGAACCTTCACGAGCAGGGCTCGGTCGGCTTCAGACCGACTGGCCAAGGCCGGTGCTCGGCCTTCCCTTGGCCTGGCGGCGGCTGGGGGGCCTGCAGCCGGCCCTTCCCCGGCCCAGCGCTGCAGCAGCTGGCGGNGGCCTTCGGCCAGAAGGCGGCGCCGGCGTTCGGCCTGGCCGGCGGTGGGGGAAGAGGGTAAATAGGTCGGGAACGATCAGTGGACTATGGAAAAGCCATTTTGGCAGCCAATTTGAGTAGAGGATGGACGAGTGAGGCCAGCCACGGTGAGGCTTCGGTTTGAGCTCAAACAATGGCGGCCGGTCAGAATTTCTTGAAATTGGTCGGCCCTGGGCTATGGCGGAGAGAGCAAGGGGGTGGATGGCGGAGTGGGCGAGGCAATGGAGCTCTGGGCGTGGTTAATTGCACAATGGCCGAGTGTAGACGACGAATTCGGTGGTGGAGTTACTAAGCTTTTTACATCGAGGTGGCGTCTCGGCCGTTCAGGCGCGCGGACGTGGCCGGACAGCGAGGCATGGCCACCTGGCCTAGCACAAGCGGCGCAATGGATTGAAGACGTGTGTCAGGACAGCTGGAGGCGCGGCTCACGGCTTCGATGGCGTCGAGGTCGGCCTCTGGCCGGAGACACCGGTCACGAATCCGGTCGGACCGGTTCCGACGCTGAAAGGCTGAGCGATCTGGCTGACTTCCCTTCGATTTTTCTCACAATTCCGTGTAGAAACTCAGGGAGCAACCAATACAAAAGTTGTAGATGATAGTTCAGGCTACAACTCTTACAAAGAAACTTATATCATTTGATCAATGGTTTGGAAGTTGCGGGGCTCTAAAGTTTGGCAAAAACTTGAATTTCAGGACAGAAGTATTCAGTGGAATACTGAATTTTCAGCATTTTGACTCGAATTTGACCAAGGTTTTGAATGACCAAACCAAGTTTTTCTTGATCCACATCACCACCATAGTAAAGAGGGTATTTTGTACTCTAACTTTTATATCGGTGGAATTTCTAGTGTTTAGGCAAAATCTAAAGATTTTAGCCTCTCGAGAAGGGTAAAAAGTAAAAACTTGCAACACATGAAATGACGATCAAATGAGTTCAAAACTGAATTTTGAATTTTTGTCTGAACTTCCCGTCTTATTTGAGTTCATAAACATGTAGTTGACATTATGTATGACATTTTGGTATATTTTTTTGTATTTTGACTATTTTGATATTTTAGTTGACTAAGTCAACACATACACACAATTATGCACAATCAACATGATTATGGAATGATGCATGTCATGATGGGTTTAATTAAGTTCATTAAGGGTCTTAATTACACTAATGACACCAGGGGTGTCACAGCAGTGCGGCTGCTTCGATCAGTGTTGTTAATTTTTGGACCTCCGGAGTTTGCTCGAGGGCACGTAATCTGTCCGCGATAGCTAAGACTTGGCCGCGGCATTGCTGTAGACCTCATGTCCAGCAACTTGTTGGAATTGACCTTCCAGGTTCCGAGGAGCTAAGGCAGCTGCAGCTCGTCGACGTGGCTCTGCACGAGCAGCATTCCTGGCCCTGCGTCTCTCTCGTTCTTCTGGGGCTTCATTGGCCACGGATGGTTCATCATTGGAGACTTGGTCTGTGGGTCGGATAATCACCATGGCCTGTCGCCCTGGTGAGAAGCTTCCTGTGCTTGAGTCGCAGGGAGAGTTGAGCCTCGTTCGTCAGAAGAGTCCAGCGTCTCTCCCTGTTGGTAGGGCAATGGATCCATGCACACGATGATGCGTGATGTGTCCAAGTCCTCTTGTGGAGTTGCTCCGAGTTTCGGTTTGCGTCCCAGCCAGTGAACGAATCTGCCTTCTGGTGTTGCAGTTATGAAGTCTGGCTTGCTTCCCGCCAAGAGGAAGTTCGTCGAATTGGACCAGGGATCGGAGTTGCCTTGATGCTGCCTCCTGGTAGACTAAGGCGGTTCCCACGAGTCCGTACGGGAGTTGGCTCGGGGTATTGGCCTCACGCCTAGCAGTGTCTAAGCTCTTCCTCTTCTGGTTCTTGGATGGTTTAGGCGTGTCCGATGGTTTGGAAACCGACTCTGACTTCTTGATTGGCTTTGAAAAATTCTCAATCCGAGTTGAATTCGAACTGGAAATTGAAGTTTCCTGAGTCCGAGTTGGGGTCGGACCCGGGGACGCGATCTCGTCGAGCTTGTCGGCGAGTTGCTTCCATTAAACATTGGCTACAGGTGTGTTACCGGGGGCCTATGAGTTACAAATGCCGACCTTCCACCATATTTCTTTCTTTCTCAAAATTCAGTCAACGTGCACTTGAAAAATAAGTTTCCACAGTCCTCATCCGGACGATTTGCACACTGGGAAAACATTCTCAGTTTTGACACCTCTGCTTGCAAATTTCGACACACCGGTAGTTTGTTATGATCCATTCTCCAAGTAAACAGTATTACCTTATTTTGGAGTTTTAGTTGCCATTTTCTGCCACCTGAATGTCCCCTCTTTTCATTATTTGAACCAGATGATGATGCATCTTTGTTCAGTACCTGTCCCTAATTTGCACAGCAAGTCTGTATGCCGATTTGACTGAGAAGAGGCCTTTTGAATCAAAATGCCAAGCTGGCCAATAATTTGGGCATGTTCCGGCCAGAAAATGTCAATAATTTACTATTCATCCCAACTTCCTGTCCCTGGTTCAATTAGCTCCGAAACCATCGTCGACAAAGAACGACCTCTTGGTGTAGCAGATATTCTAGTTTTCCTCGTGGCGGCATGGATCAGACCATATATTTACTGAGCTTCCATCCCCAATTCTCCAAATGATTCCCTCCTTAAGCAGCTTGACTCCCTTGAGGATAACTCTCCATGAGTAAGAAATACCATTACAGTCAGCACACCGCAGCATGCTTATATTTCCTGGGCAAGTCAGCAGCCTCCATGCTTGTCATGACAACATAGCTTGGTTAAACACACATAAATCTCTAAAACCTAGGCTACCAAACTTGTTAGATCTTGTTTCTACCAGCTCAGCCGGTGTATCTTATTCACCTTGTCTTGTTGGCTCCACCAATATCTCCCAATCATAGTCCTCGGCTTATCACACAACCCATTTGTTAGATCAAAACATGATACAGCATAAGTTGGGTTGGCTTTTGCCACTGCTTTTGTAAGGATTTCTTTTCCAGCTTCTGAAAGGAGCTTCTCTTGCCACCCTTGAATCATACAGTATTCCCATACTTTCTTCTTTAGGTACACAAAGGCTCTTTTCCAAGATTTTCCAACCGAAACCGGCAATCCCAAATATTTCTCACTTTTGGCTTCTTGATCAATGGATAAAGCTCTCCTGACTTGACTTGAAGATTAGAATTCAGGCTAAAGAGGATATAAGACTTGCTTTACCTGCCCAGAAAGCCCTCTCATACACATTCAGGACACGCCTCAATTCACTGGCATCACTTTGGTGTACCTGCATTAAGATCGGAGAACCATCCGCAAAAACACAGGTGATTAACCCTTGGTGCACTTCGGCAGATTTAGATTTTTTATTCATTTTATTTATCTTCCCTTCTCTGTCTCTGCTTTTTGCAGCATTGCAGATAAGCCTTCAGCACACAGTATGAACAGGAGCCAAACCACCACCAGTACCCATACTGCTTTTAGCAATCACGATAGGCATCTCCAATCTCCGATTAAACCATTCCATCCACTTACTGTCATGTTATGTCCTATTTAGTTTCAGATAGAAGAGGATATCAGGGGCAACAAATAAACTATCTAAAAAATAGCGGGTGCAACAGTTTGTTGCCTCAATTGCTGCTGGGAGCTGAATATGCAACAAACAATCCGGTAGTATAACGTTGGGATGAAACTGCACTATTAATCACAAATTGTAGAAAACCTTATCTTATTTCAATCATCAAAGTGCACTGAGTATCACGTTGGGATGAAACTGCACATTAATCACAAATTGCAGAAAACATCATCTTATTTCATTCATCAAAGTGCACTGAGCATTTGGACGGGAGGCTGATATGTGGATGCTAGCTGGGGCAAAAGGATTAAGTGTGTTGGTAGCCGCTGTACCTTGCTGGGTAACAGCATGTGTTCAGCAGGTCTGGAGTCGACTTTTTCGTTTACAGGTATGTGTGGCAGACCGCCCCAATTAATCCGGTTTAAAAGCATGGGACCGCTATCACAGCAGTGCTCCACGCCCTTAAACCGAGCTAATTGGATACCTTCCCGATTAAACCACCTTTTCTCTCGACCGAAACGAAATGGCAGCAGTCCCACTCGAAGATGGGCTCAGGCAGTACAACTCATCGCAAATTTTTACATCACACGGTTCACATAGATAATTATACAAATACAGTATATGAGTTTTAGTTGTTACAAACCAGAGTTATAATACAGCAGAAGTCTAAACGTCGATACACATAACATCACATGGAGCCCACATATGACATTCACCTCCCCGCGGCCTGAGTCGGACTCAGACGGCACCAACTCCACGGACCGACCATCAGAAAGCGTACACGGCCAAGTCAAAGCAGCAACGGGATCATAGCCCTCAACATTATCTGAAAAATTAAGCCACAAGCAAGGCTGAGTATAATAATACTCAGCAAGACTTACCCGACCAGTTTAAATACTGGACATGCAAGGCTTTCTGGCTGTGGGGTTTGTTTTGCCAAAAGCATCTACAAGTTGATCCCTATTTTCAATATTTTAGCCAAGTTTTCAAGTGAACTAACCATTGCTAGATTTGCCAAGCTATCCAATAACATTCAGTGTCGAAAAACAATTGATTAACATGATAATAACATTTCTCATCCAATCACCCTTCTAAACCCATTGACCAAGCCACTGATGTGCGACAATCGATCAAGCAGCTTCATGTAACCACGAAGGCCGGACAACTCGAGTTGATTTTTAACCATGCATGGGACAACCTAATCGTATGACCTGTGAAAGACACCCAGGATCTCACGAGGCAACCGTTCCCATCTCTCCCTGCCATCTGCCATCAGGGCCCACTCCACCCGAGTGCACGCCCCAACGGACCCCAGGTGCCCAAGGCAAACCTGTGCCGCGGCCACTGCTGACACTCGCCATCATCCCCCTCGCCCAATGGAGTAGGAAAGACCCGCCAGACGTCAGTTTGAATCAAGTACTAGGTTTACCAGTTTACCATATTTCCCGGCATACGATTAGTACCTTCAAAAGCTTGACCAACAACGCCACACAATCAATGCCTTAGCCAACATTTCTCTGTGCAAGCGGGGTGTTCAACCAAACATAAATACCGCACAAGCCCCGCTTGCCGAATCTCATCCACTGATATAAATTGAAAACCTATATCTCGCGAGTGACAAGGCAATCACTCGACTTCTACCGGTTCTAATTAAGCATGGCACTCTATGCTACCTACACATGCTAGTATTAGGACATAGGTACCTAGGGATCATGCAACTAGGGTTTCATTCAACTCCTCAAAACCTAAATGCACAAAGTAAGGCATAAAGTAAGGAGTGTTAGTAATAACAGCGGGTTATGCTCCGGGGCTTGCCTTCCTGATCATCGGCCTTGGGCCCTTCCGAACTTTGGTTCGGGTCTTGTGCAGCAGTAGTGTTCAACTCGGCAGCAGCTGGATCGTCCTCATGCTCGACCTCAAGCTCGTACACTCCGTCAACAATAGGATTATCTACATGAGATTCAAATGCATGAGATGCAGTAATGCATAAACAACCCATTAGCGAAATGACTGCAACCACTCACTAATACATCACTGGGCAATCATTTATGGATTATAAATAAACTAAGAACTCACAAAGAAAGCTGGGTGGGTTGCTTTTAGTTGCTAATTATACTTAATTCAAATCTGAAGTAACATACAAAGAAATCTTATTAACCCTTTTTAATTTGTTATAACCACTTAACTTACTACATAAATTAAACAAAACATCTATAAATAACTACTAGTATTACAATGGAGTTTTAATTGCTAAATCTAACATTCAGCACTCCTGGGTGCTTTACATGTTTGTAGAATTATTTTCACAACCAGAAAACTATTTATTAATTAAGCATTTCCTAGCTAGTCTTTACCAACTAAAGCCTAGAAAATATATTTTCATAAACAAAAATTAAGGTAAACATGTTTTTGTCTTCCTGACAGCAAAGTTTATTTTTCAGGAATTGTTCAGCATTTTACCTATTTATTTTCTATTTTTCTTAACATCCCACATTTATCACCAATTAGAAAATCATAATAAATTCTACAAAAAACTTTATGCTGCTGAAATTTTTACTTCAACTACTAGCCTACCAGAGGCATTTTATGTAAATTTTTCGGATTTTTCTGAGTTATACATAATATTTGGTGATTTATCCACTCTCAACTAGTTATAATCAACTGAATTCCAAATCCACCAAAATCATGAATAAACTGTGGCCAACAGATACTCAACTCAACTCTACTAATCACAACAGATCCATCAAAAGTGGTTTTGCATTTTTAGCACATTTCTACGATTTATAAAGCAATAAACACTCTCTCAAGCACACCTTCATACATACAAAAATACATTGGGAATCACACAGTTTATACATATATATGATACACCACTGGAAAGATAATTTCTCAAGGATTCCAGAAAGTCCAAGTTTGTGGTTTTAAGATTTTTGTATGATTTTTGGTGATTTATTAAAGTTCAGCCGATTTAAAAGGAAAAGAAAACGTGAATAGTGAAATCGGTCTTTACATCAAGGTCCCTGGGAACTTTAAACTATTTGCAGATCGATTCTTTCCTCGCGAATAGGTCCTCAAATCTTGCAGATAACCCCCTGCAATAATCCCACTTTTAATCATAAATCCAAAACTCTTGCACATAACCCCCTTACTTTCTAACTTTCTTACCATAAGACCCACCTTCTTCTTCCTCTGGTCACTCACGATACAGAACAGATGAACACCGGTGGCCTGCCAGAACTTGGTCCTGCAGCCCTCCCTGGCCTGAGCGCGCGGTTGGGGGCGTGGAGGGCCGACCCCGGGACCCTGCTGGGCCGCCGCTGGTGGCCACCCTGCGCGGCTCCCGGCCTGCCCACGTGCAGGCCCCTGGCCGGCGGTGGTGGCCGCGGGTAGGTCTCGCTGGTGGCCCAAGGAAAGAAGGGAAACGGCCGGGGAGTATCAAGGGACCATGGGGATTGCGTTTTGATGCTTGGATTGGAGGGAGAATGAGTGTAGAGCTACGACCACGGGAGGATTGGAGCTCGGTCGGGTTGGAACAATGGCAGCCGGAAAAAGCGAAATTCTCCGCGGCTAGGCTGTGGCGGAGTAAGCGGAGCGGTCGAGGGCGGAGCTGGCGAGGCGGTGAAGCTCTGGAGGGAGTGAATCGATGAATGACGGGGCGGAGGGGGGTGAATTTGGTCGCGGAAGTACTGGCGCCTTTACTGTCCTCGGAGCTCGGTCATCGTTATCCCGCCAGCGCGACGGACACCTGGCTCGGCACAAGCGGCGCAATGGCGCGAGGACACGCGTGTGGACAGCTGGATGCAAGTCTCGCGGCGTCGACGGCTCCGAGGCTGGCTTCCGGTCATCGTCGGCCTGTATGGAGTTGATTCAGTCAGGCATTGCAGCTGCGCGAGCCTGACTTCAGCTCGATTTATCTCCGAATTTTGTTCAGAAACTCAGGGAGCAGCGAATACAAAGTTTGTAGAGGGTTCATAGGGCTACAATTCCTACAAAGGAACTTATACCATTTGCTCGATGGTTTGAAAGTTGCAAAGCCCTAAAGTTCAGCCAAAATTCGAATTTCCGCGAATTTCAGAGTTCAGTGGCAGCTCACGGGTCCAACTTCAACTGCCTTAAACTCCACTTTTTGTACATAAAAAGTTGATTCGCCTAATACGAAAGTTAAAGAGGGCACATCAGGCTACAACTTCTACAAAGGGAGTTATAGCGTTTGATCAATGGTTTGAGAGATAAATCACGGAGAAGACCGGCCAAAAATGTTGTCAACTGACGAACTGAATTTTCTAAGTCTGAATCGATTGGTTTTGACCCAAATTCGATGGCCTTTTTCTCAAATATTTACATGTAAATATTGAGATCGTCCAATACAAAAGTTGTATCTGGTATATTAGGCTACAATTCTTACAAAGAGTATCACTCCTTTTGAGCAGCAGTTTGAAAGTTACGGGGCAAAGAAAATGGGCAAAAACCACATTTTTCAGACTTGGCCGATTTCGTTTAAGTGCTGAAAATTCAGGGTTTTTCCCGATTTTGGCTAAGATTTTGAATGACCAAACCAAGTTTTCCTTGATCCACATCACCACCATTGTAAAGAGGGTACTTTGTACTCCAACTTTTATATTGGTGGAATTTCAAGTGTTTAGGCAAAATCTAAAGATATTAGCCTCTCGAGAAGGGTAAAAAGCAAAACTCGCAACACATGAAATGACGATCGAATGAGTTCAAAATCAAATTTTGAATTTTTGTTTGAATTTTCTATACTCATTTGAGTTCATAAACATGTAGTTGACATTATTTGTGATATTTTGGTACAATTGTTGTATCTTGACGATTTTGATTATTTTGGGTTGACTAAGTCAACATATACACACAATTATGCACAAACACCACAATTATGAAATGATGCATGTCATAATGAGTTTAATTAAGTTAATTAAGGGTCTTAATTACACTAGTGACACCGGGGGTGTCACAGTATGTAATCTAGAGCCCTAGGGTGTGGGTGTGTGTGGGGTGACTGTAAGGCTATATTGGCCACTTTCCCCTGTCTTAATGCAATGATACGCAGCTCTCCTGTGTATTCGAGAAAAAAAAAGCATTTGGACATGAATTGTCTACAGCTTAGTATCTCCAGCTCTTTAACATGCCTGAATTGTACAGCAAATACTACAACATTTTGATTAACTATATGTCATGTGTTCCTGGTTCAATCGTCTCTAAGAACGCATCGCTTTCTCTAGAGTTTCCTGCAGTTCTCCACTCTTGTAGGCCTCCGCAAAATTGGCCACAATGTTAGCATTAAGCTTGGCTCGAACACACAGATAAAATCCATATTTGAGTTGGTGCGGAAGCAATGATGAACATATCTCATGCATGGAATCAAATTGCTTGAGTATCTGAAAAAGGACCGAAGTGAAGAAATTTAAGGTACATATGTATGTATACAGGCATCTGCAGGATGCATGTATGTGCAGCGTTTCTACTTGCATGCAATACAAATTTTGGTATATTTTCCTCCAGGTCAAGCTCAGCAATACAAATTAATTTTACAACACTCAGCTTCAGTACACAAACATTCCCCTCATATTTTTAACAACAACTTCTTGTGTTCAACTAGGGAGAGATCACCAGATAATAAAATTTATCCCCCTCCGATCCCTCACATTTTTTCTCAACATTCAGTCTTGTTCATTGACTATCTACTTTCCAAAACCACCAAATCTTGGGTTGGAATAAAACTATAACATCAGCTTTACAGTCTATCCAATTAAGCTTCCTTAACTATATGAGAGTATCTAGGACTCTAGTGTTGAGAAGGAGCCGCAGGTTCATCAAACCTACAGTCTAAAACAGTAAACTAGACTATCAACACCATAAGTGCTTCAGCGAAATGTCGCGAGCTCAGCGACCTCATCCCCCACCCCCGCCGCCGCCGCCGCCCCACCACCCGCCGCGACCGCAGCTCCCTCCGCGCCCGGCCCCCGTAGCAGGCTCCTGCTGCAACGGCCCCGCCCCTCACATCCTCCGCCGTGGAGAGTCCCTGCTGCGCCGTGTCCTCCGTTTTGGAACCGCATGCTAGGTAGATCTGGATGACCTTCCGCCAGCCACTCCGCCACCGCCTCCCCGGTTCGGCCACACTCTCTCCGATGGGGTGGAATTCGTGCCAGAGACTCCGCCATCTCAGCGCCACGGCAGCACCCTGCTCTCGTATGCTGAGGTGGTCCGGCTCCATGCACCATTCAATGGAGGTCCAGCTGCTCACCAACCTCGACCCTCTCCGCCTGATGCTGCACCCCCGAGGAGTTACTCCGCCGCGCGCCGTGCACCCCGCGACTCGAGGCGAGGGGGCGCTTCGCCAGGACATGGGCGGACTGCCGCCTGGGGAGCCACGACTCCTCCCCGTCGCATCAGTCTTTCACCGGAGCCTGGCTGGAGCCGCGCCCAACGGAAGAGACGCCAGCGTGGGCGGCCGCATTCAAGCCGCCCTCACCGGCCGGCGGCCGGCCGAGGAGACGCGCATTCAAGGAGAGGAGCTGACCCCCGCACCCCCTCGGCTGGGCTCTCTGCTTTCCGCAAGCGCACTGCCGGGCGCTGCTTCATTTGTCTAGCTTCCGACCACCGTTCAAACACATGCCGAGATCCCTTCCGCTGCTTCCACTGCAAGCGTTCTGGGCATAAGCGTGCCTAGTGCCCCCGCCGCCGTCCGCCTACTGCCCAACATCGCCGTCCACCTGCAGCTCCTCGGCAACGCCCGCGGTCTCCAGCTGCTTCCCTCCGCCGTCAGCGCCAGCAATCTCAAGAGCCCACCGCCACCACCGCCGACAGAGGTCGGCCACGCGCCGACGACCTGCCACCGCCACCGCACCGTGAGCCCAACTCCAGGATGGCACGCGTCGGGGACTCGTGTACTCGCGACGTCGAGTACACCATCTTCATCCCCACCTCGTTCGATCTGGACATGGAAGTCCGGGAGTGGGAAGGCTCGGCCCTCGTCGTCAAGGCTCTCAGCGCGCCGGCCTCTACTGGCATCAAGGAGATCGAGGCGGTTTTCCTCGACGAGCTGCAGCTTCTGATGGGGGAGGTGATGGTCTCCAGGCACCAGCCTGAACCATTCCTCATCAAGTTCGTCCACAAGCGACATGCCGAGGACGCCCTGCGCCTCCCCTACATCAGCCACCACGGCATCACCCTCAACGTCCGGCCGTGGAGGAGCCTCACCGATGCCCTCGGCGCATCACTCTTCTTCCGGGTACGGCTCTGCCTGGAAGGGGTGCCCGTGCACGCCTGGAACCCGGAGGTTGTGGAGAAGGTTATCGGCAAGGTGTGCTCCTTGGAGTGCATCGACACCAACCTTCTGCATCCCGACGACACGAGGACGATCGACTTGTGGGCTTGGACAGCGAACCACTGCAAGATCCCCAAAAGGGTGTGGCTCGTCTTCACCCACCGCTCCAAAGACGCGATCTCCTCCATGTTCATGTCCGAGACGCCGCCCGAGCGCTGGCAGTGCGGTATCAAGCACAGCGTCTTGCTCCACCTGGAGTGGATTTATGACTACACCAACGTTGTAGGGGATCACTTTGGCCGCTCTGTAGCCATCCCAAAGCCAGAGAAGCGTCGCCTTTACTGGACCAGGGGCGCACTGGACGGCATGGAGGCGCCAACTCCAGCCTTCCCCCCTTTCAATGTCCAGACTGCATATGTGGACAGGTCTGCGGCTCGAGGACCAAGCCGGGTTGCGATGGCACCTGAGCCTCGCCAGGGCGGCGGCGACGACCGTGGACGCCGCGACGAGCGCCGCCGAGGTGGCAACGGTGAGCAGCGCCCGAAGACCCAAAGCAGTGACAGGAGGAGCGCCCGCCGGCAGTACCACGACGACCACTACCACTGGAACGTCTGGCGGCGGGAGGATCGTGATGATGACGGCGACGCCGACGACCACGGCATGGGCGGCGCAAGGCAGCCACGCTTGAACGGGGCGCGATCAGTGGACCATGAACCGATCAGGCGCGACCGTGACCGCTCCCCGCCACGCCGTCTATGGGGCGGCTCTGGTGGCAGTCGTCGCGCGGAGGAGGTTGCTGTGCAGCGGCCGAACAACAACCTGCCATCCCTTGAGGACCTGGAGCAACGATGTGTGGAAGAACTTCGGTTCCTTTTTGCCGCACAGGCCTGTCGCGCGGAGGAGGTTGCTGTGCAGCGGCCGAACAACAACCTGCCATCCCTTGAGGACCTGGAGCAACGACGTGTGGAAGAACTTCGGTTCCTTTTTGCCGCACAGGCCTCTTCCATCCAGGAGGTAACAAAGAACCTGCTCAAGACTAATTCAATGTCAGGGGTGCGTGAGTTGGTGATGCCAGCAATGAATGACTATCTGATCAAGGTGGCTGCCCTGGCTGATAAGCTAGAGCTGACTACCACGCAGATGGTTGTGGGACGAGGGAATGAAGCCATGTCCGAGCCTGCCAAGCACAATGAGCAGCCAGCCAACAACATGAAGCAAGCTGTCCCCTCGACTGTCCCTGTACTAACTGTGTTTGAATGTCTCAATTCTGCTATGAGAATTACTGCACAGGTACCTGACGACGGGCCGACCATTGAGATGGTGGAGGAGGCTCTCAAGCGGTTAGAGATGATGACCGCAGCGAAGGGGCCGGACACGGTGGGCGCCCCTGCCTCACCTCTGGCGCCTCGGGATGGACGGCAAAGGAGCCAGACGGACCGATGAAGGAGGTGGTGCCGCCTCTGGACGTCAACCCGCCGGCTGCTACAGCTGACTTGCTGCTGCCTGCAACACTGGCTGCTGCCAGCGGCCAGCCTGCCTGCACCACGCTGGCTCTGGCGCCGGTTGCCGTGGACGTCCCTGCGGACGCCATGGAGACCTTCTTCGTCCGGCCGGGGGAGCCGGCTCTGCTGCAGGACCCACCTCCGCGGACCACGCGCAGGCGCCGTACCTACGACATGAGCAATGTCCGGCGCAGCGCCCGCCTCGCCAATGGCCCGGCAGGGACAGCGACACAGAAGGCGCAGGCCAACCTGTGCCGCAAGCTCGGCCTACCCCGCGAGGAGCATGACTCCATCGACACTGTCCTGCAGGAGTTTGTGGCCATGTTCAACGGGCCGCTACCTCACCACATTGTTGCCGCCCTGTCTGAACTGCTGGACGTCAACGACGACTTCGCCAACCTGCTGGACAACGCCATGATTGAGCTCATGGACAATGGGGTGGATGACATACAGATGGAGGTGCAGCCCGGAGATGCCTGATGTTGTTCCTGCCCCTCGCTTGCTGAGAATCTCCAACCTATTTATGTATCAACAATACTATTGCAACGTCTGTAACTCCACGTACTGCTACCTTATGTACTACTGCATGACCGTGACACTCAACCCCTGTTGCTGCCTGCGTGCAGCCTTGCCATTTATGTTGTTCCGGTGCGCCTGTGTGCGGCCACTGCTATGCAAGAACTCCTGTCAATTACTTGAGTATGGCCCAGTTTACAGATGAATGTGCAACACCTGGATGCGATTACTTGGAATGTGCGGGGCCTGAATACGGCAGCCCGGTGCTGCACGGTCAATGAATTGATCTCGGATACTAGATGCAATCTGGCATGTTTGCAGGAAACAAAACTTGCTATGATCGACGATCACCTTGCCGCTTTCCTGGGCGCATACAAGCTACGCAACTATGCTTTCAAGCCGGCCAACGGCACAAGGGGCGGCATTCTTCTACTATGGGACGATAACCATATTGAGTTGGAGAATATTTGCATCCGGCGCTTCTCTCTTTCAGCCACAGTCACGATCCGCCGCACATCCACGCCGTTCCTTCTAACTACTGTTTATGGTCCTGCGCGGGACATTCACAAAGCAGCATTCCTCAACGAGCTGAGGTGCATCACCCCAGAGGCTGGCGAACGTTGGGTGGTGCTTGGGGATTTCAATTTGATTTACAGGGCTAGGGACAAGAATAACCGCAACCTTAATTTCCTCTGTATGCGACAATTCCGCTCTACGCTAAATCATTGTGGCCTTCGAGAGATCCGACTGCAGAATCGCAAGTTCACTTGGAGCAACGAGAGGCGTAAGCCTACACTCATCAAGCTGGACAGAGTGTTCTCCAATGAAGAGTGGGACCTAACCTTCGACCACCACGGGCTGAATGCTCTGTCGGACCAAAATCCCCGGCTTCAAAGAGGAGGTCCAACGCATATGGAGCATCCCTACGAGGCCAATCAGCATCTTGCACCACAAGCTGGCTACCACGGCAAAAGAGTTGAAAAAGTGGAGTGCTTCCATCCTTTATGAGGCCAAGCTAAAGTTACAAATGGCCAATGAGGTTATACTCCGACTAGACGTTGCCCAAGAAAGCAGAGAACTAACGGAAGAGGAACGCCTCCTGCGCAAGGGGCTGAAAAGACGAGTCCTAGGACTCGCTGTGATTGAAAGAGCGAGGAAGCGTCAATCCTCGAGAGTAATAAACTTAAAGGAAGGCGATGCTAACACAAAATACTTCCACTTAAAGGCCAATGCGAGAAAGCGGAAGAACTTCATACGGCAGTTGCAACGGGATGGTGGATGGGCAGTCTCACACGAGGATAAGGAAATTCTCACCTTTGACCATTTCCAGGCTGTTATGGGACGGCCACCTCCCCCAGAGTATGATTTCGACTGGCAGATGTTGCAACTCCATAACTTTGATCTACGCCACCTAGATGCGCCGTTCACAGAGCACGAAGTCTGGACGGCCATCTCACAAATGCCCATAGACAAAGCGCCAGGGCCGGATGGCTACTCAGGCTCCTTCTTCCGTGCGTGCTGGCAGACAATTAAGAGTGAGTTCATGGCGGTGATAAATTCGATCTATGACCGGCGCACGCTCAACCTAAACCTCCTCAACACGGCCAACATTGTGTTATTGCCTAAGAAGGATGGCGCGGAGAAAATCACTGACTATAGACCAATCATCTTGATCCATAGTGTCGCAAAAATCTTCACCAAACTCTTGGCATTACGTTTAGCTCCGGCAATGGCAGACATCATCTCCAAGTGCCAGAGTGCTTTCATCCGTGGCAGAAGCATCCATGACAACTTCATGTATGTCAGAGGCATGGCGCGCCGCTTCCATACCAACCGAACGCCAATGCTACTGTTCAAGCTGGATATCTCCAAAGCTTTTGACTCTGTTCGTTGGGGCTACCTATTTGACCTTCTGCGACACTTGGGCTTCCCAACACGTTGGAGGGAGTGGATAGCTGCTTTGCTTTCTACATCAACCTCCCAGGTTTTGCTTAATGGTATCCCGGGGGAGCATATCCAGCATGGGCGAGGACTGCGCCAAGGTGATCCACTATCACCACTCCTTTTCATCCTTGCCATCGACCCGCTCCAGCGCCTCCTACAGCTTGCTACGGAAGCTGGCGTCCTTAGCAACATCAGTCGCAGCAGGTTTCGCCTACGGATTTCGATGTATGCCGACGATGCAGTCATCTTCCTTAAGCCGGTCAAAGAGGAAATTGCGGCCTTCTCCCGGCTCCTTCACATGTTCGACCAAGTCACTGGCCTGTGCACCAACGCGTTGAAGTCCTCGGTCATTCCCATCAGGTGCCAAGGTGTCGACCTGGATAACGTCCTTGAAAGCTTCCCCGCGCCACGAATGACGTTCCCCACAAAATACCTTGGGCTGCCACTGTCTGTCTCCCGCCTGCGCAAGGTAGACTTTCAGCCACTCAAGGACCGGGCGCTGGCTAGTATGTCAAATTGGCGAGGGCGCAACCTAACACAGTCTGGAAGGCTTACTCTGGCAAAGTCAGTGCTCTCCTCACAGCCAGTCTACTTGCTGTCAGCACTAAATGCTCCATCCGAGATTATGGAGGACCTGGACAAGTGTCGTAGACGATTCTTCTGGGCAGAGGGCGAGGCGTTGACGGGTGGCAAATGTAAGGTCAACTGGCCAACCGTTGGCCGGCCTACGGATCTAGGCGGGCTCGGGATTTTGGACTTCGGTTTTTTCGCCCGTGCCTTACGTTTGCGATGGCTATGGCAGCCGTGGAGCTGCCTGGACAAACCTTGGGTTGGATTGGACATTCCATGCGGAGAGACGGACAAGCTGCTGTTTGCGGCCTGCACCGAGATTGAGATCAATGATGGCCGCACTGCATCCTTTTGGTGCGACGCCTGGATTCAAGGACAGAGGCCCAAGGACCTCGCACCTGACCTTTTTCGTTGCTCCAAAAGAAAAAACAGGACTGTTCGGGACGCCCTCCACAACCGCCAGTGGATATGCGACCTCAATATGGCGAGAGCCACGGCAGCCCACATCCATCAGTTCGTGCAACTTTGGCAACAGGTCCAAAGGTTGCGGCTGCGTGAGGGGAGCGACAAGTGCACGTGGAAGCTTACTGCGTCCGGTACGTACTCGACGTCATCGGCCTACAGGGCGCAATTCCTTGGTGGCGTCGCGACCAACTTTCAACCTCTGGTTTGGAAGCCTTAGGCGTCGCCGAAATGCAAGTTATTTGCTTGGCTCATCATACGTGACCGGTTCTGGACTGCGGATAGACTGGCAAGGCGGCGATGGCCGAAAAACGCGTGCTGCCCAATGTGCAGACGAGAACAGGAAACGGCACACCACTTGATCGTTTCTTGCCGCTACGCCAAGCGTGTTTGGACTTTGATAGCTGCTTGGTTGTCTGTTCGCCAGCTCGATCCCGACGACTGGGCGGTCACGCATGACGTGACCGAGTGGTGGCACAATGCGGCATATAGCCCTGGGGCTCCGAAGCAGGCCATCAGATCGCTTCTACTGCTGATGGTCTGGGAAGTTTGGAAGGAGAGGAATGCAAGAACCTTCCAGAGAAAGGAGCTCTCACCGGCTGACCTGTTCCAGAAAATTGAGGAGGCCAGAACATGGGGACTGGCGGGTGCTCGCCGCCTCGAGGCTGTCATCAATGGCGCTTAGGCCCCGGAAGTTTTGTTCTTGTTTCCTTCTTTTTGTTTCTTTCCCGGTCTTGACCAGATTTTTGTTTCCCTCTTTGCCTGTATTGGTTTCCGCTCGAAACCATACTTGTAAATCTCTTCTATATATTAATATATAGAAACCGACAATCTGTGTCGCGTTCGTTAAAAAAAAAAACACCATGGTTTTGGAGATGCAAAACAAGCCCCGCAGCCATCGCAGTGACTAGCAACGTACGTACGGTTGGTTAGATCAAGATCCCCAGGCGCGCCGCCTCCTTCTAAAGCCCTAAATCCGTCTCCCCCCACCTCTTCTCAGCTCCTTGCGCCGCCGCCGCGATGCGACGCAATGGCTTCAGCCGCGGTGCTCCGGAACGCCGGCTCCCGCCCTCTTCTCAGCTCCTTGCGCCGCCGCCGCGATGCGACGCAATGGCTTCAGCCGCGGTGCTCCGGAACGCCGGCTCCCGCCGCCTCTTCTCCTACCCCACCCTCCGCGGCCCAGCCTCCGCCGATGGCCGGCACCTTCACCCGCACGTGAGTACTCCCTAGCCCAGATCCGTTCGTGTTTGCTAGTTTCTCCGCTCAGATTCATGTGATTCGTGAATCGTGATTCCTTTCCCATCAATACATCTCGTGCGTTTTTCCTCGTGGGATTCATTTTTCAATCCGGACGAATATTTGGCAGGAAGCCCCATGTAAACGTGGGCACTTCGATCACGTCAAAACCACTCTCACTGCCGCTATTACCAAGGTCCGATGAGATGCACACAGTGCTAGTTCAATGCTCGCTTGATTTCCAAACGTTAGGATGATTCAACATGCCTCCTTGCCGTGTACATGTTCTCAAGGGAAAAAATATACAGGCATTTAGATTTTTTACTGTAGGCCTATGTAAAAGTGATATGTTTGTAACTCAAGACGAATTAACAAAGATAAAATTGTAGGCATTCTCTCAGTGATCAAAAGTACAAAAAAAAAATCATACTGGGTAGAAAAAGTAAAATTGTACATATACAATATACATGAATACATACAGAAATTCAGAATTAGAAAATTAACATGCAAAACTTTACACAAGAATACGGATGAAACCATCACAATAGAAACACCAATGGACAGCAGAACGCAAACATATGTGTGCCAAACTCAACTGCAGAGCAGGATGTCTCTGCATCCGTGGGTTCCTTTTTAGTTTAATAGTTCAACTAATCTGATCTGCATTGTTATGGACAGCTCCTGTTCCCACCCGCAGATGCTGCCTCCATGCTTTTCATTGGTGACACTGTAATATCTGGTTAGTAATAGAATACAAGTTGTTTTGTTTGTGCCAAATTACATTTGCGGATTGTTCTTCTGAAACTTGCAATGGTAATAGATATTTCCTGATGAAAAGTAACATCAGCTTCACTATGACTTGTGCGTGTCAACTTCATTTGGCATAATCACCTGTATTTATAGTGAGACCTTAGTAAAATTTTCGCATCATTGCAGCTCTCTCTTGTTGGTCTAAGAGGACAAAATCGTATTTATCAGCATTTTCTTATTTAAAATTTGATGTTTTGAAAAACTAGGGGAGAGACGTTCACCTTAGCATTAAGACGTAGGTGGTGATAAACTGAATCCTTGTTGGCTGGGTGACAAATCTACTAGCCAATCTCAGGGACATTTTATCTTTTGTTTATTCTTTAGTATTAGTACTAGAGAAAAGTGCAGATTTGAAACTAGAACGTTTCCAATTCTTGTTCAGATGCACCCTGCTTGCTTGGATGTTTTAGTTGCTTGGTTGCTCTATATGGGATCGATGCCACTCTTGTGCTGTTGCCAGTATGGTAAAAAAAATTTGTGACCCAAGGGGCAGAGACAGTATGCACCAACAAAAACAAATTATATTTTGAAGTTTGAACTGCCTCTTGGATTAACTATTGTATTCAATTCTGCATATTGGCGCAGTTGCTGCATCATTCAGCACATAATATGGATTTCTGCTTTTTGGTTCCAGGTATATGTGTTGCACTTGCCCTCTGTATTGCTGTGTCAAGAGGTAGCAAGAACCGTTTCTTTAATTACACATTTTTGCGACACACTGTCAGCTTGACTGTAATTATCATCATAATGAACTGGTTTCAATCCGCACAGGTGAGTTATGTTACTTGAGTTGCACCTGATATATGTTATCTTGAAAATAAAAATGCCTTGTTCTATATGCTCATCTCATCTTTTTTTTTTCAGGGTGGGGGGCAGCCTGCTCTACAATACGTTGCTTCTGGCGTGATTGGTTTTGTTGCTGTTCACTGTTTGTGGAATGTAGAAGTGAAACAGGTAAGGTCCCTAAATCTTCGCCATATTGTTGTTTGTACTATAGATATGCCTATTGCCAGTTCCAATTGTGTGGTGATTGATGACATTCTGTAGTGACATATCCTATTTGCTAATATCGCATTTTTTTTCCTCTCGCTTGAGGATGACAACAATCAGCCGATAAGTGGAAGTGTGGGATCGGAACATGTATGGAACCAAACTGAAGAAATTTCATGGATGTCTTCTTAACACTGCCAATGAGGATGGTGAAGGAGGAGAGGATGGTGACGGAGGAGAGGATGATGCTACATTTGCCTCGGAGGATTGCGATGATGAAATTGATTCATGTGTACGTGCGGTGCAATTGTTGGCCATTCGTGCAAACTTCCGTATCAGCGCTATCAACGCATGTGACTGGAACCAATATCGGAGCATCTATAGGGCACTCGAGGGGGAAGTACAAGAGGTATACACTAGCTACCATATGTTATATCTACTACATGCTTTATGCCTCTTTACATACTTTATATATTGTAATAAATTAAATCCCTTCACATTCATGCTTTCATGTGTAGGAAGGAATGGATTTGGTACTCGCTGGACCATATAGGATGCTACAGGCTTACAGCTCCTTGGGCTTGGAGGTTTTCATAGCCGATGATGAGGGGTCTTGTACCGATGATGAGGGGTCTTGTACCGGTCGTATCTTCGAGAGCTGGGATGTTGCTGAGCCTGATGAAGTTGAGGAATTCACACAAACCATCTATGGAGGCCTTGGCCGCAAGTTGGAGATCACATACTTGGTGATTTTGGATGCCGTTGAGACCCATGTTGAGGTCAGGTTGAACCTCAAAGACCTCGGTTCGAGAAGCCGCGCTGTGTATGGTAGCGTCAAGGCAAGTGCCATGGACTATGGGAGCAAAAAAGTCCATCTCTTCAGTTGTGAACGAGGGAGGAGCTTGTCCCTGCCCTGTGGCTCCACGTGCATTCTTCCACTGAGACCATACATTATCGCATTGCCAGATTGGCAACATTTCAAACTCCACATAGAGATGGACCTAAGAGTAACCTGTGACAGCCAAGAAGACGACAAGAGTTTGAAATTCTGTCTAGATTGCAGCCGTAGAATTAGGAGTGAAGAGCGTCTAGTAGAATTAGGAGTCAAAAAAGAGGAGTCGATGGTGATCAAGTTGAAGTGAACGTCATCTGGCACCTAGAAAGCACGTGGTGATCAAGTTTTTTGAAGTTATGGTGATCAAGTTGACGTGAACGTCATCTGGCACCTAGAAAGGAGCTAGAAGACGACTAAAATAATTGAAGGGGTGTGCCATATCTAGAACTTTGTGTATGTTTGCCAGATCATATTATCTATTTCCTTCTGTTTGATCTATTCATGCCGTTTTATTTCAACTGAACTACTCATGTTGTTGGGTGAGTGGGAACCAAGAATGGTAAAAGAGTCTTTCGTATTCATTAGTGAACATTTATATTCGGCAATGTGCTGCGATTAATTCTAATAAGCCTTGCAAATAATTTCAAATGAACAAGACAGGTAGGCTTGCAATTAATCAATGTGCAGGGATGGCCAAGGGAACCAATACCTCAATTTTAGCATCGTCATCCTGTTGTTATAAAACTAAAATATTGTGAAACTACATGCTACCATTACTCAACAATCAAGAGTCCTTAATTAATGGCTCTTTTGCTCTTCCAATTCATCTCCAGTAGAGCCCGTGAAGCTATCCTCCAAGAAGAGCCCGCGCTGGATTGAGAAACTCAAGACAATGGCAGTCGTCGTGCATGGGTGGGCGAGCAGTGAGCCGGAGAGGCAGCGGCGCGTGACGGCGGACCACCCACTAGAGGGAGTTCCGCGGCGCCGGCTTTCCGTCTCGCCTCTACCTCGCTATGCAGGACGGGCAGGGCCGTCGTGAACGCGCTCAAGTGCAACATCTCAGGTGTTCCTGTAGAAGAGCTAATGCACAATGCGCGATTCCATTCATATGTTCAACAGGTATTTGTACAGGGTGAACAGCCAGATCGTGAGCGACATGCTCGGATCATGAGCTGAAGAATAGGAGAAGGAATAGGAGTACATGGACTAAGTAAGAGCAGAAAGCTATCTGCCTAACCGGTCATGAGGACCGAGTCCTATCCTTCTACACCCCCCGCAGTCTGAGCATTGGTTGGAGAAATGCACAAACTGGACCTGAAATCGTTGAATAGAGCAGTCGGCAATCCCTTGGTCATGACATCGGCGAACTGAAGAGCTGAAGGAACCTGAAGAACCCGGAGCTGTCCAAGAGCCACCTTCTCCCGGACAAAGTGAATGTCAAGTTCCACATGCTTCGTTCAGCGATGATGAACTGGATTGGCCGATAGATAGATCGCAGAGACATTATCACAGTATACCACCATAGCCTTTTTGACGTCAACCATCAGCTCGAGCATCAAGTTACGGAGCCAGCAGCACTCTGCCGTTGCGTTCGCCACCGCATGGTATTCGGCCTCAGCGCTGGACCTGGATACGGTGGTTTGGCGCTTCGACGACCAAGACACCAGGGAATCTCCGATGAACACAGCATATCCAGAGGTCGAGCGACGAGTGTCCGGACACCCAGCCCAGTCGGCATCCGAATAGGCGACAAGGTCGTTGGATGAGGAGGCTGAGATGCGAAGTCCATGATCAATGGTGCCCCGCAAGTACCGGAGAACACGCTTCAGCAGATTCCAGTGAGCATCAGAAGGCGCATGCATGAAGAGACAAGCCTGATTGACAGCGTAGGTAATGTCCGGCCGGGTGAGACTGAGGTACTGCAAAGCCCCTGCAATACTCTGATAAGCTGAAGGATCCGAGGCCGGAACACCATCTGTGACAGAGAGCTTCGAGTGTGTGTCCACAGGTGTGGGCACCGGTTTGCAATTCGCCATGCCAGCGCGCTCCAGAATGTCCTCCGTGTACTGAGCTTGCGACAGATGGAAGCCATGTTCATCGCGTTGCACCTGCACACTGAAAGTGCATCTAGGCCCTCAAGTGGATTTTGGTGACTTGGGTGACAAAACAATTAAAGGACTAACTTATTTGTATAAGTGCATGAGCAAGGATTTATTCTTATAATTCATTTACAGTTTATATGCTCATGATATATATGTGTTTATTAATCAAAGCAAGCAAGTATGATCCCATAATTTCTAGAATGTTGAAAATGGCATGTCATTGGTATTCATGATGGAGACATAGTTCTATGATTTATATATGGTCTCTAATTGCTTAAGATGGACAGTCATTAAAATATTGGGATGATAGTTTCAAAGAAGTATGCTTGGATCATTATTGGTCTCATGCCAAGGATGGTCTTTGGACAAGGCATGAGACACTATCACTATGATGAAGATAGAGACTTATGGATCAGTTGAGAAAAGAAGAATTATTGCATAAGATTGGATATTGCAATAAGATTGGATAGTGCAAGACTTCATGTATGTATGATAAAAATAACATGAGCATATGTGTTACATATTGGTCTTCAATTGGAAGCTTGCATTATGTGGGATATTCTTTGTCAATCAAGAACAAGCATTTGAAGATTCTTTCAAGTGGAATTCATTCAAAGGCAAAGTAAAGTCGACTTGATGATACAAGGGTAAGTGATGAAGAAGCAAATCGAGATGACTAGAGCGAGGGACTAAGCAAGCTAAGGTGCAAATTGCTAGGGTGAAGCATCTAGTATCCGGGTTATGTTCGAAGTATCATATCCAAGTCTCATCAAAAAAAGCAATGCAATGCATATATATGTTATAATTGATAAAGAGGGTGACCTAAGGATTAAAGTGAACTCAAATATAAGTTACGGAAAATCCTAAGTCACTAGCTCAAGGTGGATATGCTCAGTCGAAGATACAATGTTGAAAAGCCCTCAAAGAAGTGATTGATCAAGTATTGGCATGATCATTGACATACAAGCTCAAGTAGTTGAATTATGCTTTATCTTATGTCTTGAGTATAGGTATGCCGTACTATCAAGAGGGATGCAACATTGGTTGAATGACAATCTCCAAAAGTGCTCAAGTGAAACCTTGTGAGTCTAACCGTGAGAGATTCTAACATAGTGGGGATTCCCTGGGTAAACCGGTTTTACCGGTTTTGGGAACCGGCTAAACCGGTTTATGTGGCCTGAGCGTCTAACGGCTAGTTTGTTTGAAATCCGGTGAAACCGGTTTTGGTAACCGGTGAAACCGGTTTTCTCTGACAGAAAAACGGCTAGTTTTTGGTGGGATGGGTATTTATACCCATGAGCTCCTCATTGAGGGGCTGCTGGTTCTTTTGCGTCCCTAACACATCCTAGAAGCCAGCTGAGCTCTCCCCAACCTCTCTTTGTGAGATTTGAGCAATCCTTGTGAGATTCTTGAGTTGGGTTGAGAGAGTGACTTGTGTGTGAGCATTGGAGAGCAATCCATTCCTTGAGCACTTGTGGTTTCGTCGATCAGCTGTTGAAGCATTTGTTACTCTTGGAGGTTCTTCCTCCTAGACGGCTGGCGTCGCCCGGTGAGCTACCAAAGTGTGTGGTAAGCCACGGGAAATTTGTTTGTGCAGGTTGGTCTTGCCTCCTTCGTGGGAAAAGATCGAATTAGTGGAATCGAGGAGATAGCTTGACCTAAGTGGTGGTCGCATAAGCTTCCTCAACGGAGAGTAGGATTCACCGTGCCTTGGTGGCTGCTTAGTGCAAGCGGTGAATCCGAACTTCGGGAGAAAAATCTCTTGTCTCTTGGTTTGAGCTCTTTCCTCAATTTGTCTTTTCTAGCATATTACTTGTGCTTCCGCTTCGATCTACTTTGGTGTGCTTGAGCTGTGTGCAGGAGCTTCATTGGAATACTTGAAAACATCCCTGGAAGCTTCACACCATTTGTGGTTTGTGCTAGAATTCGTAGAGCGGCAAATTACTTTTGTTGGTGCAATCTGTGTAGAACCGGTTTTGCCGGTTTGCCAAACCGGTAATACCGGTTTTGGTGCTGACATTTGGAATTAGTTTTTGTAAATCGCAGATTCGCCTATTCACCCCTCCCCCTTCTAGGCGACATCAAGGTCCTTTCAATTGGTATCAGAGCTTGGCTTCACATCAAAGCTTAACCGCCGTGAAGAAAAGATGTCGATTGAGGTACAATTTGAGCCACTTGAGCTCGATGGCTCAAACTATGCTTCTTGGTGTGGTAATGTTCATAATGCACTCAGAATAGTAGATCCTGTACATGAACGTATCTTACTTGCTAGCATTCTACCCCTTGAGTTCGATTATGACAATTTTGTTTTGTCAAAACTCACTCAAAAGAAGTTAGCATGCGTGCAACTCAATGCTTGTGTTACTGACTTCTTGCGAAGTTCTGTTTGTAAAGATTTATGGGACATCATCTCTAGCAAGAGAGAAATCCGAAGAAATGGACATCTCATTTGGACTCTCATCAAGGATATATTTGAAAATCTGGAAAGTGATGATGAAGAGGAAGAAGTCATGGAATCACCTGAGAAATGCTCATCTACATCAACAATATCTTGTGAGCCTCAGGTGACTCCATCTACGGAGCAAGAGAGCAACAAAGTGCAAGTTCCTGTGCAGGAACCGGTTTTACCGGTTTGCAACCCTGGAAAAACCGGTTCTACCAGGGAGACCAAGTGCAGCTCTGCTCAAGGCACAAGCGACGACTCAAGCAAGGCCTCCACGTCAACATGTTCATCTTCTAGTGATGAAAGCTTAATGTGCTTGATGGCCAAGAAGAAGAAGCAGAAAAAGACCAAGAAGGGGAATGATCAAATTAATGAGAGACTAAGTTCTTTGACGAAAGAACTTGAGGCTCTCAAATCAACACATGCCTCCTTGGTCTGTAAGTATGAAATCTTGTCAAAGGATTATGCTTGTGCTACTGATTTATCTACTTGTGTAGCATCCTTAGAACAAGAAAAACAAATGCTTAGTGCTCAACTCGAGAAGCTCACTAATGAGCATATGAAATTGCAAGGCACTCACAAGGAACTTGAATATTCCCATGAGATGCTTGTTGATTCATATGCTTTGCTAGAAACATCTAATGAGGTCATGATTACATCGGTAAAGTATCTTGAACCTCATACACACACATGCACATGCTCTCACATCAATTCTACTTTATTATGTGAAAAACCATGTTGCTCCCAAGCAACCAAATCTTGTGGTGAGCATGTTTTTGTAGAGTCTTGTGATGATCTCCTTGCTGAAGAATTGGAAGACATGAAGCAAGAGAGAGAAAAGATCAAGAATAACTTGGTCAAGCTTAAGGGAAAGGGCCAAGTGCAACCTTCTCAAGATAACCGTGAAAACATGGTGAATAAGCTTGAGAAGGGATCAATGGTCACTGGTTTAATCCCTAAGCATGACAAGCAAGTCAACAAGAACAAGACTCAAGAAATGAGGAAAAAGGGACTTGATCACATACAATGCTTCGAATGCTCAAACATGGGCATTACGCATCCATGTGCCCTACCAAGCTTAAAAGCAAGGGAAAGAAGCAAAGAGGATCCAAGAAGAGGGCATGCTACAAATGTAAGGAAGTTGGACACTTGATTGATGCATGTCCTTTGAAAAAGGTGGAGCTGCCTGTGCAAAACCGGTTTAACCGGTTACAGGAACCGGTAAAACCGGTTCTGCCTGAGGCAGTGCATCAACTCCACAAGAAGAGTGATCAAGCCAAGTCTGTAAAAGAAAAGGCTAGCAAGAAGCAAGAGATCAAGAAAAAGAGCAAATCATCATCAAGCAAGATCAAAAGCCGCATTTGCTATATTTGTCGCTCAAAGGGGCATATGGGTAAGAATTGTCCAAATGGTAATGCTCCAAAATCTGATCTTGTCCATTATGATTTTGCTAAGCTTGGGAAGGATAAAGCTGGCACTTATGCTACTAGAGTGATTAGTTCACCTCAAACTAGCATAAGAGCTATTTGGGTTCCCAAATCTCTTGTCACTAACCTTAAAGGACCCAACATGGCTTGGGTACCTAAAAGCACTTGCTAGACTTGCAGGGGAAAAGAGATGCATTGGAACTTTGGCAACTAAACAATTTTTGTGAACTCCATCAACTTGCCAAAGCATTACTAGAACTACATATCATTTTCAATGACATCTCGGTAACGTATTCTAATTGGTTGACTTATACATATTCCTCTTTGTGAATACAAGTATTTCATATATGGATATGAATGCTTGGATATGTCTAAGTTATTTATCTCTACTATTTAATTCCCATATGCCATAAGATGCTTTTAATGGCTCTCTAGCAGAGCATATTGATTTGAAGTGCAGGAATATAATTAATCAATGGAGAAAGAATTTCTTGGATCATGTAAAGATATATTTCCACTTACATGTGAGCTGCCAGGAAAAACCGGTTTCACCGGTTTGGGAAACCGGTTCTACCGGTTCTGGCCCAGTTAATTATATCAGAAGTTACGGCCCAAAAGTCCGGTAGCCTCTGTCTCGGCTCCAGAACTTCCGACCCTAAAGTCCGGCAGGCTCGGTTTTATGCCAGAAGTTCCGGCAGAGGTTTGTTTGTCAACCAGAATATTATAAGAAATTCTCTCAGCACTTCCATGGCATACAAATTCATATGCTATCCTTGTGGTAGTAAGTTCTCTTGGCACCATTTCAATAAATGCAATTTATTTATGTGCCGGAACCAAATTGTGAAATAAACTCCTCAAACCCATTAAATTGAACAAGTGCATGTGACAAGTGAATCAAACACTTGATGCACCTATTGAGGGGGAGTTCATTCTACAATTTGTGTCCTTGAGACTAATAATTTGTTTTAGTGATCTTGTAGTCCCATTGGTGAGAGTTTGTCTCTCTTTGAAGCAAGCTATGCATTTTGTTCAAAATTGGTAAAATAGTATTTATTCCTTACTTGGACAATGAATTTTTATGAGTAAATAGTTGCTTGCCATAATAGAGATTAAATTCCTTTGCTTGGCTTTGTGACAAGATTGATGCATATGAGATCGCTTTTCATCCATATACACATGTGCATTAAGAAAAAGGAATTTAACCTATATTGTGGAGTCTCATCTTTTAGTGATCTCTTGTGCCTTTCCAACTCAAAGGTCACTAAATGATGAGAATAGGTCTTGTGATATTTAATGCTTTTCTCTTCTATGGTGTTTGAAAAAGGGAAAACATAAAGAAGAAAAGGCATTTGGATTATATTGACAATGCACAAGTCTTGTGATATAAAACTTCACCAACGTGAAGAGAGGACTAGCTAGAGGCCGAGGTATGTTTTCTTGACTCGTGTTTTTACATTGAGCATCTAGGCCTCATAATCCATGCTAGTGTGTGCATTCTTGCATGTAACTCTCTCAAGTCCCGTCCTTTGTACCTATTAGATGTTTAGTAAATTCCTTCTTTAAAATTGACTAGGTGTCAAATGTTCCATAAAAATGGTTAGAGGAATATGCTAAACATCCTAATATGGTTCTTGACCTGATTTGGTTGCATGCTTGTGTGAAATAGGATAGAGTTTGAAAAATCCAACTAGCATGATAGGACTTGTGTGTTTTTGAAAATATTTGGTTCTTGGTCTTTGTGACCTGATCGATCTGTTTGTGACTATTGTTGCCCTTGATTGTTTGATGGCTAGTCACGAATGGTGAGATTTTCCTCAAATCCATAAAATTCTTTATCTTTTCCGACCCTCTTGGAAGAATCAAACAGGTTTGAAGAATATTGGAAAATCTCAATATATCTATGCTAAATCTGGTTCCTGATGCATTCCTAAACTTATCCATCTCATCAAATCAGGATTCAAGTGTAAAGGAGATCAAAATCAACTTTTCTGATTTTCTGGCAAAAATCGGTTTCTCCGGTTTGGCAAACCGGTTCCACCGGTTTTGGCCGGGTCCACACAACCTTATCTCTTTACCTCTAGAAGTTACCCCTTCAACCCCATTCACTTCCAAACACATCCAGACCCGACCCCTCTCTCTCCCTTGCTCCTTTGGCGACCGAACCTCCCCCCATGGCGTTTTGAAGGCCCCCCAAGCAAGGAAGCTTGGCCCCTTTGATTCTTGAGGAGACATTGGTGGTCTAGGTCGGTTTCACCGGATTGGAAACTGCTTTGGATTCAAAAGCTCATGCGGCCTAGGTATTCCGAGGTATAAAATCTTCCCATCACCCGATATATCTCCTCGTTGAATATCTGTTGAAACCCTTCAAGAAATCATGTCCTAGTATGCTCAGGAAGCTTTCCCTTGACTGGTTTTGGATTTGGTGGGCTAAATTTTGAGGATGAGCATTTTTAAGTATCATATGTTCCCATAGCCCGATCTATTTCCTCGTTGCATATCTGTGAAAACCCTTCAAGGAATCATCTCCTAGTATGCCCAGGAAGCCTCCCTGTGAATGGATTTGGATTTGGTGGGCTGCATTTTGAGGATGGACGATTTAGGGTTCCACTGCCCAAGAACCGGTTTCACCGGTTTGTGCTGGGGAGCCCCAAATAATCCATCTTGAACGTGTAGTTCTCACTATTAAGTTTGTAGGATTTTATTCATGGATATTAATCTTTTGTTCCTACACTTTAGCCATTCATCTTGCTCAGCTAGGACTTTTCTGTGAACTACCCATGCTTGGACTGCTGGTTATGGAATATATCACTTTGACATGGATTTAAATTCTCTTGATCAATTCTTTCAGTTCCATCATTTATCTCTGACCTAGAACCTGATCTTTTTGCAAACCGGTTTCACCGGTTCTGCACAGAGCTGCTGTCATCTGTCAATAAATTCCAATCTTGTGACTCCTTTTATCTCCAAATCATTCCTGTGTCCTAATACATGTTTTCACAATCCTTTTGACCAGGAGATTATATTTTATAAGAGAAGATCAAAGGAGATGGCTGATGAGCAAGGTGGTTCTGGTTTTGGGGGTTCGTTGATGATGATCCTCCTAGGCGCAATCTGAGGCCTAGGAAGAAGAGAGCAGCCTCGAGAGACATTGAGGATGTTCATGAGGAGGCTCTTGACACTTCAAGTGATGATGACGTGGCTAGTGATGAAGATTATCGCTTTGAGCAACGTCAGGGCAAAGGGCTAGCTATTGAGAGCAGCGAAGAAAATAAAGAAGGTGGTGCAGGCAGTGGTGAGAGAGAAAGAAGTGGTGATGAAGTTGGTGAAGGAGATCAGGAGGAAGATATGACTATGCCAGAAATTAGAAAACCTGTTGGGCCAGCCTCTAGAAGGGGAGAGAACTTTCTTCTTGGTGGGATGACAGATGTAGCAAGGAGAAAGAGAAGAGAGAATTACATTGGCACTCCTAAGACTGCTACGGATTATAGGTTTCATACTATGTTCCACCAAGATTATTATGCTACAGCAATTACTGGCAAGAAGGGGCATATGGAGGCCGAGTCCAAATGGATTGATTGGGATTACATGGCAACATTTGATGATCCCATATTCAATGAAGTCATCAGTGTATGCACCAACACAAGGATTAGTCGGCTCATGAAGTTCAAATATTCATGGAACAAAGAGATTATCGCTCAGTTTTATGCAACCTTATATGTTGAGGAAGGTGTGAGCGTAAGAAAGATGCATTGGATGACAGAGGGAGAGCACATAGTGTCACCTTTTCTGAGTTCTCCAGGAGATTCGGACTTGGAGATGAGGATGCCAATTATCCCTCACTACATAGAGCTGATGGTCCCATGCCACCTAAGGACACAAAGTTCATGTATCCTAGGGATGAGCAAGTCAATGTTGGTAAGGTAAAGGGTCTCTACACCTATTATCAGATCTTGAATAATCTTTTTAGAGTGACCCTTACACCTAGAGGAGGACATCAACAAGACGTGTCAAATTATGTTAGAGACTTGCTTGCTGCTATGAGACCACCTGGGGTGAATTTTAGCATTGGGGAATACTTGTGGGAGGAGATAAGGAATATTTCAGAAAGTCCCCAAAGGCTTTGTGGTTTTGCTCCTTATATCATGTATTTGATTGAGAAAACTATTGTGAAGAAGTTTGTGCATGACACAAAGCATGAGCCTTTAAGATTGAAGCCACCCAAGAAGGTCAGAGTGCCATCTCCAACACATGGGCAGCAGGGAGAAGCAAATCAGCAGCAGCCAACTGCCCAGCCTGGAACCAGCAGTCTTCGTCCTCCCGTTCTAGTGAGAAACCGTCATCCCCCATTCGTCGTTTTGAGCTTCTTCACTGGAATTTGTAAGAATCAAAGAGACATTTTGGTGGAGCAGCAGAGGGTGAGAAGGGAAACCAAGAAGGATAGGGATATGATGAAGAGGTTGTATAATGCACAAAATATCTCGCCTCCAAGATCTCCTATCTCTCTAGAGCATGAGGAGCCAGAAATCCCCTCTCTTGATGATATGGTGGCCAACTATCAGTCACAGGCATACTTTGAGCCACTTCAGCACCACTTTGGATATGGTGCATATCAGCCCCCTCCACCTCCACCTGCACCTGGCATGACCGGAATGGACTTCCCTGGAGCGTCATCGTCTGCAGCACCACCTCCTCCTCCTACACATGGTGACGATCTTGCTTCTAGGGCAGCAGCAGCTCTCTTTGGTCCTCCTACTGGCGCTTCTTCTGGTATTTGACTTGATCCACATCCTTCAGCTCTTAGATTCTGTTCTTCCATCTAATTTTCCCTTTTTAGGAACTCCGTTTTGGCAAGAAGACTCTCCAAGCCACAACAGTGATGGACAGTGATGGATTGACAGGTGTGAGCAGCACTACTCTTCTTCAGGCCCTTCTTGGATGCTTGATGACAAAGGGGGAGAAGAGCAAGGATTAAAGCCCAGTGTTGAGTTTAGTGTGCTGTCTCTGGACAAAGCGGTTTTTCCGGTTTTGTAAACCAGTAAAACCGGTTTCTTCTGTGTTGCAGAAACTTGGATGTAATAATTCAAATCTATCGAACCTTTATCATTTGTGGATTTGAGGAACTTGATTGTGTGCTACTGAGTGTAATGAACCTTTTATTTCAGTTAAATGATGTTATGCTTGTGTGATATGCATGGTTGTGTGACGTAATGCCTTGTATATGTGCTGACTGGATGAACCGGTTCCACCGGTTCATGAAACCGGTGAAACCAGTTTTGCTCTGGACAGCACATATACTCTTTCTTTGATTTTTGTGATATGCATGTCATATTTTATTTCAAATCATGTTATTGTTTATATCAGTTTTGTATTGGATCCATGATGCTTAGAAATAGGGGGAGCTCCCATGTTTTTCTCTTATATGTGCATTTGGCATGTGAGGCCAAATTTTTGAAATTCCATTCAAAGCACACATTAAGGGGGAGCTCACAACTGATCTAAGAATTCTTTAATGACTATTTAATTTTGTCTATAAGCTTTAATCGAGTTGTCATCAATCACCAAAAAGGGGGAGATTGAAAGTGCATCTAGGCCCTCAAGTGGATTTTGGTGAATTGGGTGACAAAACAATTAAAGGAGTAACTTGTTAGTTTAAGTGCATGAGCAGGGATTTATTCTTATAATTCATTTACAGTTTATATGCTCATGATATATATGTGTTTATTAATCAAAGCAAGCAAGTATGATCCCATGATTTCTAGAATGTTGAAAATGGCATGTCATTGGTATTCATGATGGAGACATAGTTCTATGATTTATATATGGTCTCTAATTGCTTAAGATGGACAGTCATTAAAATATTGGGATGATAGTTTCAAAGAAGTATGCTTGGATCATTATTGGTCTCATGCCAAGGATGGTCTTTGGACAAGGCATGAGACACTATCACTATGATGAAGATAGAGACTTATGGATCAGTTGAGAAAAGAAGAATTATTGCATAAGATTGGATATTGCAATAAGATTGGATAGTGCAAGACTTCATGTATGTATGATAAAAATAACATGAGCATATGTGTTACATATTGGTCTTCAATTGGAAGCTTGCATTATGTGGGATATTCTTTGTCAATCAAGAACAAGCATTTGAAGATTCTTTCAAGTGGAATTCATTCAAAGGCAAAGCAAAGTCGACTTGATGATACAAGGGTAAGTGATGAAGAAGCAAATCGAGATGACTAGAGCGAGGGACTAAGCAAGCTAAGGTGCAAATTGCTAGGGTGAAGCATCTAGTATCCGGGTGTGTTCGAAGTATCATATCCAAGTCTCATCAAGAAAAGCAATGCAATGCATATATATGTTATGATTGATAAAGAGGGTGACCTAAGGATTAAAGTGAACTCAAATATAAGTTACGGAAAATCCTAAGTCACTAGCTCAAGGTGGATATGCTCAGTCGAAGATACAATGTTGAAAAGCCCTCAAAGAAGTGATTGATCAAGTATTGGCATGATCATTGACATACAAGCTCAAGTAGTTGAATTATGATTTATCTTATGTCTTGAGTATAGGTATGCCGTACTATCAAGAGGGATGCAACATTGGTTGAATGACAATCTCCAAAAGTGCTCAAGTGAAACCTTGTGAGTCTAACCGTGAGAGATTCTAACATAGTGGGGATTCCCTGGGTAAACCGGTTTTACCGGTTTTGGGAACCGGTTAAACCGGTTTATGTGGCCTGAGCGTCTAACGGCTAGTTTGTTTGAAATCCGGTGAAACCGGTTTTGGTAACCGGTGAAACCGGTTTTCTCTGACAGAAAAACGGCTAGTTTTTGGTGGGATGGGTATTTATACCCATGAGCTCCTCATTGAGGGGCTGCTGGTTCTTTTGCGTCCCTAACACATCCTAGAAGCCAGCTGAGCTCTCCCCAACCTCTCTTTGTGAGATTTGAGCAATCCTTGTGAGATTCTTGAGTTGGGTTGAGAGAGTGACTTGTGTGTGAGCATTGGAGAGCAATCCATTCCTTGAGCACTTGTGGTTTCGTCGATCAGCTGTTGAAGCATTTGGTACTCTTGGAGGTTCTTCCTCCTAGACGGCTAGGCGTCGCCCGGTGAGCTACCAAAGTGTGTGGTAAGCCACGGGAAATTTGTTTGTGCAGGTTGGTCTTGCCTCCTTCGTGGGAAAAGATCGAATTAGTGGAATCGAGGAGATAGCTTGACCTAAGTGGTGGTCGCATAAGCTTCCTCAACGGAGAGTAGGATTTACCGTGCCTTGGTGGCTGCTTAGTGCAAGCGGTGAATCCGAACTTCGGGAGAAAAATCTCTTGTCTCTTGGTTTGAGCTATTTCCTCAATTTGTCTTTTCTAGCATATTACTTGTGTTTCCGCTTCGATCTACTTTGGTGTGCTTGAGCTGTGTGCAGGAGCTTCATTGGAATACTTGAAAACATCCCTGGAAGCTTCACACCATTTGTGGTTTGTGCTAGAATTCGTAGAGGGGCAAATTATTTTTGTTGGTGCAATCTGTGTAGAACCGGTTTTACCGGTTTGCCAAACCGGTAATACCGGTTTTGGTGCTGACAGTTGGAATTAGTTTTTGTAAATCGCAGATTCGCCTATTCACCCCTCCTTCTAGACAACATCAAGGTCCTTTCACACACCAAGGAAGAACCTGAGAGGACCCAAGTCCTTGATCGCGAACACTGAGCGCGGCTGCTCGATGAAGTGCTGAAGCAGCGATGGCGTGGACACCGTCAGAATGATGTCGTCCACGTACACAAGCAGGTATGCCATGGAACCGCCACTATTGTAGACGAACAATGATGTGTCGGAGCTGGTGGCGCGAAAGCCCATGGTGCGAAGATGGCCGCCGAGCCACTCTAACCACGCGCGCAGCGCTTGCTTGAGCCCGTACATCGATTTGGCGAGGCGGCACACAAAGTCGGGGTGCGCAGAGTTGACGAAGCCAGCTGGCTGATGGCAGAAGAGTTGCTCAGAGATCTCGCCGTGCAAGAACGCGTTCTTGACGTCGAGTTGGTGGACCGGCCAGGCACGCGATGCTGCAAGATGCAGCACCGTCCGGATGGAGGCCGGCTTGACTACGGGCGAGAACGTGTGCGTGAAGTCAAGGCCGGGACGCTGCGTGAACCCGCGAACCACCCAGCGCGCCTTGCGTCGCTCAAGCGTGCCATCAGGATGCAGCTTATTCTTGAAGATCCACTTGCCTGTAATGAGATGGGCATCGGGCGGACGAGGAACAAGTGTCCACGTGCCATTAGCAATGAGAGCGTCAAATTCAGCCTGCATGGCGTCGCACCATTCTGGATCCCGGAGCGCGGCACGAACACTGGTCAGAGGTGTGGACGGAGCTATGGACGCGACATGAGCATACTTGGGGTTGGTAACGTGAATGCTTGCATGCGCCCGAGTGGTCATGGGGTGACGTTGAGGCGCTGGAGGCGGTGGCGGTGGCGGCAGCGGCGGTGAAGCCGTGGGAGCCGTGACGTCGGGGTTGGCCACGACGCCGGCACCGATGGGCGGCTGCTCAACAACAGGTGCTGGCGCTGGCGTCGGTAGCGCAGCAGGAGGTGTCGTGGACGACGTTGCGACTACTGGCGCCACAGGAGTCGGCGTGGTGGCTGCAGCCGGCATCGCATTCGTTGGCGACGTCGAGGGAGGCGCTGACGCTGAGCATGGTGAAGCGGGCGCGGGCACATGGCGAGCCGTGCGCTGGCGACGCGGTGGTAGGGGAAGGAGCTCCTACAGCGGAAGAGGAGCCGATGACGGTGCTGGAGCCGGCGAGGTGGCTTGCTTGAACGGGAATGTGTTCTCATCAAAGAGCACATGGCGAGACATCAGAACGCGTCGGCTGATGGGGTCGTAGCAGCGATATCCTTTCTGTTCCGCAGGGTACCCAAGGAAGATGCAAGCGACCGAGCACGGAGTAAGCTTGTGCGGAGCAGTAGCCACTGTATTGGGATAGCACAGACATCCAAAGACCCGAAGATGATCGTACTCAGGAGGAACACCGAACAGGAGCTGAAATGGCGTGTCATGCGCGCGGGTGCGACATGGCCTGCGATTAAGTAGATATGTGGCCGTGGCTAGAGCATCAGGCCAGAAGGAGGGTGGGGCATGGGCATGGAACAGTGCTCGAACACTGTCATTGAGCGTGCGCAGAGCCCTCTCAGCGCGGCCGTTCTGCTGCGAGGTGTATGGACATGTGAGCCGGAGAACAATGCCATGGCGGGCAAAGAAGGCACGCGACGCGCTGTTATCGAACTCACGACCATTGTCGGTCTGCAGACACTGCACCGAGTGGTGAAACTGGGTGCGAACAAATGCATGTAAGGAGATAAGTGTAGGAAGCACATCAGACTTACGGTGTAATGGAAATGTCCAGACAAAATGAGAATGATCATCAAGCAAAACAAGGTAAAATTTATAACCAGAATTGCTAGGAATTGGAGAGGTCCATACATCACAGTGGACTAATTGAAAGGGAAAAGCAGCTACATTATTGGAATTGGAAAACGGCAACCGGACATGCTTGCCCAGGCGACAGGCATGGCAAGAGTGATTGTCGGATTTGCTACAGGAAAAAGAGCTCAGTCCGGCTAAGCAGATGATGCGGCGCAGCAAGTCTTCCCCCGGGTGCCCGAGCCGCGCGTGCCACAGCGAGCTATCATGAGTGGTGAAGTAGCCATGAGAGTGCACTGGAGCAGCGGACGGTGCCGGACGAAGAGGGT
>CM014273.1:5119320-5144504 GCA_004135705.1 Alloteropsis semialata | reverse complement strand
AAGTGTGTGTTTGGCGTGCCCACGGGAAAACTGCTGGGCTTCATAGTTAGCCACTGGGGAATTGAAGCCAATCCCGAGAAGATCACCGCTATTACATCCATGATGCCTCCAAAATCCCTCAAGGATGTCCAGAAGCTGACCGGATGCATGGCGGCACTCAGTTGGAGGGATCAGCAAAGGCATGGTGGGACAGCTACTGTGAGACTCACGCAGCGCCAGATACCATCACCTGGGAGGAATTCACTACAGCTTTCCGCGAGCATCATGTACCTCGCGAGCTGATGGTGAGGAAGGCCCATGAGTTCCGCACCATGACGCAAGGGACTATGAGGGTGGAGGAATATGAGAGGCACTTCACAAAGATGCTGAGGTACGTCAAAGATGAGGTGCGCACCGAGGAGTCCAAGATGTTCTGGTTTCACCGTGGATTGCACTATGGAATCAGGCAACTTGTGTCAGCTACCAAGAAATCGTATCGTCACTTGGTGAACCGTGCCATGGAGATTGAGAAAGAGAGGCTTGGCCATGAAGGTCGCATGCAGGACAGGAAGAGGAAGTTTGAGCACCCATCACATGACAGACACCAGTATCAACACGGAAGGAACTTTCAACCCCGCCCAGGAGGTTCTTTTCATCCAAGAGGTGGCTATCAACAGGGAAGCCAGTTCCGACCAAGCCAAGGACAGATGACTCGCAACTATGGAGGTGGAAACAACAGCTTTCAGAACAATGGAAATCACGGCTATGGGAATCAAGCACCCACGGATAACAACGGGACGCCCAACAACTCTGCTCCTAAGGAAGGGAATGCTACAAATCCTACAACTTTTGCCTGCTTCGCTTGTGGCAAACCGGGACACCGAGCTTCTAACTGTCCTGGGAAAAGGAACAACCAAGGCACAGCGGGAAACGGAGGACCGCAAGGCAAGCTTCCGCAGAACAACGCTCAAGGAAGACTGAACAACATGACCATGGAGAAGGCTCAGAAAGCACCGAACATGAGGATAAGTATTCCGTAAACAATGCTTAAGCTTTAATTCCGTTTGAAAATGAAGCAATCAAGCTTAAAGTGAAGTCACTCAGGAAAGAAGTTGATTTGCTAAAGAAGTACTTGGATCTTTGGAATCCTAAGTGAACCCTAATCTCGAGGACGAGATTCCTGTGAGGGGGGAAGTCTGTAACATCCCTAGGTTTTAATTTGGGTGAATTTAAAAATTTTTGTGCAAACTTGAGTGATAACATAAAAGAGGAACAAATCATACTCTAAAAAAATTTCTAAATAAAAAAAAATTAAGTGCATTGCATTAGGAAAATTGTGTGCTAGAGTGATTCGGCTTTCTTGGTTTTATATGATTGTTTGAGTGGAAATCGAATTTGAACTCAAACCGTTCAAATTCGAATTCAAATCCTAACTAAACTAACCAACACATAAACTACTAACAGGCCTAAACTCCCTTAGCCCGGCCCAGTCCTCTCCTCTCCCTCACTCTTCCGCCCGGCCCGCTTTCCCCATCCCTCGGCCCAGCTCGAGCCGCCGGCCCAGCCGCGCCAGCCCCCCTTCCTTTCTCCTTCTCTCCCGACCGCGCGCGGCCCATCTCTCGCCGCCAGGCCCAACTCTCGCGCAACGGCCCAGCTCCACGCGCGGACGCGCCAGCCGCTTCGCCCGCCTTCTTCTCTCGCTGACGCGCAGGCCCCACACGCCAGCGTCTTCTTCCTCCTTCCACCGTGACGCCGCCGCGCCGCGCCTCGCTCTTTCCCGCCGCGCGCGCGCCAGCCCCGCGCCAAGCGCCGCGATTTGCGCTAGCCCGCAACCACCGGCCCCACATCACGTGCTCCTGTTCCCCGCGCTCCCTTGGCTCCCAAGGAAAACCCCAACCCCTCGCCCAAGCCGAAGCCGCCTACATAAACCCCCTCTCCCCTTCGGCCCCGGCCATCCCAAATCGAAAGGGGCGAAGCCCTGCCCAATTCACCCCGGTTCGGAACCAAGGAGGAGGTGTGGAGGAAGGGGAGCCGCTTGAGGAGGAAGCCACGCCGCCGAAGCCGCCCGCGACGTCGTCCACGCCGAGCCGCCGCACCGCCATCGCGCCGGAGCCGAGAAGGAGGAAGAGCCGACGCCGAGGAGCATCGCAAGGAGATCCGCAAGCTGTACCGCGAGCACGGCATCACGCTCGGCATCACAAGCTCATCCCAAATCCACCGTGAGTTCCCAAAATCCTCTCTCGCCGTGCGCCGTACTCTGCTCGCCATGGACGTCGTGTCGCGCTCGTCGTTCTCGGTGTGTTGATGAATTCCGTGTCGCCCTTGAGCCCCTTGCCTGGCCGGCCTTCGAGCCGCATTCACTCTTGTGCAGGAAACCCAAGCCAAAAACCCCCAAAACCTCCGAACTCCTCTGCTCACCGTATGCTCGCCGTGCGCACGCCGTTCGTCGGCGTTCGCTCGGTTCACGCCCCAAAACCCTCTCCAAACCTTTCCCCGAACCCGTGCTCTTGTTCCTTCGCGTGCGCACCGCGGGCAGGAGGCCCGAGTCGCGCACGAGGAGCCCCGCTGCCTTGATTCCTTTTCCGCCGCTCGAGTTCGCCGTGAACCGCCGCTCGCCGGTGTTCTACTCGTACAGTCGCCCCTAACCCTCTCCAAGCTCCCTTGCTCGCCCCCTTGGACCACACGCACCACGGACAGGAGGTCCGGACCGCGTGCACGCCGAACCCGAAGCCCTGTGGCTCGCCGCCGTCGAACGCGTGCGCGCGCCGAGCCGCGCTCTGGAGCGCGCCGTGAACGCCGCGGGCGAGCCACACACCGGACCACACGCACACGACCCCGCACAGACCGCACCGGATCCCGCCGTTCTCTCCGTTCCGCTGACCTGTGGGCCCGGGGCGCCCGAGTCACTGACTCGTGGGCCAGCCCCGTCAGCCGCACATCTCCTTTCCCGGACGCGGGCCGGCCGTGGGCCAAGTCCGTTCGGCCCGTTAACCTTTCCCCTCTTATCGGACCGAAGGAAAGTCCGTTTATCACCCTTGTACTCTTGAAGCCCGCAAGAACATCCGGCCCGTGAACAGCCCGAGCACCGGCCCTTTTTCCTTTTTCATCTGACAGCCGGACCCACATGTCATCCACTCTGTTTCACTGACATCCTGACCCCACCTGTCAGCCACTCAGACCCACTGACCGGTGGACCCCACCCGTTGACTGTTGACCGTTGACCGTTGACCGGTCAACGCTGACGTCATCATGACGTCAGCAGTGGCCGACCCCACTGATGACGTCATGCTGACGTCAGCATGCCACGTGTCGCGCCCTGGTGCTGCCACGTGTCACTGCTTTTCTTTTTCTTTTTCGGAAATTCAGAAAATAGGATTTAGCTAAGAAAAATTCATAGTAAATTCATCCTAGCTCAGAAAATTATGAAACTAGTCTCTAAAAATTCCTAAAATCATGCTCTACGCGTTAGAACAGGAGTTGAGTGCTTTTGGTCTCTTTTTGCTTCTTCTTTGGAGTTTATTTGAATATAGGACCGATGTATTTCTTTTCTCGTGAATAGGACCAGCTGAGGAAGCGCAAGGAGGAGACGGTTTCTACCACTACTCAGAAGAACCAGTTGCTGAGGACTTCTACCAAGAGCAAGGTTCACGCCCATCCGCTTTTGAATCCTATTTAGGCATTGCAACTAGTATGCTAGCGCTTTACTTTATCGCATGATGATGATTCTGTCCTATTGCATAGCCTTGTTTAATTACCGTATTCCTTGATAAACCTGCTTTACTTTGATGCGATGCTTGCATGTGTTATGGGATGGTTGTGATAGGATTCTTGGCGTGTGTGGGGCAAAAACCCGGGAAAGGAGTAAGGGGTTTTGGGAACTTTGCGGGGGTGAGCAGATTAACTCGATCTTGTATCGAGGGCTGGGGTGTGTACTTGGGCACATCCTATGGTGTACCTGTGGCGGGTACATGTTCTTTGTGTTACTTGAGGAGTTTGGCGGCAATACCTGTAATGGGTGCGCGATGCGGACCACTGGAGGTGGATACGCAATTTGACGGTGACGCTCACCCCGGCACCAAAAACCGAGTTGGATTGGCAACTGGAGGAAGGAAACCCATGCCCACCACTTACATCTATGGGGGGTGTTCCAGCCAGCCTAGTTAAGTGCGGTACCCGGACTGTAGGAGTTAGCGGAAGTGTGTGGGGGAAAAGGCGGAGACCTTTGTCCCCCGAAAGAGGCTCATACCCCGGGATCTGGCCACCGCGGGGGAGGCCATCACAGTTCTCGGGCACCGAGTTGCGTCCTCAGTGTATCCTAGGCCGGGAAAAGCAGGAGGGTACTGTTCACTAGCTAGGGTCTGTGCTGTGGGTTGTGTCTCAAGTTGGCGACGGCCAGCTTTGCAGCCCGAGTGGGTCCAGGGGCATAAACTCTGCAGAGTATAATCTTTACGTAAAGCCGAGTCCACGGTTAAGGACAGCCTTCCCACCTTCCTTTCCGCCATTGTTTTAGGGATTTCTACCTCCCCTCTAGAGTAGGGCCTGCCTCGGGCAGTTGAGATGCGAAGGGTGGGAGCTTTCGCATCGCCTAGAGAGTGAAGAGTGGAAGATGCTTGGAGACGGGTACCTGGTGTGCCAGGAGTGCTCGTGGGTGTTGTGAGAATGGTTTTGGGATGAAGTGCTGCTTGCATAGGATTAACCTTAAGCCTATCCTTGATACTTTCATATACTAGAATTAGGCCACTTAAAGCTTGCATTACGGATGGTGACGTGAAACTGTTCCAATCCTTGGGAACAGCTTATGATGAAACAGGTTATGAAAGCGAGTACGATAACAATGCTGATGGATGGTACAATTGAGGTTGCGGCTATGCTCAAGTTGAAGAGCCTGTGGGGATGTTCGCCAAGGCAGAAGAATAGCTACCGCTTCGCTTAGTATTTCATTTTGTCGCATTTAGCCCAAGAGGCTTGTAATAAACGTACTTCCAGAGTTATCCACTATTGTAAGACTTTTATGTAATGTTTTATACTTTTATTCGAAGTATGGATGTGATATTCGGCTGGAATGAGTTCTGTACGTGTTAGCTGTTGATTCTGGGACTAACACTATGGTACAGGGATTCGGATTCTTAGAAATAAGAATCCGGGTTGTTTCACGCCCACTGCGGCGCCGTCGCGCCAGATGGCGGGCGCGGGGTGGATGACGAACCAGACGTGACCGTTGGAGCGGTTGCGTCCGTTAGAGGATTTCCTCTTTTTGCAGCGATCACCACCGGTGCCACAAGCGCCAGAGTTGTTGTTGGACGGTGAAGAAGCCGGCGGCTGGGGCGGAGCGGAGCCGGTAGAGCCGGTGGCGAGAAGCGTCGTGGCCGCTTCCATGGAGTCCCGATGCACCATGTGTCGTTCCTCCTGGAGAAGGTAGGTGTGCACTTCCTGGAACGTCGGTGGCGGCTTGGCGGCGGAGAGGACGGAGAACGCGGAGCGGAACTTGGAGTTGAGGCTGCGAAGAGTGTTGATGACGAGCTGCTGATCGGTGACGGCGGCGCCAACGTCGTAGAGCTTGTCGGAGAGCTTCTTCAAGCGGCCACAGTACTCATCGACGGAGAGGTCCCGCTGGAACAGGGAGTGGAACTCCTGCTGGTGAAGGACGGCGCGCGACAAGCTGTTGTTGAGGAACTGGTTGCAGATCGCCGTCCAGACGTCGTAGGCCGAGCTCTGGGGCTTGTACACAGTGTCCATGAGAGAGCTGGCAACAGAAATGTAGAGCCAGGAAACCATAGAGGCGTCGATCTGCATCCACTCAGGATCATGGCGCATCAGGACGGCATCAAGGGTGCCATCAACATGATTCTGCAGACCGAACTTGGCGAATGTGAGCTCAAAGAAGGTACGCCATTGCCGAAAATTGGTCTCGTCCATGTCGAGGATGACAGGGACGTGGGCACGAATGTTGAGCATGGCGATGGTGGAAGCCGGAGGAGGATCAGGTGGAGAAAGGGGCGCAAAGGGGTTGGTGTTCGTCACCGACGAGGAAGAGGAGGAGTGGTGGGAGGACGCCATCAGCAGCGGAGAAGAGATCGTATACGACTGATACCATGTAGAAGAGCTAATGCACAATGCGTGATTCCATTCATAACCATCACCAACAACAGCGACAGCGATTCTTAACCCAAGAATGAATCAAATTTAGCCTCAACAAATAGGTAAATTTCAGCAATGTCTAATGAGTCGGTTGATCAAATTTAGCCTCTGTTGCTCATACCTTTTTGATTTCGCAAATGCAGCAAGCAGCACTAGAACTGCATTCTGGTCACAAGAAAAATAATGTTTAGTGAAATGCATCATACAAATTTGTAACATGTATCTCTCCCGTATGTTTTCAAATCCTCAGCATATCATTACCTACGAGATAGTGTTCTAGCTCACAGAAACTGAAGATTATTAAATGCATGCAGTAGAATATTCAAGTGACAGGCAATAAAGGAACAAGAGAACCATAGAGGAGACGAACTAAGAGCAAATGGATATATGCTACTTTACAACCAAGCATTTCACCTCAGCTATTACTATTTAGTTACTGTCCAATAAGAGAGATGTGTGGCAGGAATGTTGTAATGATCTCTATTCGGGGATACAGAGGTATTTCTCGCCGTCGTACTTGGTTCCGTGATTTTTGGCTCCTGATTCACCTATCAAGAGACGCCACGCGCCCCATTCCTTCTGCCATACTGGGCCCAAGCTCCTCGGCGTCTCCATGCGAGCCCCGGCTCGAGCGAAGGGGATGAAGGTCTTTGCCTTTCGCTCCTCAGCCTTTGCAGCTTCCTTTATTCATTCTTCCTGCATAGAAAAAGCAGAAAATAGGAAATGGATCCTAGCGAAGAGGTGAGCTGGGTCCGGCGCGACCTACTTAATCAGTGGAGTTAGACAAATTCATGATTCCCCCAACACAATGCACAAGCTCCAGATTCCTCCTCCGCTGTCCACAGGCGCCATAGCCGACTGTGACCAAAGTGCCTGTTGGAACTCCACTGGATCATCGACATATGTTTAGAGAAAGCCTCGTTCTTCACAGCCTGCAACTGCCATCTTCATTCTGAATTAGCGATACCAAAATTATCTTACAGCACAGTGTGTGTGATGTCCAAGCACGGCATTGACATGTCCATTCATAAATCAGTTTCCATTAGCAATTAACTTTGAACAAGAGTTTAACAAACAAAATCTGGTTTCCTTATACAACAACATAACAGGCCAGAGATTGGCAACCCCGTAAAACCTTTCTTCAGTCTAGCAGCTGCTTGCAGCATCTTACATTAAGCTGCAAGCAGGAAACAATGATACACATACAAGGCCAATCTCTCTGCCTCTCTGCAAGAGAAAAAAATGGTACGCACCCTGTGGAATAAGGGGCGTGCGCAACTGCTCTCTACTGTTCAGTGTTGGTCTCAGTTAAATTAGCTGCAGAGAAAAAATTTCTGGTTGGGTTATTCGACTTTGCATCTTTTATATGGCACAAATCCCCTTACAGATTGGCCTCTGCTGCTCCCTGGCTTCACTCTTACGAAGGCCGAATTCGCGCTCGGTTTCAGCTCAAAACTTAGAGCTGACTCTGGCACCTGAATTGCCCCAAGCGACTCCTTGACAACTTTGCAGTTGGTGGGGGCTGTTGTCTGAACATTGCCCACGCAATCTGAACTTGATTCAACCGAAGGGCTCTTGCCAGTATCACTCTCACAGATACCTTCAGTATGCAGCCCCATACCAAATTCTCTAGGATGGCCCACCAGGAAACCATAGTAAGGCCACCATACATGAAGAGGGGAAATCCTAGCATCCCCTGACTCACCCATATGATGAAACTGGAAAGAATGGTATGGAAGAAGCCATCCATTATGGGCAGGGTATGCCGCGACCCCTCCAACCGTGGATGCTTGCGACACTTCTTGCTTAGAAGATTGAGAGCTTTCCTCACCAATTCCATGCCCCCCATCCGAGGAAGAGACTTTCTTTGGGTCTGGGATGATAACTGTCTTTCCAAACAGCTTCAGACTTGTTTCTTGCACTCCTTCAGATGAATCCTCTTCAGATAAGTCGCCATCACTGCTGTCCAACTTTGTTTCCTGAATTTGAAACATGTACGACCCAATAAGCTTTATTTACATGCTCTTCCATGTAAGTCACCCATTTGAAAAGACGATCCATATAATGAATGTTTGCTTACCTGATGGGACTGATCACCCTCAATTTGCTGAGCAAATAAAGTTTCCTCCCCATTCACCACCGCAGGGACATTATTCCCATCATCTGATGATGCAGGGGACGTACAACCCGTTGATGGATTTGATATCGATGATCCAAAAGCATCTGACTGCATTGCAGATAGCACAGACACAGGCGAACCATTCTCTTGGTCAGAACCAGATGACGACGAAACAGGGGCAAGCTTTGGTTGGGCCGTTGCCGGATTTGCCACAGTGCTGGAATCAGCACACTTGCGAGGGTATGGATGCAGTGGCTTTCTCTTTGGCCTCGGGGGTGGGATCTCGATTGCATTACTTGCCCCAGGTTCGCGCACCACCTGCACAGTAAGCAACTTGCATGAGAAATACAAGAAAATTCAATAGTTCAGAGTTAGCTGCCAGCACTGTACAACCACATGTAACGATGTGCTAATGTCAATGTGTAGTAATAGCAGCTAAAAATTGATCACTACTATCAGGAGGGTTAAGCACCTTCGAGAAAAACTTCTGAGCATGGCTCCGAATCTGGACAGCAGTCTTTGTGCCAATGTGTTCTAAACAACAATTTGGACAAATCAGAAAACCAATCACCAATGCTCTCTAACGTAAGGCCACATATAAAGTCTGCACGCACCTTGTATCTGGCGCCAAGACCGACCATAAAGCTTCAGTGCCTCCAGGAACTTCCCGTGCTCTTCTTCCGTCCACTTCTCCCGCTGCTTTGTGATCGTGTAAGGCTTCCGAACCTATTTGAATTCAGCAGGTGGTAATTAGGCATAATGGAAGTGCTGCAGGACAGTACACACACACACACAGAGAAAAGAACCGATTGGCATTTTGCGTACGGATCTCAAAAAGTGGAGCAAGAAATGGGCACCTTGACAGGGTACCCATCCATCCCCTCCTCAGCCTGCATTGCATCTTCCAGCAGAGAAGGTTTGACAGCATCCGGCGGCAGCCTTTTGTCAATTGGCAACCCAGACGAATCCAATGCATCCCGTTCCTGGAGGGGACAATAGGGGACGAAGATTAGGGCTTTAGCTAAAACGTACTATTGCTGGATACAGTTTGAGAATATCAAGTTGTTTTTTGTGCCACCTAACATGCTTGCTTTTACCATGGAAAAATGTTCAGATTTGAGCTTACACAATGTTCCTAATCTCTTCAACGGCATGAATTTACACATGTAAAAGAGCTGGTAAGTGATACGCTGGGTAGGAACTGCTTAAGCTAAACTTGTGGCTTTCCTGGTGTGCCAGATATCTTTGATTAGGCAAGTAGTATTGCCCATCTTGTTCTGGAACCGTCTACGGACAGAATGACTTGCGTGCAACCGAAACCCGGAGAAGAAGCGTCTAGAAACAGCACAATTTTTTAAGAACATATGATAAAAATATTCCCATTTAAAAAGCAAATTGTTTGACCAATAATCCACATAGAAACATTTACAAGGAGAAACTAAAAAAGAAAATTGACCCACAGCGAAGCTTCCAGCATGGACAGGCAAGAATCAAAAAGGTAAAAGAAGAGATGTTTACCTCGACGTGTGCCATGGACGCCATGAGCCGGGCCCAGAGCTGAAATCTCCGGTTCCCCTTTGGAGGTCGGAGCGCCCAGGAAAGAAGCAGCGGGCACCGGCGGCGATTAACAGAAAGCGGAGGTCCAAACCGAGGAAATCTCCCGCCTTTGTGACCGGGATCGCCCAGGACGGCGTGCCCGAAAAACGGAAGAGGAAACGGGAAGAAATGGAAAAACACCGGCCCGGCCGCGGGGAGAACCCGGCCGGCGTGGAAGCAAAGGGGCACAGGCGAGAGCGCGGGGAGGAGGAAGCGGCGGAGGCGAGGTGGAGATTCGTGGAGAGAGAGGGGGGCAGTCTGCAAAGGAAATGGCGAGAGGAAGGAGGAGCGAGATTTTTGGGGCAAGGAAGGGGAGGGAGGCGGGCCACGTCGGACGTGGGGCCCGCTTGTCAGGGCCGGAAATTTCCAGAAGGGCCAGGGATCTAGTGGCTGGGAGCCCCCGGAGGAGTGGGGCCCACGCCGCGCTCCCTGGAATTTTTTTTGGCCTTTATCTTTTCCTTTTGGAGAGAGGGAGGAACCTTTACCAATTCCGGTCCGGATCTTATCTAGTAGCAGTACTATCTTCTTCTGATTTCCTACTAATAAGTACCACGTACTCCCTCCGTCCTGAAATATAAGGCATTCTAGTTTTGTCCTAAGTCAAATCAGATAAACTTTGACCAATTTTTTAGAAAAAAATAATAATATTTATGACATCCAATGAGTATCAATAGACTCATTGTGAAATATATTTTTATATTTTACTTATTTGATTTGTTAAATGTTAATACTTTTCTCTATAAACTTGGTCAAATTTTCAAAAATTTGGCTTCAGACAAACCCAGAATGTCCTTTATTCCAGGACGGAGGGAGCATCTAGTAATAATAGTGCGTTTGTGTGATTCCAAGTTCCTTCTCAGTCAGAAAACAAAATATATATTTATATAGAGAGATATAAATATATATATAGATTTTTGTTGTAACTTAGAATTTGGCATGCATGGCATGGGTGGGCCAGTCATCTTCTCGAATAATAGTAGGAGTACATCCAAACAAACACACTATTTCATTGAGTTTTGCAAATATCTGCAACCGCTCAACACAGGAGAGGCTGATATCTCATTGAGTTGGATAAACTTAGACATGCATCGCACAGAGAGAGAAAGGGAAATTCAGAAAAAAGAAACCTTTCACTTTCTCCGGTTGTCCAGCCACGCCAGTCGCCTCTCGCAGGGTGGTGTGTGTGGTGCCCTCCTTCTGGCCACACGAAATCTCAGCACGCCTTTTTTTATGTATGGATTTTTTTTTTATTTCTATGGGAATGAAATTTCAGCATACTGTATGGTGGAGTGAGTAAGCTTGTGGGGAATAGAAGACACAGCCAGCTGGATAATATATGTCGTCGGTGTGCAATTTTATGCAGTTAAGGCCTGTTTAGATTTCTTAAGCTTTTCAAATTTCACATTTTATCAAAAAGAATCTTACATGCATGGGGTATTAAACATGTGTTAATGACAAAACACAATCCATAACCCCCGGTAATTTTGCGAGACGAATCTAATGAGCCTAATTTGACCATAATTAGACAACGTTGTGCTACAGTAAACAATCTCTAATGACGGATTAATTAGGCTTAATAGATTCTTCTCGCGATTTTCCGTCTATCCGTGTATTTAGTTTTATAATTAGATCATGTTTAGTCCTTCTAATCTTCGATTTAGAATTGCTACAGTAAATTTCGCAAACTTCTTTTCCGAACTAAATAGGCCCTAAATTTGTTGTTGACAGTTGAAGCAAGAGACAGATGCAAGTTACTCTACCAAATGGGACCGGCTGGGCAGCCAATGCAAGCAAAGCAAATCGTGGCCACAAGTCTCTCTCTCTCTCTCTTTCCCCGCTGGGTGCGCTTTTTCCCGGCCACGTCACGCCAGCTCTCGACACGTGTCCATCCTCACACCCAACAAAACGGTGTGGGCCAGATGGAGGTCGAGAAAGATCTGGTGGTAGGCAGAGGCCACCAGCAAAACAGCTCCAGCTTGTGGCCGGCGTTAAACTATTGCTACTGTAGGCTAAAGCATTCCTGGCCACGAGTTTTAGTTAGCGGCCCGCTCTCCTGAATGTCGAATTTTTTTTTAATTTGGTATTATATAAAAACAAAATAGCAGACGTAGGGGTCAAAATGGGAGAATTGCAAATATGGTATCCAGTCGGCTATTGAGTAGCCGACTGGGGACCTATCGGCTGTTGAGTAGCCGACTGGGGACCTATCGGCTTTCCAGTGGCCGATAGGTCCTTATCGGCAACTGAGTAGCCGACAGGTCCCCCACGTCGAATTGGTCGGCTCCACGTGGGCCTCCACGTGGGCAGTCGGCCGACGCAGGGGACTTATCGGCTCCTGAGCAGCCGACTAGTCTTATCGGCTGCTCCACGGCCGATAGGTCCTTTTAACCACCAGTCATCCTCTTCCTCGAGGTACTGTGGTTGAATCGAACCGGTCGTTTTCGCAGCGCAATCCAGAGAGTCGAGTTCGGGCGGGGGAGGTCGAGGTCGGGCGGGCGAGCAGCGGCGGCGCACGCGCGCCGGNCCTGCGCGGCCGACTGCGCCACCAGGAGCGGGCGACGCGCGCCGGCGGCCGGTAAGCATTCTTGCTTTTTTTTTAATTTAGAATTTTATTTAGGTTTTAGAAAACTTTAGGATTTGTTTTAGGATTTAGATATTACATTTAGGATTTAGAAAATTGTAGGAATTCATTTAGGCTTTAGAAAAGTGTAGAAATTGTTTTAAGATATTGAAATTGTTTTTGGATTTAGGAAATTGTAGGAATTGATTTAGGATGAAGAAAACTGCAGAAATTGTTTTACGATTTACAAATTGATTTAGGATTTAGGACATAATAGGAATTGATTTAGGATTCAGAAAACTGTAGGAATAGATTTAGGATTTACAAAATCATTTTGGATTTAGGAAATAATAGGAATTGATTTATGATTCAGAAAAGTGTAGAAATTGATTTAGGAAATAATAGAATATGATTTAGATTATATAAATTGAATTAGGTTTAGAAATTGATTTAGGTAGTAGTAATTGAAATAGGGTATTTTCTGGTAAGTTAGTAAATGTATTATTTGGCGACTAGCTGACGTTAAGGAGCATGATATTTGCATCAGGTATGGATTCAGAAGTAGTGAATATCAGAGTTCATCATGGGAATGGTTACACCACATGGTGTGATTCTGGGGTAGACTTGAGCAACTATGTATTTGTTGACACAACCTTGACAAACCCAATACAAATGCGACGGGAGGAAGTGGTAGGGTGGTTGCATAGTATGCTGCAGGTCAACCCGTCGTATTTTAGGCTGAAAGTGAGTGGGGTGGTTCCTAGGCAGCGTGAACATGGTTGGAAGTGGGAACTATATGTGCTTAGGAACTCAAAATGCTTAGGAACTCAAAAGGCTGGTGTTACAACGTCTTTTATGTCCCCTTACTATCTAAAGGAGGTGGTACAAGCTACTTGGAGTGGTGAGCTTTTGGGCTGGAGGGCGATTGCTGATTTTACTATGCGCCCACCTGATGGCCCTGACTGGGTTCCTGATCCAGCTACAATTGTTGACAAACCTGGAAGAAGACAGAGCCGCCGTATTAGAAATGACATGGATGCAGCTGAGGCCAGAGGTGGACAGAAATCATGTTTGGCATGCGGCGGGGACCATTATCGTAAGGATTGTGATGGTTATCCCACACACAAAAAACCAGACGGCAGCAGCGAAATACGTATCCCCAAGCGCAACCCGAAGAAGAAGTAGGCAGTTCGCCGGTTTTATTTTTAATGATTTTTAGTTTGTGAGGAGTGGTCGTACTCTTTTCCTCAATGTTGAGGTTTTTAATGAGGCGACGGACCTTTGTAATAATTTCTATAATGTTATTAGAACCTTTGTAATAATTTCTATAATTATGTATCTTCTTTTGATTTGCATTAATGTATCTTCTTTTAATTTGTATTAATGTATCTTCTTTTGTTTTATAATTACCGTTTATGTAATTTGCTAATTTATGCAGGAATGGCGAATCTTGAGTTGATAGATCCGATTGTCGACGCGAAGCACCGATCAAGGTTGGTGGACAATAATCTTCCACACGCGCTTCGTCTGAGGACGCACGACAAGTGTTGGCGACTTGATGCACGGTGGCTTCCTAGGTACTTAACGTCGCACAGATTTGTCGCATTTAAAATTTAATTTATTTAATCATCCTAACATACTCCTTTACCGGCAGGTTGCATGCAGCTGGTTTGCTACCGCTGTGTCGTTTGGTTGAGCCGACACGGGAGGGCAGCCTTCGGTTCCCAGTGGACCGCGCCCTTCTCTCAGCCTTGGTGGATCGATGGCGACCAGAGACACACTCTTTCCACCTCCCGGTTGGTGAGATGACAGTGACACTACAGGACGTGTCGATGCTACTTGGTCTCCCATTGGACGGCGAGGCCATTGTTGCTAGAGCGGTCGATGCAGATTGGAGAGATCAGATCTTGCAGCGCTTTGAGGACAACGATTAGGATAAACAATCAGATTGCATGCTGAGGAAGAATGTAGGGTAAGGACTTTACATATCCCCTAGGGCATCGCCAGAAGCGTCGTCCGCCGTCTTCAGGTGATTCTTCAACCTGCACAACGCACCACTCACCATGCCTACATCTAGGCCAATGCACCGTCTTCCTTCGATCATAAGGTCGGAGCAAGTTATGTGCCCCGAAATGGCTCTTCGGTCGGATTGGAAAATGGTCAGCAAACTCTGGGGAAAGTTCAGTGTAGAAAGTTGGGCCTAGGTCGTCGTCGGCGGCCATTGTGGAAATTTTGTGTGAGGTTCGATTATGCAACCTGCGGGATATAAATAGACATGAATGTAGGGCGTTGTGTGGGCCAGTCGATCCGCGAGATGTGTTTTTGCAGTGACTCAGAGAAGCAGATGTGGGCCAGTGAATCCGTGGGTTTGTGTTTCTTGCAGTGACTCAAAGGAAACACACCCTACATGCTCTGAAGGTAGGCCGGTGCAGGCTATGAAGGTAGGCCGGTGCAGTATGTGACTGTAGCCCGGTTCGCTCTTTATATTCCACAAGTTGGAGACACAACTCATCCATCCCACGACACAGCATCACTATCAATCGTACCAATGTCATCGTGGAGAGATGACCCAAAAGGTGTGCCGAGATGGGAAGACCGGCCAAAATGCCACTGCGGGTTCCGCTGCTGGTTGCAAGTCTGTACTGATTCTTCAAATAAGTCGAAGAGGGGTGCTAGGTTCTTCAGATGTCCTGACATTGATGAAGATTTCAAGGTTCGTTTCAATGCTAATTCAAGTTTTTTTGTTACTGTATGTAAACGACCAAGCTGTCCATATGCAGGCTTGTAGTTTCATCCAGTGGATCGACAAGAAAGCTCTACCCAGTCAAGGAGTGCCATCACAAATTGAGACCAAAGAGCAGTACTCTGCTAGACTAGAACACGCACGTGAGACCGAACGTCTATCTCGCCTTGAGAAAGACCTTGTCAAGCGTGAGGGGGCACTTAAGCTCAGGGAGGAAGAATTCCAAGCTCGGGAGTCTCGTCTGCGTCATGAAGAAGCGCAACATTTGGCTTCGGCAAGAGAGTTGTGGCAACGAAATAACAGGATGAAGGAGGTGGAGCGTCAGGAGGCCCAAGCACGACGTGCAAATGAAGCTGCTCCCGAATCCAGCAGGAAGGGAAAATATCCCCGTTTTACTCAGTAGAGCGTTACTTCCACACCCGGCTGGGTGCTTTCCCCTAAGGCATGTTGGGTTTAGTAACCGCCTATCAACTTTCCCTAAGGCATGTTAAGATTAGCAACGGCGCATGTTTAGGTTAGCAAAGTGTGCCGCACATGCCATTGTATCGTAGTCGTATCTTTCGCAAAAAATGCATTTGACACCATAATCTCTTCATCCTGTTATCATGTTCATCTGTAAGAACCATATATTGTTGTTGTTGTTGTCGAACCATATATTGTGTAACAACCATATTATCGATGCAAATCAAAGCCAACATCAATTATTTCAAAACAATATATGGTTCTTACACAATATATGGTTCGACGACAACAACAACAATGAAAATGACCGAAACATTTGTGTGGAATGTAAATAACCAAAACATGTGTCTGTGTATGTAATTCAAATAAACATATTTTATAATAGCTAGAAAATATGAGGAAAGAAGGAAAAAAATTAGGGGACCTGTCGGCTAACCAGAAGCCAAAAAGACCTATCGGCTTCTGGATGGCCGACAGGCCCATGGGCCTTTGCTGGGCCGACTGGGCTGTCGGCAGCCAGTCGGCTGCTGGATGGCCGACAAGCCCCAGTCGGCTGCTGGCTGGCCGACAGGCCCCTGTCCGCCCAATGGAGGGTTGCCACCTCATAGCCACGTAGCCTGTCGGCGGTTCAGTGGCCGATAGGTCACTAGTCGTCCTTTGAGGAGCCGATAGGGCCCCAGTCGGCCCTTCAGCAGCCGACTGGATACCATATTTGCAATTTTCCCATTTTGACCCCTACGCCTGCTATTTTGTTTTTTAATAAATCCAAATTAAAAAAAAATCCTAGGTTGGCAGCACTTGGGTTGGAGAAGCAGTGCTTATGACGGCGATGGCTCGAAGCGGGGGTGAAGAGACACTCAAGCCAGTAGCGCTCGAGGAGGCTGAGCTAGATGCGATGGTGTGGGGCAGTGTTGGGTGGAGGTGAAGCTTAGGTTAGGGAGGCGAAGCTCTTGGCAACAACAGAGAAATTCTTGTTTCACCTTCATCAGACTAGCCAAAAAATGGGAATATCCACTTTTCCACTACATCTGTGACAGGGGCCTATAATTGAGGTATTTATAGTTAATATCTATCGCCATATTCCATTAATTTTGAGCAATCTAAATATACATATACTGAGTAGAGCAGTGTTCTAAATATCCAAATCATGAATTCATAGTCCCCCTTGGTTTTTAGGTTGGCACAAAATGTATAAACCTATGCACAAGGGTGTTTGCCAGTAGCTTTGGTAGCTTTATTATTTGCTTATTAGAGAAACTTGTAAAATCCAATTTACCATTTTTTTTACTACATCTTGGTCCTTTTATATTTGAATTTTCAGGATGACATATGTACTAAAAATCCAAAACCACAACTTAAGACTAGCCAAATGAAGCAAACTAATGCCCTCCCTCCATTATTTCATTAGAAATGGACCAACATCATGATTTGAATGCATGTCTTTCTAATGTTATATTAATCTGGTTAAGATGTCAATGTACTCTTTATATTTTTTATCACAACACATGAAAACAATTTTTCTTGATTGGCTGGCCTCCAGATCTAGATTTCAGCTATGGATCCACGAATCCAAAGTACATTCTATCTGTAGTGGTTCTGGAGCTCTACCAAACATTAGCAGCTCTTACTCCCAAGCGGAGCTCGAGCAACTAGGCCTCGAGGTGGTAGCCCTTTTTCATGTGGATCTCAAGAGGGAGGAGAGGGAGATGCTCAAGGTGGCAGCACACGAGTCGGAGAAGCATTGCTTATGGCGGCGATGGCCAAGGCAGGGGAGAAGCAACACTCAAGCCAACAGTGCTTGAGGAGGTTGAGCTGGAGGCCATGGTGTGGGAGAGCGGTGCTAGGGTGGTGGTGAAGCTTAGATCGGGGAGGCGAAGCTCAAGGCAACTACCATTGGATGCGACGCTAAGAGGCAAAGCTCAAGGGTATGGTGGTCGCTATCATCGGGGCTGTGAGGTTGAATTGGTGACTAATGAGTCGATCTAGTGCTCGAGCCACGTTTTGTAACTCCAAGAAAATGAATTGAAGGGGGTACTGATCCATAGATAGGCAGAACCAAAAAAATATGGAGCTGCCCTGTTTGGCTGGGCTCCACCCAGATCGACCGAGGGTTGCAGGTCTAGAGGCCTACCAAATAGGCCTTGGAAATGTATTAGAAGGTAATTTTCTATTTTGGTAAGGTACGAGGACGTACTAGGATGTACCTTTTCTATTTTAGTATAGGTCTATCGGATTTATGGACCCGGCAGTCCACGCAGGGTAGTCTGCGTGGTTGATTTGTTGAGGGAGAGATCGAGGATCAGAAGTCGATGGTAACACAAGACGCAAGGATTGATCAGGTCAGGGCCGTCAAGATGACATAATACCCTACGTCCTGTGTTGGGTGTATGGATTGCTGTGTATGAAGTTCCTGAAGGATCTCCGTAGTTGGGTTCTGTCCTAGGTTGAAGTTCGTGTTCTGGAGGGGGGTCCCAAGGCACCTTATATAGTCCGGTTGCCTTGAGTTACAAGTCGGCTAGAGATCATAACCTACCCGAAATACAAGGATCTGATCCTATAACGATTACAGATATCTTTCCCTATAATTCTGGCTAGTTTATCTTGATCTCCGATCTTCTTGCGTGATACGCCGCCTGCTTCCTTGCCGCGCGCACCGTCGTAGTTATCCCGGTTCGTCCGACTGGTGGGCCTCTCGAGTGGTGGGCCACCCAGTCTGACAAATCGGCCCGATAGCACTCGGATTGGGCCGCCCCCTACTGGTTGGGCCAATCCGCCCTCAGGGTACCCCTGGGGGTCTATCCCCGACAAGCCCCCGAGTAGTACGTGGTTGAGCGACAACTCGGCGAGGTCGTGCTGTCTTCTGAGCTTCGAGCTTGCTGCGGTTGGAAGCAAAACCGCGTGATACTGGAGAGAAAAAGAGAGCCGTTTCCCAACGGATGCGCCGCGAGGTGCGTCCGTTGGCCGTAGCCCCCGAGCCTTGAAGCGATTCCGAAGGAATCGGTCCAAGGGTTAGTAGCCTTGTTCTGAGGTCGCCAGACAATCAACGGATGCGCCGCGAGGTGCGTCCGTTGGCCGTAGCCCCCGAGCCTTGAAGCGATTCCGAAGGAATCGGTCCAAGGGTTAGTCGAGGAGCATCTGACTGAATCATCTAGCGTTAATGTCGGCGTCCAGCCCCCGAGCGTGAGGACCGGCGGAGTCCCGCGAGACACGCCGAGTAGTCGTCCCGGCGCCAGCCCCCGAGCGTGAGGGCTGAGCACGCCGAGTGGTCGTCCCGGCGCCAGCCCCCGAGCGTGAGGGCTGAGCACACCGAGTGGTCGTCCATACCCTGCAATAAAGCACGAATCCGAGAGGAGAAAATACCTGGCGATATAAATGTTAACGAACTCTGCTTCCTACTTTTAAGTCTTTTAATTTCTCCGGGCAGTTAGCCTGTTACGTTTATGCACCTGATCCCCGATAGCCATAGTCCGTAGCGCAGGGAGCTGGGCCGCATGCACGCGTAGGAGCGTAGGCGTACGAAAGAGTCAAGGTTTCACGAATTAAAGCGTGTGCTACCCAGATACTTTAGCAAATCGTATAAAAGCTCACGGAATTGACGAAGTTAACTGATTAATACTTAGCTTGGCGAATGGTTAGGGTCCGGGAGGATTCCTTCTTTGTCAGATATGCCAAAGAGAAGGCAGGCGGAGAGGCGTCGTTTCTGACACGTGGTGTCTGGAGCAGTCTTCTCGTGATCACACAGGACGCTCCCGTGGTCACGTAAAGCCAGAAGCGATAAGGATGACCTGTGCAGGTTGGGCAGAAGGAGGGACATGTGGCTCGGAGCTCACGCGCCTGACGACGTGGAGGAAGTCTCTCGTCCTCCGGCAATCTGAGGCTATAAATGCCCACCGGGGGGCCAGAGCTGCTACCCAGGAGCGAGTACGTATAGGATCCTTGCAGTCAATATGCCGGAGGCTCATTGCTGGGTTCATCCTCCGGGGAAGGTTTGTGGAGTCTCCAGAGTATGGTGCTAGAAGAGTGCTTGCAAAGATCCTGAGGTGTTGATTAGCGTCTGAGTGCTGTCCCATTCACCCCTACATTCCCATGTGACGAGGGCCATGTGGGGTGAAATGCTTTGTAGAGCAAGGGATACCCGGAGGCATTCGCTAACAGCCCTCTATTGGTGCTGTCCCGTCGACGGCTGCAGTGGTGCTACAAGAGAGCTTGCGATGAGCTCATGTGGGCCAAGCTTGCTTCGGATGTAGCACTAGGCACAGGGACGGGTGCCCCAAGCCGTCATCTTGACGGTTGATGTGTTCGGTCTTTGTAACCGGCGCTCGACCGGCTTCGTTGTAATTGTATAACCTGCAAAAAGATTTTACTGAATGATAGTCTTGAGGAGGAAGCTTCTCGGCAGCTCCAGCCCCGAGCCGTCGGGGTTTGGCCGCGCTTCTCCAACTGTTGTAACTCGTTCGCAGCGTCAGCCCCCGAGCGTTTCGGGGCTGATCGAGCCCGAGGGGCACGCTGTCTTTGACGTGGCGCCAGCCCCCGAGTCCGAGTGCCGGTCGAACCTTAGCGGTACGCCGTTTGTCCTGCAGTGTTGGCTTCCGAGTAGCTCGGAGTCAATCAAGCCCAAGAGGCACACTGATTTTATTGCAACGCCAGCCCCTGAGTGCGAGTGCTGTTAGAGCCTTAGCGGCACGCCACTTGGCTTGCAGTGTTGGCTCCCGAGTGGTTCGGGGCCAATCGAGCCCGAGAGGCACACTGGCTTTATTGCGGCGCTAGCCCCCGAGTGCGAGTGCTGTTAGAGCCTTAGCGGCACGCCACTTGGCTTGCAGTGTTGGCTCCCGAGTGGTTCGGGGCCAATCGAGCCCGAGAGGCACACTGACTTCGATGCGGCGCCAGCTCCCGAGTGCGAGTGCTGTTAGAGCCTTAGCGGCACGCCGACTTCTTCGTCTTGCCCGAGTGCTCGAGGTCGTTTTTTACCATTGACGCCCGACGCATAACGGAAGGGGAAGGCGCCCAACGGCTCTTTTTACCGTTTCACCCGCGTCCGTTAATTGCGCCGTCCGGCGGTAATCTCGGGCATCGAGGCGCGCTATAAAGGGTGAGGGTTAGGTCTGGAGGGGAAATGCCTCTGTTTCCAGATCCGTTTTCCCCATTCTTCATTCTCCATTCCGCCGCCACCAAAGAATCCTTCTTGCTTCTAGATCCGCCCCGCAGATTTAGCCACTACGGGGAGCGTAGGCTCGTTGATGCGGACGAAGTCCCCTGCGTGTAGATCCATGGCGCCGAAGAGGAAGCTCACCGGCGTTCCCAAGTCTGACAAGATCCCCTCCCCTGCCGTTGCGTGGGCGCGGGGGAAGGTGACCACGGAGATGCTGGAGGAAATGGTGGAGCGGAGCATCCTCCCATCTCAGGCCGTGGCGGAGTGGTGGCCGAGCGCCGGGGAGGCATTCCCGTCGGAGAACTCCGGCGAGCTGGTCCTGTTCAAGCCGTTCTTCGAGGCGGGACTCGGCTTGCCGACGGGAGCCTTCTTCCGAGGTTTGCTTTACTACTACGGGATCGAGGCCATCAACCTCAATCCCAACTCCATCATGGCGATTTCTGTCTTCATTCATCTCTGTGAGGCCTATCTGGGGATCTCTCCCCATTTCGACCTGTGGAGGTACTTGTATTGGCTGAAGCCTCAGCCGAGCGAGGAGAAGATGGTGGTAGTGGGAGGTGCCGGATTCATGCTGCGTCAAGGGCGGAAGGATGAATACTTCGACATTGCCCTCAACACCTCCAACAAGGGCTGGAAAGCCGAGTGGTTCTACGTCGGGAACCACGCGCCGACGATCCCCTGCCACACCGGGGAGCGCCCGAAGGTGAAGGACTGCTGGAATGAACTTCCCAGCGGTTCTCAGATGCGGGAAGTGGAGGAGCTCCTTGCGATGATCAAGGAACTCAAGGAAGTTGGACACTTGACGGCGATCGGCATTGCCTGCAACTTTAGCAGGCAGCTGATTCATCCAATCCAGGAGCGGAAGCACCCAGGCTACGAGTACTCAGGCCGGGAGGATCCCACCCGGGGAGCCCGCCGGACGGTGGGCAAGGAGGAGATGAAAGCACGCATGGGCGGGTTCTTCCTCGGGCACGTGTTGGAGAAGCACCAGCCGCGCCCATTTTCCTTGAAGAGGCCTGCTCCACCGGTAAGTTTCCGTTCCGAGTGCTTTTGAATGTTCTTCTTGATGCAATTTTTGGTTTTTGATGTAGTCGTCCGTTGGCCGTCTGATTTTGCGATTTCTCTGGCGCAGGATCAGGTCTTCGAGTATTTTTCTGCTGCGCCGCTTCCGGAGGATCTCAATAGGAAGGTGTTCCTGGGAGAAGCGCCCCCAGGTGACCAGGTCGACCCTCCAGCGACAGAAGCAGCTGATCCTCCCGCTCCTCTGATGTGGGCACCTAGCGATACAGAGGGCTCCCTGAGCCCTTCTGATGAAGAAGTGGTGGAGGAACGCCCACGGAAGCGCCGGATGACCGTGGCGAAGGTTGGGACCCGCAGGGGCGGCATTGCTAAGTTGGCGACGTCTGTCGCTGGTGAAGCAGCCGAGGACGACTTGGCGACAATGTCGGACGAAGTGCCCTCCGTCTAGCAAGCAGTGGCGGGTACGCTGCCACCACCTCCCAAGCCGAAGCGCACGAGGAAGATGACAGCGAAGAAGTCGGCTGCGCAGCCGGCCAAGCAACCTTCGGCGGGCTCGGACGCCGACATTGACGAGCCGGGAAATCCTTCCCCGGCCGTCGTGGAGGAAGAGGAGAAGGACGAAGCGGTGCCCGACTCCTTGTTCCAGGAGCAGGAGCACGCCCGGGCCATGGGCGTGTCGGTGGAGGAGAGGCGGCGTATGATGGCTGAGACAATTGTGCAGGCCGCCGCGGACGCAAGGCCAGTCTCCGATCTGGGGACCAGGCCGATCCTGATGACGGCGTCGGCGCAGCGGCGTCCCAAGCTTCCAGTCTTGCGGCCCCGAGTTATGGTGGTGAAGTGTACCCAGTAAGTCTCCGCTCTCATGCTCGTTAGCTGTGTGGATAATTGTTTCCGAGTTCTTTGTTTTCATTGCCGAGTGCTTTTTTTAGCAAAGCCTCTGACCTTGATGGTGAGGCGGCCAGCGGGAAGGCTCCGTCGACTGACGTCCTGCAAGGTCCGAGTTCTCCTCCGGTCACACCTGTTGGCCAATCATCCTTAGGTGCTACGCCTGAGGTGACGAACTTGGCCGAGGGGTCGGCGGCGGCGCGGACGGAGGAGATACCAGCCGGGCTTGATCCGGAGGTGAACGTGGCGGCGGAAACGACCGAAGACGCGCAGGGTAGAGGAGGCGAGACGGCGATCCCCTCATGTGGTGGCGCTGGAGATCCTGAGGTGGACCCGGTGGCGGAGGCCCCACACGCAGGCGCGGGCGCCACCGTTCAAGGAGAAACCCGTGAGGAAGGACTCCAAAAGCAGTCGGACGCCTCGGGAACTATCACTGTCCCCGGGGTCGACGCTATCGCGGCGGAGGAGGAGACAGTTCTTGCTGAGCTTCAGCTTGCAGTCGACCAGTCCCGGCGCTGTGCAGCGGTTTGTCCCCTCATCTGCCCTGTTTGTCTTTTCTTGTCCATTATGAAATGTCTGAGTTGTTCATTTTGGCGAATCGTTGTAGAGGTTGACCACGCTCCGGCAGTTGCGCCTTGGGCAGCTCCAGGACGCGGAGCATGCGCTACAGCGCGCGGCGGAGATGGAGGCGGAGCTCAAACGGGTCAGGCACCAGCGTGACTGAAAGGACCTTGATGTCGCCTAGAGGGGGGTGAATAGGCGATATACCGCAATCAAACTTTTCCCCTTTTTGCTCTAGCTGCCAGGGGGTGACCGGTCAGACCGGTGCTCCACACCGGTCAGACCGGTGACGTGCAGTGCACTCCCCCAACAGCAGCTCGAGCTTCTTCTTGACTTCTAGCACGAACCAAACTTGGTGAGTTGCTTCTGTAGGTGATATTCAGCAAGGCAAAGCTATCCCTGCACACAATATAAGCACACCCAAGTAGATCGAAGCGGAAGCACAAAATATGCTAGAAATCAACAAGTGAGGCAAACCACAACGGAGACACAAGGAGTTGTTTTCCCGAAGTTCGGATTCACCGCTCGCAAGCAACCACCAAGGTACGGTGAATCCTACTCTCCGTTGAGGAAGCTTATGTGACCACCACTTAGGTCAAGCTATCTCCTCCTTCCACTAGTTTGCTTCTTCCCTTCCGGAGGTGAAGCACAACCTGCACAAACAATCCCGAGGCTCACCACACAATTTGGTAGCTCACCGGGCGACGCCTAGCCGTCTAGGAGGAAGAACCTCCAAGAGTAACAAATGCTTCAAATTGCTTTCTTGACAGTGAATCGAAGTGCTCAAGCTATGGTTGCTCTTGTTTTGCTCTCTTTAATGCTCACCCAATCTTGCTCACTCAACCCAACTCAAAGATATCACAAATATCACACAAATCTCATAAAGAGAGGTTGGGGAGGGCTTTCCTTGCTTCTGGAATGTATCAAAGTCGTGTGGAAGCAGCAGCCCACCAAGAGGGGGGCTGAGGGGTATAAATACCCCATCACACAAAAACTAGCCGTTGGAGCTCTGTCCTGACCGGTCAGACCGGTCATCCTGACCGGTCAGACCGGTCAGCCAGAGCTGATTTGAAAAACTAGCCGTTAGAGCCTACACCGGTTAGACCGGTACCCTTGACCGGTCAGACCGGTCAGGTCTGTCCCAAAAACTCACAAGTTAGATCAAGGTTTCATCCGGAGATAAAACCACACGATGTTTAGTTGAGCTGGGATTTGTTAGTACACTCTGTGTCTCTCTCAAGGCTATTCTCACATGAGTCAACTATTGAGCACTTTTGATATTTGTCAATAAGCAAATGTTGCATCCCTCTTGATAGTACGGCGTACCTATACTCAAGGATAAATATAAACACAAAGACATCCTCTTGAGTTTTCCAAGTTTTGATCAATGCCATACTTTGATAGTTGTCAACTTGAGGGCTTTCAACATTGCTAACTTTCTTGAGCAATTCCATACTTGAGCTAGTGACTTAGGATTTTCCATCATCCATTGACAAAGTGTATTTGAATCCTTAAGTCACTCCATTTTATCAATCACAACTAATTGATGCTTTGCATTGCTTCCCTCAACAAAGCTTGGATATGGTTCTTCGAAACCCCACGGACCTAGATACTTCACCTTAGCAATTTGCACACATGGAAAGCCATCGCTTAGCCAAAGCTTGCTTAGTCCCTCGCTCTAGTCATCTCGATTGATTTCTTCACCACTTACCCTTGCCACATTGAGTTTAACTTTGCTTCATCATTTTGAAATTCCATTTGAAAGAACTCTTCAAATGCTTGTTCTTGATTGACAAAGAACATTCAAACCATTGCAAGCTTCCAACAATGAGACCAACGTATATCACATAAGTATATGTCCCTTTGGTGTAAATGCATGAAGCCTTGCAATTTCCACTTTGAATGATCCCTTCATATATCAACAAGCTTTCTCATAGATTGGAACCACATAGATATACCTTTGTTGACTTGT
>CM014273.1:5077672-5118320 GCA_004135705.1 Alloteropsis semialata | reverse complement strand
ACACTGTTACTAACAAGAAGTTTGAGTGTGACTATACACACACCGCATTGAAGATCAAGAAGGACTTTCATCCTGGACGTACTCTAGCTGAATATGCAAATCTAGCTGCTGCCCAAGATGATCAAGGTGCTGTCTCACATGCTCCTATTCATGATCCTAGTACCTTACGTGCTCCCTCTCATCCTCAGTCAAGGCGTAGTGGCTCAAGGGGGATGGATTGGGAAAAGCCTCCCTCTCCAATGCGAAAAATGTTCAATATGCTGTTTGGGATGTGCAAATCCACCCATGATGTGGTTCACAAGGAGAGACAAAGGAGAAAGAAAGATACTTTGAGATTGAAGAAAATACAAGAAGCTCATTTGCCTCAAGATCCACCCTCTCCCACTGGTTCCGAAGGACAAGAAAGTGAACCAGAAAATTTGGAGCAACTCAATGCTAAGTATCAACAAGAAGACTATTGGGGGCAAATTTATGGACATGGGATATCTCATGTTAATCCTGCCCATGTGGATCCCTCTGCTGCCCAACATATTCCTCAGCAGCCTCCCATTGACCCAAACACCTCTGTTGGTACTGATTTTGCTTCTTGGGTTTTTGGACAAAATCTTGGAACTTCTGAAGCGGGAGGTAGTGGCCTCAACCGTGATGGAAATGATGAGGATGAGGAGTAGAAGCTTGCAGATCTAACTCCCCTTGCCCCTTCTTGGTGATGGATGACAAAGGGGGAGAAAAAGGAAGATTAAAGCCTCGACGGAGAAGAATTTGTTACTCTCAGCCTCTCTGCCCAGGCAAATCCGGAGGTTCCGGATTTCCAAATCCGGAGGTTCCGGATTTGGGTGTGGTATGCCACATGCCCTGTAATAAATCTCGTTTTAGCTCTTATGGACTTGAGAATTTATGAAATGTGTGCTACTGTGTGTGCTGAACCTTGTTTTATGCTTTATTTAAGACTTGATGAATGTTAGTGTGAATTATATGTGGTGATGCTTGTTCTGTTCTAGTCTGTACAGACAAATCCGGAAGTTCCGGATTCTGGATCCGGAATCTCCGGATTTAGCTGCACAGAACCAATTTCTTTTGATCTTACTGTCTTAGTTGAAATACTTGTCATATGCATCGCGTGTTATCTGTTCACACACTTGTTTTGCACCTCACGGTTGTTGAGATTTAGGGAGAGCTCCGTGGTTGTCTTGAAAATGTGCAATTTGGCATTTTAGGCCAAAATTGTTGAATTTCATTCAGTGCACATGCTTAGGGGGAGCTCTATCTAAATCTGTTCACTCAAAAGCTTTATTGATATATCTTTTGTAAGCTTTAATCAAGTTTGTCATCAATCACCAAAAAGGGGGAGATTGAAAGAGCATCTAGGCCCCTTGTGGGTTTTGGTGAATTGAATGACAACTAGATTAAAGGTCTAATGAACTTGTTAAGCTTATGAGCAGGTCTAAAGTTATTTGTGAATAATCTTTGTGGGAAAGATCGTATAAAAGGCTCATTCGGCGAAAAGAACAAGTGTGATGTATAACATTGTATATCTAAACATGGAAAATAAGCAATGGCTGTTGAAGATGTGTTGAGGCTTGGTAATAGCCTCATATTGCAAGATTGCTTATATTGAAGATAAATATCATGATAATAAATATTGAAATGATTCCATGATGATTATGTGTGATACAAGACAAGCAAATAAAGGTGAAGATAGAGGCATGATGGCATTGGGTTATTCCTTGGTCTCTAAATAAAATGAGAAGCTTGTTGTAAACATATTGGTTATAGAAGACAAAAGGAGATATGATCTCAAGTGGATTTCATTCTTGATGTCAAAAACAAAGCTAGACTCAATGAGGCAATGATTGGATGAAGAAATCGGGCAAGGGATTAGCAACAAGGTACTAAGCGAAGATTGGTCAAGTGGTGTCTTGAGCCATGAGCTTTGCTAGGGTGAAGTGGCTAGTGCTTAGAGGATTTCGAGGTATCAAGTCAAGCCTTACCGAGTATAGCAATGGAATGCATCAAATGTTTATTGAATCATATGAATGGGTGACTTGTGATCCAAAGTTGAATTTCACTCATATGTGTTGAATATCGATCCAAGTCACTAGCTCAAGGTTGAAGTGCTCAAAGCAAAGAGACAAAGTTGGATGCAGCTCTCATGAGGATATATTGATCAAAGTATGGCATGATACATTGTGGTGAAGCTCAAGAGGATGAATATTGCATTTATATTTAATCTTGAGTTAGGTGTGCCGTACTATCAAGAGGGATGCATCATATGATACTTTGATAAGGTCTCAGTGCTCAATTAACCCATGAGAGGTGATGAGAGACACAAAAGCCTCACGAACACATGTGACATGGGTTAGACAGTGGCAAAACCGGAGGTTCCGGTTTCGGGTGCCACGTGTCTCTAACGGCTCTTTTATTCGAAATTCCGGAAGTTCCGGTTTGTGAAACCGGAGGTTCCGGTTTCTGGTCTGTCACTCTAACGGCTAGTTTTTGTGTTGTTGAGTATTTATACCCCTCGCCGTCCTCAGTGGCAGGCTGCTGTCTTTGCGGTTGCTGGTGTGCTTCCTGCCTGTTCTAAGCTAAGCCAAAGCCAAGATAGCTCTCCCCAACCCCTCTTTGTGAGGTGGTGTGATCTTTGATAGATCCTTTGAGTTGGGTAGTAGAGAGGAGCCATTTGTGAGCACTAGAAGAGCACTCATACGCTTGAGCACTGTTTCGCCTTGTCAAGTATCAAGTGAAGCATTTGTTACTCTTGGAGGTGTGCCTCCTAGACGGCTAGGCGTCGCCCGGGAGCTCCCAAGGTGTGGTGAGCCGCGGGACAGTTTGTGCAGGTCAAGCTTCGCCTCCGAAAGGGAAGAAGCTAACTAGTGAAGTGGGGAAAGGGGTTGAGAGCGACCCGGCTTCTTTGGAAGCACCCAACGGAGATGTAGGATTCGCCCTGGGTGAATCTGAACTTCGGGAAACAAATCTTTGCGTCTCCTCACTGGTTTGCTTAAATTTGCATTGCATTCACATTCATAGTTTGATCTTGTGATATTGGTTGATCTATTCGGGTGTTAGTGTTTGTGCAGTGCAGGTGCTTTGTGAACCTGCTGAGATACATCCTATGAGCATACACTCTGATCTAGATTGATCTCGAGCCCAGTTTGCAACTCACAGGTTTGGGGGTTCTGACTGCCCAAGCCAAAACCGGAGGTTCCGGTTTTGGAAACCGGAAGTTCCGGTTTCTGTGGCAGATATACTTTCCGCTGCTTAAGGCTTGAGTTTCCATATTCGGAGACTCCGGAGATTTTTCCGGAGACTCCGAAAGTCGCTGATAAATTTGTTTTAAGTGGCGACATTTTCAGGTTACGCCTATTCACCCCCCCTCTAGGCGACATCAAGATCCTTTCACTAAATGATGAGGACGATGAAATAGGGGTCCCAGTGGATGCTGATCAGGGCGAGGTGAATGAGGAAATTATTGATGAGATGGAGTGTGATGATGATGAGTATCGGACCTTTGTAGATGGAAGAGATGGGAGAAATTTTGAGGATGAAACAAGTGTCCCTGATGAGTGGAACAACTTTGACTTGGATGGACTGATGGTTAATGATGGACACAATTCGAACTGGGAGTATGGTAAGCTTGAGATCATGAAAGGCCAAATGTTTCATGACAAGTCTCATCTTCAGCATGCAGTCAAGAAGTGGGCTTTCTCAGAGAAGAGACCATTCAAAGTGGTCATTTCAAACCCTACTACATATGATGTGAAGTGTATGTGCGAAGGATGCCCTTGGCGGGTGCACGGTTATTTACCTAAGGCAGAGAGCAACTTTGTAGTGTCCATCGTTGTCCCGCACTGTTGCAAGTTGCAAGGTACTGTACCGAAGCACAAAAACATGACTGCCGAGTTTGTGGCAAATGAGATGTATCCAGAGATCGTGAAGAAGTCATCTATATCTCCGTTCCAAATCATGCTTGCTATAGAGAATAGATATGCTTATGAGATATCATATGACATGGCATGGAGAGCCAAGCAGAAGGCGTTGGAGTGGAGATTCGGCACGTATAAGGACGCTTACCACCATTTGCCATCTCTATTAGCATTGTTGCAAAGTAGAAACCCTGGAACTATTATTGATATCGATGACTACATAAACACGAATGGTGATCGCATTCTTCGCCGCGCCTTTTGGTCATTCGGGTGCATGATTGAAGCTTTCAAGCATTGTCGTCCCGTGGTTTGTGTTGATGGCACTTTCTTGACCGGACAGTACAAAGGGCAGCTTCTCACATGCATTGGGACTGACGCGGACGGCAAGGTTGTTCCCATTGCCTTTGCATTTGTGGAATCGGAGAACACGGACAGCTGGTTGTGGTTTCTTAGCTTGGTGAAGCGGGCAGTTGTTCTTGAAAGGCAAAATGTTTGCGTCATTCACGACCGTCACGCGGGTATATTGGCAGCCGTGAAAAGGTTGCAGGACAACGATAGGGTGGATGTCCATTGGCCGGACCTGCATAGCCGATGGTGCATGAGGCATTTAGGGGCGAATTTCTACAGTCAATTCAGAAGCAAGCGTCTGATGAACCTTTTCAAGACTTTGTGCAAACAGAATCAGAAAAAGAAGTTCGATGAGATATGGGAGGAGCTAGACAAACTCACTACTACCCACATGAAGGAGGTACGCAAGCAACCGGTTGTGGCACGTGACGAGGAGCCGTGTGGACTTGAACCCCTTCCTTTCGAGCATAGATCAGTGACGAGGAGAAGGAAGGGTGGAAGGTCGTTGAAATCCTTTACAGATTGGATAAAAAATGAGCCACTTGAAAAGTGGTCATTGTTTTATGACACGGATGGCTCTCGATATGGCATCATGACAACAAATCTGGCTGAGGTTTATAACTGGGTGCTAAAGTGTAGCCGGGCTCTACCGTTGACAGCAATAGTGGAGTGTATACTTCGAGGGACTATAAAATATATGCGTCAAAGGTTTCGCGATGCATCTAGGATTGTCCAGGATCCGCAAATGGTTTTTTGTCAGAAGATGACTGAAATTATTGAGAAAGTAAGTGCAAAGGGTAATCTTCACCGTGTGCATTACATTGGTAACCAAGATTTTGTGTATGAGGTCACGGTACGTGACAAGGGGGGCCATGGCCTTGGTAGTAATGAAGTTGTACATGAATGCCAGCTATGGCCAGAGGTGAACTTTTGCCAGTGCACATGCAACAAGCCAAAACTTCTTGGCAAGCGTGGCCGTCGTTGACACAGCCCACACAGGACGACCCCACGCCGGCCACACAGGAGGACCCTACGCCGGCCACACCTACAGAGCTTGGGCCTCGCGACAGGCATCCACCTCGTGATCCGTTCACGTTTCCGACTGACCAGCTGCAGCGTGGCAAGCGTGGCCGTCGTTGAGTTTGTACCGTGTTTCGACTTTGTTTGTTACCACCATATGTCTCGTACTACGTTTGAACTTTGTATGTTACCACCGTTTTCACTCGTACTACGTTTCGTCTTTGTTTGTTACTACCGTTATCACTCGTACTAAGTTACCACCGTTATCACTCGTACTACTAAATAATACGACATTACAAAATATTGCCACAGTACTAATAGGATACATAGTTCAAACTTGCAATGGCATGTGAGGCACATGTACTTCACATAAACATGCGCCGTGGCTAATCCTAACATGCCTTAGGGAATAGAAAATATCGCTTGCGTTAAGTGCTTAGTTCTACTGCTCGAACGAGAAGAGAGATCCACCTGAGTGCTGCGATGGAAAGTAGTACCTAGGCCTCGGCTCGGAAGGAGGGGGAGGAGGTGGTGGTTGGCTAGTGTTTATGTGGCATGAGCACCGACAGTTAGGGTCGTAACAAACATTCTGCGCAAAGCGTGCTGCATTGCCGTCTTCAGAGTCTTCATCTGTTTCTTCTGCAGGGAGTTTTGCTTCCTCGAGCTCACGACGTAAGTCGTCGATGACGAGGTGCAGGTATTCGATGTAGTGTTCGTACGGTTGAATGGGTGGAGGATCCACCCATTGCGTGAATCCACAGCCTTCGGTAGCATCCGAGCTCTGCGCGTTGAGGACAACGATTAGGATAAACAATCAGATTGCATGCTGAGGAAGAATGTAGGGTAAGGACTTTACATATCCCCTAGGGCATCGCCAGAAGCGTCGTCCGCCGTCTTCAGGTGATTCTTCAACCTGCACAACGCACCACTCACCATGCCTACATCTAGGCCAATGCACCGTCTTCCTTCGATCATAAGGTCGGAGCAAGTTATGTGCCCCGAAATGGCTCTTCGGTCGGATTGGAAAATGGTCAGCAAACTCTGGGGAAAGTTCAGTGTAGAAAGTTGGGCCTAGGTCGTCGGCGGCGGCCATTGTGGAAATTTTGTGTGAGGTTCGATTATGCAACCTGCGGGATATAAATAGACATGAATGTAGGGCGTTGTGTGGGCCAGTCGATCCGCGAGATGTGTTTTTGTAGTGACTCAGAGAAGCAGATGTGGGCCAGTGAATCCGTGGGTTTGTGTTTCTTGCAGTGACTCAAAGGAAACACACCCTACATGCTCTGAAGGTAGGCCGGTGCAGGCTATGAAGGTAGGCCGGTGCAGTATGTGACTGTAGCCCGGTTCGCTCTTTATATTCCACAAGTTGGAGACACAACTCATCCATCCCACGACACAGCATCACTATCAATCGTACCAATGTCATCGTGGAGAGATGACCCAAAAGGTGTGCCGAGATGGGAAGACCGGCCAAAATGCCACTGCGGGTTCCGCTGCTGGTTGCAAGTCTGTACTGATTCTTCAAATAAGTCGAAGAGGGGTGCTAGGTTCTTCAGATGTCCTGACATTGATGAAGATTTCAAGGTTCGTTTCAATGCTAATTCAAGTTTTTTTGTTACTGTATGTAAACGACCAAGCTGTCCATATGCAGGCTTGTAGTTTCATCCAGTGGATCGACAAGAAAGCTCTACCCAGTCAAGGAGTGCCATCACAAATTGAGACCAAAGAGCAGTACTCTGCTAGACTAGAACACGCACGTGAGACCGAACGTCTATCTCGCCTTGAGAAAGACCTTGTCAAGCGTGAGGGGGCACTTAAGCTCAGGGAGGAAGAATTCCAAGCTCGGGAGTCTCGTCTGCGTCATGAAGAAGCGCAACATTTGGCTTCGGCAAGAGAGTTGTGGCAACGAAATAACAGGATGAAGGAGGTGGAGCGTCAGGAGGCCCAAGCACGACGTGCAAATGAAGCTGCTCCCGAATCCAGCAGGAAGGGGAAATATCCCCGTTTTACTCAGTAGAGCGTTACTTCCACACCCGGCTGGGTGCTTTCCCCTAAGGCATGTTGGGTTTAGTAACCGCCTATCAACTTTCCCTAAGGCATGTTAAGATTAGCAACGGCGCATGTTTAGGTTAGCAAAGTGTGCCGCACATGCCATTGTATCGTAGTCGTATCTTTCGCAAAAAATGCATTTGACACCATAATCTCTTCATCCTGTTATCATGTTCATCTGTAAGAACCATATATTGTTGTTGTTGTTGTCGAACCATATATTGTGTAACAACCATATTATCGATGCAAATCAAAGCCAACATCAATTATTTCAAAACAATATATGGTTCTTACACAATATATGGTTCGACGACAACAACAACAATGAAAATGACCGAAACATTTGTGTGGAATGTAAATAACCAAAACATGTGTCTGTGTATGTAATTCAAATAAACATATTTTATAATAGCTAGAAAATATGAGGAAAGAAGGAAAAAAATTAGGGGACCTGTCGGCTAACCAGAAGCCAAAAAGACCTATCGGCTTCTGGATGGCCGACAGGCCCATGGGCCTTTGCTGGGCCGACTGGGCTGTCGGCAGCCAGTCGGCTGCTGGATGGCCGACAAGCCCCAGTCGGCTGCTGGCTGGCCGACAGGCCCCTGTCCGCCCAATGGAGGGTTGCCACCTCATAGCCACGTAGCCTGTCGGCGGTTCAGTGGCCGATAGGTCACTAGTCGTCCTTTGAGGAGCCGATAGGGCCCAGTCGGCCCTTCAGCAGCCGACTGGATACCATATTTGCAATTTTCCCATTTTGACTCCTACGCCTGCTATTTTGTTTTTTAATAAATCCAAATTAAAAAAAAAATCCCCTGAATGTCCCTCCTCATTAACTAATTAGTTATTAGTATTATTAAGTTGGCTTACCCATGCTTAGGGTGATGTGCTAGCTTATAGCTAATCTGAAAATTAATCTACTCTGCGATCCGTGCATGCATCTTAGGCTAGCTAGCATTAGTAGCAAAGCCTCCCTCCTTTTCAGTAAAAACACACACACGCACTCTCTGTACATGGGGAGAGATTACAAAATTTTTTGCCAACACCTTATTTAGGAATTAGGTTCTAGCAAGTGCTACAAGCTTTGACAGGTTGCAAGGCGCAAGAAAGTCCAACGAGTATAATAGGGAGCCGGAAAATGAGTGTCCCACCCTGTTCGCTTGGCTTATCAGCCATCAGCCAGCAGTATTTTTCTTTCACAACAAATCAGCATCAGCCACCAGCCAGCCAGCAGTACTTTTCTCTCACAACAAATCAGCATCAACCACCAGCCGCCAGCCAACCGAACAGGCTGAGAGTGTGGTCCACGATACTAGGGTTTAATGTGGTGGGGCCATGCCAAGCTGGGGACAAGAATAGTTTTGAAAATATCACCCGCCCCACCCCAGGCACTCGTAACACGTATGTCTGACTAGGAAAATATATAACTAGTGCTTATTAGTCCGTAGTGTATATAGCGTGATATAGAAATACAAACCAATTGGTGGTGGAGCATGGTCTCATTTTCCAAATTAAAGTAAGACAACAAAAGTATATGTACATATGTCTTTATAAGAAAAAAAAACCTAGGTCCATGTCTGTATTTTAAAATTATTTATAGGTGGTTACAAGGGTGCATGGTCTTATAAGAGTAACGAATTAAGACAAGCATACTGACTCACAAATATGGTATGGTGTGTTAGAAGTAGTCCAGCCATGCCATTCTTTAAGATGCAATTTAAAGGTTTGCTTATTGTCGCCAACTATTTTAATTTTTGGCATAAACAAAAAAAGGGAAACTCTTTCACGCGACGCGTCGCGTGGAAGTGCGAGCGCGCGACGCGCCACGTGCGTCTTCTTCCCCGCGCCGCTCTCCCTCTGCCTCCCGCGACCTTCCTCCCGCGTGTCTCCTCTCCTCTCCCTCTCCCTCCTGCGCGTCTCCCCTGCCACGCCCGCACCGGAGACGAAGACGATGCCGGCAGCTAGGGTTCCGGCGACCTCCATCTCCAATCCCTGGGCTTAGAAGGAAGGGGCCCCAGGGAGGAAGGCCGACCAGGCGGCGGGAACGGCGGCGGGCTGTTTTAGGGTCCTGGCGACGGTGGAGGCGGCCGGACCAGGGAAGGGCGGGGGCATCGCGACGGCACCGGTGACCATATCCCCGACGCGACGCGGGGAGGAAGACGGTCGCCGCGCGACCCGTCGCGGGTTAACCCCCTCAAAAAAAAAACGTAATCCTCTATTTCTGCAACCGAGACTACTAAACCATTTTAAGCAAGTAAAGTGATGAACCATATTAGTGATGTAGCCGTCTGTCAGCTGTTCACATTTCGTTCTCCTTTTGTGGTGGATTGATAAAAAGAGAAAGAAAAAGAAGCTGTGCTAAAGAAATACTTGCAACCACATCCCGGGCATAAAATAACAGGAGTACGGTGGGTGGGGCCTGATCCGCCGCCGCCGCCGCCGCTGATCTCGTCGTGTCCACATGATGCATGCGGATCTGGAGAAGCGAGCGATGGCGTGAGTGTGGGTTGGGTGAGGCAGCAAACAGCATGCACGAGGCCGCACGGCACAACAGAACAGTTGGTGACTCCCGGCCCTTTTCCACGCCCTTTTCCCGCCACCTCACCACATCCACGTGTCCCTACTAGAAATCGCCCAAGGTTGGTAGGGTGCCATGCCGTCTCATTGGTCATTGCTCGCTTCCTTCCTTGCTTGTACCGTACCATCGTCAATTATCCAAGCAAGCAAGCTTCCACCTACCTGCTAATCTTATGTCAATTCTTCGATAGATGATTTGTGCCCGTACCAACAACAATTAATCTCAGGTTATTATCAACCAGATCTTGACTAAATTGATGTTATTTAGAAGAGATAAATATAGTTTAATTATAAAACTAATCTCATAAGCCTAGGATTTTTTCTGAAACAAATCTATTAAGCCTAATTAATCTATGATTAGTATATATTTACTGTAGCATGATTAAGTTTAATTAATCCATGATTAGTATATATTTACTGTAGCATAATTAAGCCTAATTAATCCATGATTAGGTTTAATAGATTCGGCTCGTCACAAAGTCTCGAGATTATGAATTCGTTTTGTCATTGATATATATTTAATACTCTAATTATCAACCTAGCATTCGATGGAATAAGATATAAAGGCCCTGTTTGGATCCACCAGTTATAAAATTTAGTACTACTGTTTACAACTTTGATCACTAATTAGGGGTATTAAATAAAGGCAGTTTACAAAACTACCTCCACAACCCGTGCTAATTCGCGAGACGAATCTAATGAGGCGTTTGACCATATGATCGGAGGATGGTTACTGTAGCGTCACTGTAGCTAATCATGGATTACTGTAGCTCATTAGATTCGTCTCGAAAAGTTACACTCATCCGTGAAGAGGTTTTGCAAATAGACTTCATTTAGTACTCCATGCATGCAAGATTCCCTTTAGCGCTTTTAGAGTTATCAAAAACCAAACAGGGCCAAAGAATACTACCTGAATGGACTGGTACAAATACGTATTTAGTAGTAATAAACTACTCACTACTGGAAATAGAAAGTGCCGGCCACATCCATGCATAGGCGTGTGCCAGGAAATTAAATATGCACAACTTAACGTATCCCCGCCACAAAAGTGATACTCCTGGATCTGACGAACAGCTAGCCTGCCGCCAATAATAATTAATACGTACTAGTAGTAATATACTGTTACTCCTATACTATTTTTTGTATCGTCAGGAACGAAATCAGAGCCACATGCACTGCCAAGTCATGGAACTCTGGCTGGTTCAGGAGCTAGCGCGTCGTGAAATTCGATCCCTTGGTCACCTTTCTTTTCTATATATATACACTAAATAATTTCCTTTTTGTTCTCTAGTCCGACCTAAAGTGTATCACTACTACTCGTTTCCAGACGCTTCCTTCCCATCCCATTCCATTCCATTCCATTCCATGCAGGTTTAGCCGCCCGCCGACACACGGTGTCATTATTTCAGATTTCTTTTTGTAGCATTCTTTTTTTTTATTAATCTTTGCTATAGTAGTACTGTGCTTTCCTGTATTATCGTTAGGGCCTGTTTAGTACCCCTCCGTTTTGCATTCTGTGGCCATTTTGCATTCTGCATGATTCTCAATGCACTTTTTCCTCTCTGTGCATATGGTCCAACGCGCTCCATTTTGCATTCTGCGAAACTAAACACCCCAATTTGAGATGCAGGTCAAACATGTCAGCCTCGTCACCACATCATGTTCGTTTCCGGTCAAACTCAAGGTCAAACTCGCAGCCTCGTCTCGGGGAATAGAGCTGGTTGCTTCGCTTCTCCGTAATTACCCGGAGTCAGCAATCAATCACAGCTATTAGCCTATTGCCATGCCACTGCCACCCACCCACCCGAGCAAGCAAAGCATCAACCAATGCAACTACCAAATCAATTTCCTTCCTTCCCAGAGGATAAGAGTGCACGCTGCAACTGAGACAAGAATACGAAGAAGCTGCACAGCTGAAAGAGCTGAAAGCTCCAACCGACATAAACCCCATCTACAGTCAACATCTGCTTAGATATCATGCATGCCAAGCCATCTCGAAATCTCAGGTGCTGACTACAAATCACACATGTCCCATCCACAATACCGGACGGGTAATGCTTCATTCAGTTCAGGCACCTTGCTTCGCAGCGGTACAGCTTTACATGCTACTAGCACTACTAGGTGCAACACTTCTGCTGATCCTACATATATATATAGATACATCACTCATGTCTGAAAATGTTTGCGAGCCTACTACTGCACCATACTCCCCCCACCACCCTACTCTCTGGATCAGACAAGCCACCATCAGGGCACACAAACAAAATTTTGGGACCGCACCAAAAAGCATCTCTACTCCTTGTTCCGGGTTGCTCGATCTTTCTTGTGCCCTCCAAGGATACGGGAAATCTGCAGACCTCTGCTGAAGGCCTGGTTGAACAGCATCCTGGTCTGGAACTCAGACACGAATGGGAACCAGGCAAGGAAGGCGATGGGTGTGAACAGGAGGAGCCCCATCAGGATCTCGTAGCCCCGGGCAAGAGCCTTGATGGATCCCCAGAGCCCGATCTTTTGAATCACAGGCCTGATCGCTTGGGCAATCTGCAAACACAAGGCAACCAAAGATTAATGGATAGATAAACTAGGCAAAAAAAAAAAGGGATGGCGTAAAGCAGAAAAAAAAACACATGTTCAAGCACTAACCAGGAGCAAACCCCATCCGGTAGGCATGAAAGCAAGGATGCAGACAAAGATGTCCAGAACAGTCATTCCAGGGATTGCAATCAAGATAATCACAATGGACGTAAATGTTATAAATATGAGACCCTTAATCAACCGGAACACAAGCTGGAACTCCGCACTGAACCTCCTCCTGCCAACTGATACAGTCTGGAAAGGAAAATACAATGACTGAGTGCGAAAGACCAGCTAAACCATAGACAGTTCTTGTCGAAAGACAAAGCACTTTTATTCCAAATCCAACATTTCAAGAGCTAAGCAAGTGAATTCTATAGACAGCAGAACTGCTAAATTATATTAAATCAGAAAGAAATTCTCACTGCATACTAAGCACTGTCACAACCAAACCAGTGCTCAGGAGCCTCTGATTGCCAGAGTTGATTGAAGAAATATTAAAATTGAATATTACCTTCATAACGAGCAAGATAACAAAAATTACAACCCATGAGAAGCCATAGACCTGCAAGAGAATTATTTAGAAACACAGCATCAGCATAACATAATAAAACAGATGAAACCACCTTAATTTGCCAAATAAGATAAGCAAATTACCAGAACACTGTGGGTATCCTTAGTTATCTTCTTCGTTATATTCAAATGATACACAAGCCCATATTGGTAGATGAAGAAACGCAAAGCAAGCAGTATCTCAACAATAGTACCACGCTTCCCAGAGTGTCGAAGAGGCTCCTGCTCTTTGTCCCACCATGACTCCCAGCTTTTCTCTGGTGCTACACCGATACCTCCACGGTTGCTGATCCACTTGTGCCAATCGGTCCAGTCATCCACAATCTTCTGCCACTCAAATCCAGAAGGATTAAACAAGAATGGTGCAAAGAGCCAAGTGCCCACCATGAACCACATAGAGATGGTGATGAAGATGTATGTTATGGCTCCTCTATATGACTGCCCAAATATTTCATACACGACTAGTAAAATCATCAGCTCAATACCCTTGACAAAATGGCTTCGGGAATAAAGCCGATAGTTGTCAGCAAATTTAGCATGGAACACCACAAATCCACGCCCAGTGGCTCTATATTCCGCTCCTCCATGGAGCAATGTCCTTCCATAGTAATGAGTTTTGGTCCCAAGTGAAAATGTGAAGAAAACAGATGCCAACTGAAGTTGCATTAGTACAAAGTCACTCAAGGCCGTTCTGAATCCTCTCTCCAGACCAATTTCCATCATCATGGGTAGCGCCATCAAAAATCCAAGCTGCACAAAAGACTCTGATGCAAGAGCAACCTGGAGAGGCGAATTGTGCACAAACCTCCTTCCAGTAGCCAGTGCTTCATCGAGTCCACTGAGGACAAGATATAATCTCCCATAGAGGAAAACATATACGGTCCACACTGTAATCTACGTCCAAACAGCGATAACAGAAAGGTTAACTAATGAATGACTATGAAGTGATAAGTTCAGGTCAGCAAAATACCATTGTACTGAAGTAGAAACCAATTGTTGTATAGTAACAAGACAGCATTCTGAAGAAATCAAAGCGGTGACCCAGCCGATAGATGTCACGGCTCAGCGTCTGCTCGCCATTACCATTTGCTATCTTTGCCTCAAATAGAGATATTTGATTAAGACCAACATCCCTTCCCTTGCCAACTTGCATGTACTCATGATGAGTAACGTTGCCTTCACGCAATGTGGAATTGAATCCTGCATCATAAAGCGACATTAAGAGGCCACAGTATAATCAGAACAGTTCAAGATTTACCAAGCCAAGCAGCACTAGCAGGCAAAAAAAAAAAAGGATTAGTACCTGCAAATATGTCCTCACTAAGGTTGATAATTTTGGATGCTTTACTGACGCCACCCCTTGTAAGGTGGAAAAGACGATCGAAGATATCAGGATGGCCATAGTGAAATCGAACCCTGGACATGTCAGGGAAAAGAATGTCAAGGCCTAGAACTTCAGAAGATCTTTTAAATCAAGTTACTGCATAGTACTAGTGACCTTGAGAAGAACAAATAGGCCGAGCACAAGATCCAAACAACTAAGAGACTTGATTAGAATCAACAGACAGCACAATGCCATACAGTGAATGTACCTCAGCGGATTGGCAAGCACACGTTGTCCAATAGTCACAAAACTAGTCTCCTGGTTTGACATGAACCAAGCAAGGGATGAAACACTGCACAAATTTAGCAAAAAGTTAATGGCAGTAGGAAAAAATGGAAATACACAAAATACAGCTCAAAATAGTTCAAGGTAATGACTTAACCACTTAGGTGCATAATTCAATCATACTTCAGAGAAGTGGAACATATAAAATTACCTTCCAGTAAATATGTGTTCTCTTACACCAAGTATTGATGGGTACCTCACACCATCGTGTTTCTCCTCAAACTCTTGCAGCAGATTCCTCATCTTCAAAGCCTCCTCCATATAGTGTTCCTGCAATAAAAACTCAACATAAGCAAATGAACAAAAATGCATAAAAACAATTTCCTAAAACCTTTAGGTGCAGAAACTGTACCTGATTCATATCAATAGTTTGGAGACACTCGCCTCGAGTGAATATGATTGCGTGATTCTGATTTTCTGGCTTTCCTTCACCTAGAATAGCATTACCTGGCAATTTTATCTTGTAGATAACCTAAAATAGAGATAGGTGGCAAATAAGTGCAATGCACCTTGGACCACTAAGCCTCTGATAAAACATTACATCTGAAATTGAACACACATCAATCCCAACATCTGCATTTCAAATAATAACTATACATCACCAAAGTTCTTCAGGGCTACATGCCTTTGGGACTGCTGGTGGTGGTGGTGTTTGTTGTTGGGGGGGGGTGGGGGGTGGTGGTGTTTGTATATGGCCCACACCAGAATAGGCCAATTACAAAGCAAGATAAAACCTGAGCAAATGTCACCCAAGGAGGCAAGGAGTACTAAATTAGCAAAGCATTTTTCATTACCTGATCAAGACTCTGACCAGGCTCATTAGGTTTTGTAACGGAAGCCTTCACCAATGCTGAATAGTAAACCTTTTCAACCTTCTTGTTCCTATCTTGACTAGGCGCTTCAACTTCATCAATATAGGCAACCCGCAGAGATGGATATCTGTCAAAATGCGCTTTCTATTACTTCAGTACCATCATACAACATATATAGAATAGAATTTATCCAGAATTTTTCAGTGAAACTCACGTTGTCATGAGCCTCAAAATGTCATGTGCACAAGGTTCACCAGACCGTTTCTGGATTCCATATTGCTGGCATGAGACAACATATGTAAACTTCATGTCAGCTATGGCCTTGCATTGTGTCATTAACTGTGAGTCCTCAGACATCAGTTCAGTTGCTCTGTAACCTTCCATAAGATCTAATGAACAAGGAAGAAGCCATCAGATACGTCAAAAGGTGCACATTCAGAACAACACCATAGATTGAGCTATTAGAAATACCATCATCTTGGGCCATATCCAGAAAAGCCTGAAGCTCCAAAGCTTTTCGGTAGTACATCATCCCTCTTACTGTGTAGTCAACAGCAACGACCACAAAAATAAATGAATGTAATAAAAAGGATTCTCAAGAGAAAACTACACAAATGAGGCCACAAGAGAGATAGCATACCAGTTCTTGTCAATGTCTGTCCTCTATATGATGCCCAAAGACGAAGCTCCTCTTCCAACCCTTCATCCTCACGGAGCTCCTCCTCACTCTTTTTCTCCACTCTTTCGAGGAAATTTTTCCATTCATCTTCGAAGAGGTTAACAAATGCAATATCAGCGTCGGTATCTCGAGGGACATTCGAGCACAAAACCAAAAGAAATTTGGAGCAACATTAATCCACGTAAAACACTATAGAAGGGAGTAAAAACCTGGGTAAATCTTCTGTAGGTAGAAAAGGATGGAAACCCCATCCTCATTTGGCTCTTCTAGATTTTGTGAGGAAAATAGAACATCTTCCTTGTAATAAGGAGTCAAGACACTGCGGTATAGAAATCATTACAAGAAAAGGAAAACAGGAAACCCAATTAAAAGACTAATAGCATCTTGCAAATGTGACCAGGCAACAGATAACAGGTACTGCAAAAAAGATGCAGAAACAAAGTAATCATGGTGGGTTGACACTGACAGCAGAAAAATCTTTTTTTTTTCTCGAACACGCAGGAGAGCTGCACATCATTATATCAAGAAAAAAAAGAAATTTGTCTAACAAGATTTTATCAATATTTGACTAACAAGATTTAAGAAAAACAGAAGTTACCGAATTAGTACATAGTAGATACACTTACGAGAAGGGTAACATATTCCGCACTTTAGGAGCATTTGGCATCTCCATAAAGAGAGAATTTGCAAAGAACGATATTCGTCTTCTAGCATCAAGGTTTGTAGGGACATCCATAGCAGACTCCTTCACAGTTAGCAGAAGGTGAAGCCTTTTTATCTGAAACATGGAAAGTGTTTATCGTCATAAGTTCATAACAACATGAAAGGCACAATTAGCATGCCAGAATCTCTGTTATTTTTTTAAAAAAAATACGGTTTGAAAATCAAACCTTTTCAGTCCATGCATTTGATTCCTCCATGGGGAACCTAATAGCTTTAGCAAATAACTGGTCTTGCTGATCTAGTGGTGTAATTCCTTCATGTCTTCTATTATGTACGCCATGTACAGATTCCAACACTCTGGATCAACAAGCAACCACAAAATGGCACGAGAGATCAGAAGATCAAGTTCCAAAATCACCAGATATCATGGCAAAAGATATACAAATAAATAACTAGGCTGTATGTAGAAGTAGAACTGAAACTAAACTCTAACTTTAGATTAACAGAAAAGCATTGTGGGACTCTTTGCAGCAGTCAGCAAATACCAGCCAAGCCCTAAAACACTACAATTTTCAGGTACGATGGCCAACAGCAAGAATGCAATCAGATCTGCACGACAATAATATAGTGGCTGGGGCAAAAAAACATACAGATGCAGCTAAGATACATGACGCATATAATATTCTATTTGAAGAAGTGTATCTACAGCAGAAACTAAACTCCTCACCCGCCGAGCTGCTCTTCCTCCATTATATCCCTTGTGACCACCTCAAGCATATCTTGAAACAAAATGACAACTTGACCCAAGTCTTCTTCTTTATTCTTTTGCTGTAATACAAAGAGATTGATACAGTGAGAAGCTATCCTTCGTGAGCACAACCTAAAACAATGAGGGAAAATCTTATACCAGTAACTCAAGCAAGTCAATAAACTTCTTGCTCAGTGCAGGAAGGCTCCTCATATTCAGATCCTTTATCAGTGTTTCGTCTGCTATGTGCTTATCCACAACATCAAAAATCTCTTTTATCACACTGAAATAAGTGTCAAAAAGGTACTTCAGCTAAGCAGGTGTTGCAGGTCAGTAACAAAACATGAAAGAGCACATTAGGTTTGGTTCTATGTTGCATTCAGTCCAACGAGATATCATGTGACCTATATGCAATCAAATTCCTATTTTCTTGACTAATAACAATCCTGATAAGATAGAACATACATTTTCTCACGCTGTCCAAACACTAAAGTGTTGATGATGTTTTTGAAGGAAGCATAGCATTCTCTGATAGCATAGGAAAAATATGGATCTGATCCCATTCTCTTAGTCAGATCACGGTCTTTTCCACCACTGTCTGCCGCCATATCCAATGCTATTGGAATCTACAATATAGCAAAGAAACCACTTACAATCCACAAGCATTAGAGAAAGTACAGAGTGATCAAAAGGGTATACCTTGCTAGCAAGTAGGAAAGGTGGCCACTGAAATATATTCAACTCACGATCTTTACAATATGGAACGAGTAGTAAATCCATCTCCCTGTTATCTATGAGATCTTCTTCGCGAAAACTTGTGATGATTAGATTCCACATTTGAGCAAACCTTGCAGCTCTTTTCTCTTCCTCTTTTTCATCACCAGAAGCCTAAAAACCAAAACGTGCAGGTGAATATTGTTTTTTCCCAATAGAGATATGCTAATAATCTATTCATAAAGTGAAGTTTCACACTAGAAACACATACCTTGGGTTTCCTAGAAAACGCAGCCCGGAAACCTCTGCTCTTGTTTGCATCAGAAGGGATCAAACGCTCATTGAAGGCCACAGGCAAAGATTCAAAGCGAGATCTCAACATTCCTAGTGTCCTTATCTGATTTTGTGATCCAATTAGTCTATCATAAGTTCCTCATGATGAATAATGCCCCATGACATTAGGGGAAAACAAGTCTTTTTCAAAAACCAATGAAAGACCAGCACATCAAATGCATTAAACAGTGAAGCAAGATATGCAAGCATTTTACTAACCTCGCCAAGACGACGATAAGCCCCGTAGATACCACCAATCAATGTAGAGAAAAGTGCATACCAAATTTGAGTGTCCATGAAATATACCTAGATAATTTTTTTAAAAAAATGGTCAAGGCATTGGTTAAATGAGTTCTTTTTAAATGGGACAACAGAACTCGAGACACACCAGAATTATTGGAGCCCAAAGCGCAATAACAACACCAATGTTATTGCTTCCTGCAAATTATACATAAATAAGAACACCAAAATAAGTCCAAAATATAACATAGAAATTTTCAGGATAAATACCATGAGGGAAAAACTCATGCCACTGGAATGTCCTGATAGGTTCTCGCATTATATCTTTGGTGGGCTGTACCAGAGGCTTGATCTACAACAAGACAGACAAAATGAGTGACCAACGGCAGTACATAGCTTAGTACCTGCAACTGAAGGCTCGGAAGTTCAGGCAAAACCATAAGCTTTCGTGGAAAGGTTTATAATCGCCAACTCACATTTCAACACCAAAAACCGCATTTTCAGCAAACATGATGTGAAATTTGATTTCCACATAATAAGTTCCATAACATAATAAGTTCCATAATGGTAAAATCCACAGATTTTACCATTATGGAACTTATTATGTGGAAATCAAATATTTTACTTCGAAAAAAGCTACAATAAAAGAAGGATATTTTGCTTCGAAATGCACTTCGAAAAATCAGGGTCAATGCTGTCACTGTCAGATATTTTACTTTATTTTATTCCTTACTAATGATGGCATAAATTTCATGTTCAGGGATACTAAAATGAAGCATCTACGAATAAAGCTACAATAAACAAGATGGATAATGGATTTTTACCTCGATATAGAAGCTTACAGTCAACTTCATTGCTAGAAGAAGAACCCAGAACATGGTATATCTATCAGGTCAAATATGCTTAGTAACTGGAAATGATGTAACAATAAAAGAAGACAATTCCAAAAATGGGATAATATGTTAACATACTTGAAGAGGGAGAATGCGCCTTCATGCATTCCTCTGCCGACAAACAATCGTGGCTGCAAATAAACATAGAATCTCATTGGAAAAAGAAATTGGCAACCACCAGCAAAATAACAACAGAAACAAGAGGATGAAAGCTACCTGAGACCACCACATCATAAACGTTATGACCTTAAGATTTGAACTTTCTAGGAACCTTCGCAGGAACGGGAAAAGAAATAGCATGGAGGCAAGTATGTTTGGAGCCAGATATATCACAACAGCCAAAATGTACAAAGATGGCTGATTCTGACCATCACCAAGCCAGCTTTTTATTGTTCTTGCAAGACCAGTAGGGTTGTCCCAGGTATATGCATAAGTTACAGGTAAAATCACAACCCAAGCAGCAGCAGATATCAACTTCAAGACATAGCGCAGCTTCACTGCAAACGGCATGCTTCTTCTTGCTTTCCAGCCAAATACAATGTCCAGCATAGCTGTTAGACATAGTGCAGATTGATTTAGATCTATGAGACTCAATCTGAATGTAAGAAATATATACATGCAAATGAAAGTATAAGTTGCTTCTCCAGAAAGCGATGCAGTTAAATATATGACCCTTCAGTGTCATGTTGTGCTAAATGGCTATCAAGGCTGCCAGTATTTTGTAGCTAGCAAAAGCAAATGGCATGTAACAACTACTGAGCTCCCTATCAAACAACCTGCGATGTGCATTGACAAATATGCAAACATGACAGAGGAGAATGGAGTAAGAACCAAATACCTTGTCCCAACTTCAAAATTGCAGCAGTGATAAATATGCTCAAAACCTGCTTAAACACTCCTGCATCAAAGATATCACTTGGTGTGCCACCATTCCATGCTAGTATAATCATGGCCTATATCAAAACCAAATACCATCAGAAATATAGGAAACTGAAGGGATGACAATGTTTAGCACACTGAGAGATGGAAGGAACTGCAACAGAGTGAAAGTGCTTAAGAAAGAGCAACTAACCTGTAAGGATAGTATCAAGAAGATCCACATTCTGTCAAAACTACGGAATATGTGCCAAAATGAACGTATCTCCACAAAATTAACCTTTCCCATCCAATGAACGCTACCCACAGATGCATTCTCCTGGATCACAACAAAAAAAAAGTGGATCACAACCAAAAAAAAGTGGATCTTTACTGCAAGCTAAGTAATATAACACACAAGATATCACATCTAGCTAACATAATATCACATATCAAAAGAAACATATAGCCAAAATGAGCGTATCTACCAGAAAAATTAAGAAAAGAATAGCATGCAGCACCTGACCATTAAATTGTATTGTCAAGTTCAATGTGTAAGTAGTTACGAGAATGAATATTGTGCATAAGGTGAAAGAATGAAGGCTCATAGGTTACACAGTGGCAAAATCGAAGTAGGTTGATATCACAATGAACAGGAACCTACTCCATTAAGCCGATTAGGATAGGCATCCTTCGGAGTCTTGAAAAAATCAGCATCAGCCCTCATAGGCCATCCTAGCCGGAAACAATCAACTGACCTGACAAGCAACATAGGAATGATTTGGCTTTCTTAAAAATCTGGGCACAAAATTGAAAATACCAATTTGGTTCAATCATCACTGACCAAAAGTACTCATTTAGATCATCGTAGTTTCTCCAGTGTGAATGTTTTGATTTTATTGTCTTGCTCCTTTCTGCTTCCTGTTACAAAAACTGATCAGATTTTAAATGAATGTATGACAACTATTGAAACTAATCTGCAAATGCTATACCTTCTCTATAACTTTGTATATCGGAGTAACAACTTTCATCAAGAAGGCTTCTTCGTCACCACCATATGCTGGCTTAACATTTTCACCAGTCATTGGGCTCACATTTCCGGCCAACATGCCATAGAGTTCGAAAGCCATCTATTAAGATGCAAAGGAGCCTTCATCAGGATGGCGTCACTACTAGAATTAAAATTAAATAGACAAAGCTTTGTACCAGCACACAACCATTCCCCGATGAGTACCCATTTTAAAATTTACAGCTATGTTCTTGCTAAACTGAAGAATAATATATGAAGGTAAATCCAGAAGAAGGAACACAAGGTGGTCTTACATGATGGTAGATGTAGCAAAGACATTCTGGCATGAATCTCAGATTAGCCGCCTCACCCCAAATGAGCAGGTAGAGACCCATATAAAGAAGCTTGCGCTGCTGTACTTCCTGTTGGATAGTTGGCAACCTGGAGATCAATTAGCTAAACTTTTAGAGAAGCAGCAAGAGATGATGTATCCCTTTCAAGCGGGAGCAACTTTACGGATGAAATGTCGAGATGGTCAACAAATTTAAAAAGAAATATAAAACAAAGGACTGCAATGCAACCATAGCTATAAGAAAATCAGTTGAAATGATTCCTATACAATCAATAATTGCTCTGAACCTACCATAAGCTGCTTTTGCGGCCAAGGTACTTGCACCACTTCTTATAATTCTTAAACAGCTTTTTCATTACAGCATCCAGAGCTTGGTCGTCCAACTGAAAAATAGAAGATCATCACATTGTTAGTATGCAAATGGGGGGATAAACCGAAAAAAAGGTCTTAAGAGTAAATGTTCACCTTTGGTTGTTGGTCAGCTTTTGGTATTTTCCTTATGTGCACATTTGCGAGTAACAGTATCAGATGTTCCCTTTGGTTGGACACATTATCTTTCTGCAGAGAGAGTCTTTGCAGTTAGACAGAGCACATGTTGAAAGCAATGTACAACACAGCACAAAGAATGTGGCGGAAAATAATAATCTCTCGCTCAATTACCTGAAACCCAAACATGGCCTGGAGCCAGTCAAGAAGGTCTTTACCGGTGTTCTTCTCATCAGCCTTTTTCTCATGGTCTTTTGGCCATGGCAGGCCTCTAATATTTCGGAGAGCATAAACAGCTGCTTGAATCTGTATAGTTATGAGGAATGCGAAAATTAAAAATAGTTTAGTGACTAAAGGTGTAATTAAGATAGTATTTTCCGATCCAAATCTAATGAGGAAAAAGATGGATGGATACCTCTGGGTAGCGCATAATAGCTTGACCAGTACTCTCAGGATCAAGAGGAAGGATATTGTAAGGAACATAGAGCTTTTTCTTCTCTTCAACTTTGTTGTGTGTGTCCAAAATCTGTTGAGCATGGGAAAGATGCAAGGGAAAGTTGAATGACAATATAATACATATGAGGCTATGAGCAGCTAAGAATTATCAAGTGTGTGAGTAGAAATGATTTGTGTACCGCTTGATCGACTTCAACAGACTGGGAGACGTTGACGGCTTTCAAGACCTCAAACAAGACAGCAGCTGTTTGGTATGCTTTGGTGAGCAGGGCGCTGGCAAAGAGAAGGCAGGAGTGTCAAGGAAGGAGGAGCTATGGGTGAGGGCAGCAGCACGAGTGGATGAATGGGTGAGTACCGGTCAGCCTTGTCAGCAGCGTTTTGAAGTGCTTGGATGTACTTCTTGTAGTATTCACGGTAGAAACGCTGCATCTCTCTGGCATCGCTCTGGTGCACCCTTCCCTTCAATGTGGGATCGTTCTCCTAGAGAAGAGAAATAGTATGTCATGCAAAAGTGCTCAAGCTTGTATGTATGTCGGAGTTAAAATGCCATGGATAGTGTGGTGGATAAGTAGTAAGTAATGAGATGATGCCGCCGCACAGGGAAAGCTAGAAGAAGTGGTGTGCATTGAGGATGAATGGTAAAAGTACCCTCTCGAGCCTTTGAAGGAGTGCAGTCTTAAACTGACGGACACCACGGCCACTTGAAGTCGGGTCGAGGCGGTGAGCCTTCTCGAAAGCGTAGAAGCGGCCTGGTGGAAGAGAAAGAGGTGAACACGGAGTGATGGAAGATAAGGAGGGGATGGGTAGTAGTGTACTACTCCAGTTTACTTACAGAGGTAGGCGACGCGTGGGTTGGTGGCCTCGACCTCGTTGGCGACACGGAGGATGGGCGCGATCTCGACGAGCGAGGAGGGGACGACCTCGCTGTCGAAGATGGACTCGCCTAGGTTGCCGACGGTCTGCGTGCGGAGGAGGCGCCTCCCGGCGGAGGGCGGGGCGGCGGGAGACGGCGAGGGCGAGGAGGAGGAGGACATGTCGGTCCTCCGGGGCGGCGCCGCCATCGCGGGCAGTCTAGTTCAGATCAGCTGGCCTGGGATCTACTAGTTGATGTTTGTCTGCAACACGGAGACGGAGAGCAGCAAGCAGAAATTAAAATCAGCGGAAACAAAATCTATCAGCGGAAGGAAAGGAAATGCGCGGAGCAAAGAAGGGAAGGCGCAAACCCTAGATTTGGCGGCGAGGCGATGCGAGGGGAGGGGAACTGCGGCGACCGCAGGCAGTGGAGAGGGGAGAGTGGGGCACAGCTTGCATTTTGCAGAGGGGAGGGAGGAGGAAGGAATGGGCGGCGGTGAGAATGTGAGCCAGGTGAGCAGCTAGGCTAGCTACAACGGACCGAAAGGTTTTGCTGGGGTTTTCAAACTTTGTTTCCTTTTCTGATCCATGGCCTCGGATTCCACTTTATTCACGGTTCGGCCACTACTGGATTACTAGTATGATGCTCCTCTAGTAGTGGCGGCGCCGTGATTAGGTACGGCCGGTGAGGGCATCCGTCCGCGCGAGACCAGAGCCACGTCCGCTGAGCACGTGGGGCCCAACCCAACCAACACCAGTACACCACGCAGGCAGGCTCGTCGTTTGCGGTCTCGTATTCCGCGCGGTTTTCGTTCCTGCGGCGGCGCCCGCACCCAACACAACCCGGCCTTTTCTTTTCTTTCTCCTGATTTCCCTTTCCCTGCCGGTGTATATATATATATATATATATAGTATATATTTGAACAAACAATGCAAGTCGAGTGAGTGACGCATCATATATATCGCATGGTTGATGATGGGTGCATGTGCATCCGAATCCGATACGACCTCTTCCTGCTCTGCTTGCGTATATATGTGGACGCCGCACGTCATTGTATATCAGTAACCGCGCGTATATTGCTGCCAGCCACGAATAATGATGAACTGATCCATGATCCGCACTACGCGAGTGTAGTGTGTACTATACAAACTGATGGTCTTCAAGTTCTCCTTCCTCGAGCAGGGACGACATTGTTTATTTTTATTTTTTTCATTTTAATTAAATGCACCAGCCCAACTTATGTCAATCACATTTTGCTAAACTCACCACCGGCCGGGCCCAGTGCGCGCGATGGAAGAGGAAGGAGCCGCACCGCACGTTGGTGGTGGATGGCTAGGGCTAGCTTAGCTTTCCTCTGCTCCGATGCATGACGGGACAAATGCTCCATAAGCAGCATATATATGCTGATAACAGTTTTTCAGAGAGAAGTGATTCTCAGCTGATTCTATAAAGTGATTCTCTTAAATGAAGGGCCTATTTGGTAGAGCTCCATCTGATTTTGAATCTCTATGAGAGCTGATTCTCTGAGAGAAGTGATTCTGTGGCTCAAAGTTGATTCTCCAGCATAAACTGTCAAAAACAGAACAGAGAATCACTTCACGGAATAACTACTTTTTCAGCTCTCACCTCGCACCTAGGTTATTCCGATCCGGTAGGCAGTCGTGCTTCAAGCAAGATAGTAGACGAGTAAGGTGTTAAGTCAAAAAGGTTCAAGGTGGCAGCAGGGCACGGAACACATGCTTGTAAAGTGTCGAGAAAAGTGGTGTGTTTCAACGAAAGGTGACAAGTGTGAGCAGCCGCTTTAATTGCCAACTAGGACGGAGAAAAAAAAAGAAAGCAAGAATGACATTGCGCTAGAACTGCGTTCTTTTTGGACAAAGACAAACACACCCAGGATTGTTATGGACTAATATCGGTATGGTCGGCTTTGCTGCTGTGACCGAACGAACGACCACACATACGACATCACGTGTCCTCCCTCCTATCTTCCTATGCGGTAATTTGGTTTTTAATTTCTTTTATCTCAATCAAATTCTATTTTTCGTCAGTTTCCTATAGATATTGATATTGTTGTTGTCTTGCCCGGGTTTCTTTTCGGTGTGAGGAGCTTAAAAGCCAGTTTTTTTAATCTTCAATAGGTTCACCTTTGACTTTAATAATCTAATAATAAAACCAATGTCGAGAATTGAAACTGCGGTTGGAGTTTGCCGAACCAGATAGATCATGTGTCAGGTTAAAAAAAAGGTAAAGATATATAATATCGATGATCAGGTACACGAAACTGTGTGCCTCGATGCGCGCTTATTTTTGTACCTTGCTGCCGTTAGGCTCTGTTTGGAACGTACGAATCCAAAACAGATGAAAGGAAAAAAGCGTAAGAATCTGATGAAATATAAAGTGAAAAACTACAGGATTTCAAAACGTAGGAATGTAAACTTTAGAGTGTTTGGATCGTAGGAAAAAATATGTAACATTGACAGCTACATGTGTAACGAAATTCCATCGGTCCACTCTAATTAAACTAAAAATGGAGGATCAGTTCTTATATATCCCTTTCTCAAATATCCTCCTCATTTCTTCCTTCTTCCCATAACCTTGTCACTTTTGATCCCATCATCAATTTTATGTTTCTATAGCTTCTAGGTGTTGCCACGAGATTGACTAATACTCCCTCCGTCCCAAAAAGAATGCAATTCTAGTACAGTATCACATTTTAGTACCTCAAGTTTGCCCAATTATAGATTAAAAAATATTAATATTTATAATATCAAAAAAATATCATTAGATTAGTTACAAAATGTATTTTCATAACAAATTTATTTAGAGCCATAAATATGAATATAACTTGCTAGAAACTTGATTAAACATGAACTACTTTAGGTGGCATGCAACACGTAATTGCATTCTTTATGGGATAGAGGGAGTAAGTAATGACAATAAAATATAATAGTTTCTTGTAGTTACGAAACACAAAAGACAAAACTTGGAGCCTACTTTATAGTAGCTGCAGGGCAGTGCTAGCTTGACAAACTTCACAGGAAATTTTCCTTTAGGTTTCACTGGATGCTTTTTTTTCCCTACGTTTTGTGAAAGAGCAGAAACCTTTCCTCTGGAATGGGAACCAGTTTTCCTCCATTCCAAACAGTAAAACTAGAAAACTTTCCTAAGGTATTGATTCCTTCACTTTTCCTATGGAAATCCTCCATTCCAAACACAGCCTTAATTTGTTTTATATATTTTTTATTTCACTGCATGCATACATGCAACCTTATTATTAACTTTTTCATAAGTATGTGCAAAATATAATCTATGGATGTATCCGATGGTTGCTCAATTTATCCAACTGAGATTTCACAACTCTGATCTGTGCTAGCTATATTTAGTTGTTCCATTAATTCACGCGTACGTACGTACGTACGTACGGAACAACTCCACCATCTACCTATCGTCTATGAATTACAATCTTTCGTATTCGTATATACTCCTTCCGTTCTGAAATAAAGGTCACTTTGATTCGTCCTAAGTCAAACCGGTGTAGATTTGATCAGTTTAATAATAAAAAATATTAACATATCAAATAATTGAATTATAAAAATAGATTTTATAATGAATCTAACTATACTCATTTGATATCACAAATATTATTATTCTTTTCTGTAAAATTAGTCAAAGTTAAACTAATTTAATTTAGGACAAAACAAAATGTCTTATATTTCAAAACGGAGAGAGTATATGTTAAATATTATGTTTGATTTTGCACAGCACCTTACAAGCGGCGGGAAATAAAATTAATTAAAGGCCACGTACGAGTTCCTCTCCTGGGGTCCGCACAGAAGCACAGATATAGAGATGAGAGTAAGGTTTTAGTTGAGGAAAGTTTCACAACACTATTCACCCATCACATCAAATGTTAGGCAACTAATTAAAGGTATTAAATGCGGATTAATGACAAAACCCATTCCATAACCTCCGGATAACTTCGCGAGACGAATCTAGTGAGTCTAATTAGACCATGATTAGACAACGTCGTGCTACAGTAAATAATCTCTAATGACAGATTAATTAGCCTTAATTGATTTGTCTCGCGATTTCTCGTCCATCCGTGTAATTAGTTTTATAATTAGATCATGTTAGTTCCTTCTAATCTTCGGTTTAAAATTGCTACAATAAATTTCGTAAACTTTTTCACCGAACTAAACCGATCGTGTGCTGGTCTTATCTCTTCAATAAGAAGTCCAGGCTCAATAGTCAACAGCTCATATGGATCTCAAACGGTCAATGCCCATATCCGTCCGTCCCCTACCTCCACGCGCAGGACCAGCAGCAGCCGGTGCTGTCGGTGGACTCGATCGGACATGCATGTAAAGTACCATACCATGTACTACTTCCCCGTGATACATCTATCTGATTGATATTTGGCTCACGGCCACAGCCTGCCACGCTACATGTCAGGCGTCGCCACGGAAAAAAAATAAGTTGCTTGATTGAAGCGTAACTATCGGCCACCACAACAGATCAGAAGAAAACTCGCCAAACTTCATGGCGCCGATTTTCTCCACCACCAACCATGACGCCGCCGCACATGCGCATGACGATCCATAGCCGAGAACCAAGCAGCCTCTAAATCTAGTCGTCGCCGCCGCCGCCACGCTAATCTGTCGGGCCTCAACTCTATCTCCCGGTTCCAGCGGCGCCTATCCGCCTCCGCTAGGCCACCGTCACTAGACTTAGGGTTTGGCTTGATTATTATATTAGTTACTGGTTCCAAAATTTAAGTGATTGTATGAACGAAATTGATTGATAGTCATCTGCTTCACCTTCACGTCGCATTCGCATATATGAGAGCCTCCACAAACTAATGTGTGTACGGTTCATCGCGGAAGCATGTCTATTAAAAAATCTTAATTTGGTTGGTGTATATCACAAACTTTCATGGTATAATAATGGTAAGATGCTTCACCTCGCTCCACGCCGCGTGCATATATACTATCGCCATACACCCTTCCCCTCGATTGACTCCTAGTATTTATGTGAAAGACTAGGCTTTATTTCATCAAGTTTCATAACGATATACGTTAACGTTTTCCTCCTATTTTTTTTTTCCATCACTCCCTTCTCATCCACCCATACATCACTACTAGTCTACCAAAATGTTGAAATTCTCCTAGTGTTTTTAAGTAGTAGTAAAACACTATCACTGATCATAGCACATGGGAATCCTCACTAGGAGACATTTAGTAGGGAAAGTTTATACTAAATTTTAAATAGCAAAACACTAGGAGAAGCCCACATAACTAGGAGAACTCTGAGATTTTGGTTGTATCTGAGCTATTAATCGAAAATTTGAAACCCTAAAGCCCAAATCCTTTCCTCCATAACCTCACTTGATGGCTTTTATTCAAAATCGCATCAATATAGGGCTTTGCCATTTTCCACCAATCTCATATTGTATAAGACTAATAAACAAAATGGATGCTTATAGCCGAATTTGTGGCATGCATGCTTGCCCCTTCCTTTTAGAGAAGAAAATTAGATATTTTCTAAATGTCTAACATCCAAATTAAGGTATTTAGTATAGATCCACACATGAATATCTAGTTATACCCAAATCAAACATACAAATTACACAAGAACTCACTGTAACTCAAATAATGTAACTTAGCTCTATAAATTGAAGTTTAACTAGAAATTTGGATGTTCTGGTCCACTTCAACACCAAAATTTTGTTTAATTTTCATTCAACATAATAGGATTAAAAAAGTGTGAAAAAATCAGGTGCGGAGGACAAACAAAGTACTCATGTAAAAATATGAATAAAAATAGTATGGAGAGACTTCAAAAAAGGGCAAAAAATTAATCCATATATAATGACATACATTAACATTATTTAAGAAAGAGCGGAATGAAAAAAAAGACTAACAAATCCTATCATTATTATTAAACATAAGTTCTAGCCAACGCCTCTGTAAAAAATAAACTAATCAACTCTCAGCTCCAAAATTTGGTAAAAGTTTTCTATGACTCGAATCAGAGTTCAAAATTATACAAAAACTAAATTTACTTGTGATGACGGTTGATCGAGCAACGCCAGATGGATGAAATCATGCACGATCGAACCAAATTAATCAGGGTGATACCTGATGAGTCATCCATCTATCATAGATTGCTTTATGATGAGATAAGGCAATTGTACTAGCCCTCGTGAAGCTGTGGGTGCTGATCCTGCTCAACCCCCGGCTGGGACTTGGCGCCAATATTGAAGAACTCGATGATGACCTCAAGTGGGAAGCCCTTAGTCTCGGGCACCTTCATGTAGACGAAGACGAGTGCAAGGCAGCATACAACTGCGTAGAAGCCAAAGACCCCCGCGAGGCCGACGGAGCTGAGCATGACGGGGAGGGAGTAGGTGACGGCGATGTCGCCCAGCCAAAAGGTGAGCGAGCAAATGGCAATGCAGAGGCCCCTAACGCGCGTGGGGAAGATCTCAGCACATAGGATGTTGGGGATGGGGCCGAAGCCCATCACGAAGCAGCAGAAGTAGATGATGACGCTGCCTGTGGAAAGTGCGGCATGCAGCGTGGTGGCCATGGGCACCATGTTGGCGATGATGAGCACAACCAGCGCCACGATGAGTACAGGGATGGTCCATAGCAGCAGGGCGCGGCGGCCAGACACATCCATGAGGCGCATGGCGAGACCGATGCTAGGGAGCATGAGTAGAGTGGTGAGGCCGCTGATGAGGATGGAGGTGGAGTCAGCACTGAGGCCGAGGCTCGCCAGCAGGACGCTCACGCCCGCCTGATCTAAGATCTGGGGCGTGTAGTAGAGCACGCCATTGATGCCGGAGAACTTTGATTGGTTGCGTTGCGTCGTCGCCCATGCAATTAAGCACAACACAAACGGTGCATATGTTAGCCTATAACAGTTGGTTGTGATGATAATCAAACAAAAACAGAACGAAAAGAAAACGTACCTGCTGTAGGATCTGGATCATGATCCCGCAGAAGAGCGCGCTCCGCACGCCTGGCGCCAGGAGCTCGCGCCACTGGGGGCCTGCTGCGGCCGCCTTGTTCGCCACCGTCTCGGGCGGGTTCTCGAAGGCCGGGGTCGGGCTCTGCCCGATGAGCACGTCCTTGGTGTAGAGCATGGAACGGCTCACCAGCGCCGCCGCGTGCACATACTCCCCGGGTCCCGACTCGCCGCCGCCACCGCCACCACCCCCGCCGTCCTCGTGCAGGTACATCCTCTTCACGCCGCCGCGCTTGACGCCGTCGGCCCCCACCTTCTCGGTCCACTTCCACGCCAGCTGCCAGCCGCCGCCGATGCCCATGGTGCTGGCCGTCTCCCCGCCCGTTATGCTACTGTACCTCTGCATGGAGCTGCTCCCCGCCTGGCTCTCCTTCCTGGCCTCCACGTCGGTGCTCTGCCTCGAGAGCAGCGGCGCCTGCAGGGCGCCCGCGCCGGCGGCGGCCTCCTCGTCGGAGAGGTACTCCTCGTCGTCCTCCTCGTCGAGGTCGTCGTTGGGCGGCACGTTCTCCTCGTCCCAGTCGCCAGGGCGCTCGGCCACGCTGAGCATGCTGCCGAGGTTGGGGAAGAGCGTGCTGCCCCTTGCGCTGCCGGCGGCGGCCTCGGGCATCTTCTCGTGGACGCTCCCCAGCAGCGTGACGACGGGGTCCTTCATCTGCTCGTACATGCTGCCCTGGCGCGAGGCGAGCTCGACGGCGCTGCCGAGGACGCTGCTGCGCGCGCCCTGCACCTGCTGCGCCACCCACGAGAGGCCCTGCTCGGGCCCGTAGAGGGTGACCTGGTCCCTGGTGTCGTGCTCCCCGGCCGTGTCCTCGGCGGCGGCGGCGGCGGGGCCGAGCACGTACTCCTCGATGACGGTGTCGTCGCCGCCGCTGCCCAGGCCCTCGACGAGGAGGGCCATCTCGCCGGAGACGTCCTCCCGGCCGCGGAGCATCTGCAGGATGGCCCTGGCCTCCTTCATGCGGCCCTTGCTGACGAGCCAGCGCGGCGACTCGGGGAGGTAGAGCACGGTGAGGGCGAGGTAGGCGAGGGAGGGGACGGAGAGGACGCCGAGCATGAAGCGCCAGCTGGGGTTGGCGCCGAGCGTCATGTAGAAGATCATGCAGTAGGAGAAGAACATGCCGAAGGAGCCGGTGAACTGCGGCAGGGTGTTGAGCAGGCCGCGGATCTCGGGCGGGGCCGTCTCGGAGATGTAGACGGGGACGAGCGTGACGGCCAGGCCGACGCCGAAGCCGTCGACGAGGCGGGCGAGGAGGAGGACGAGCACGTTGGGGGACCAGAGCATGATGAGGCCGCCGGCGAAGTAGAGGAGCGAGGAGGCGATGAGCATGGGGCGGCGGCCGACGATGTCGGAGACGGGGCCCGAGAAGGTGGTGATGATGGTGGCGCCGATGAGGGAGGTGGCGACGACGAGGCCCTCGAGGGCGGGCTGCGTCTCGAGGTGGAACTCGCGCTTGATGTAGAGGACGGCGCCGGCGATGGTGGCATTGTCCCAGCCCTGCAGCAGGTTGCCGATGGCGGCGGCGATGGCCACCAGCACAGCGCCTCCGCCTTGCATGGCGGCGGTCGAGGTCTCTGGGATCGGATCGGATCGGAGATCGATGGGGTACGTGCGGCGGGGCGGTGATATGGATGGATCGAGTTTTTTAGGTTAGCCTAAAAGTAGGGCTGGGAAACAACAAGCAGCAAACAAGAATAGAAGAAGAGGTAGGAGGAGGAACGTCAGAGTCGGAAGAGGAGTTAGACGAGAATAGATAGATACTCCATCCAGATCATAGAGATGCATGCAGGCCGGAGGGCCAGCCAGATCCGAGAATTTGGTGCTGACCTAGCTTGCTCCATGCCTTATTACTGCATACTAGAGTCATTCTAGCCTTATTACATATTTTAGATTGTACCACTTTTGGTTGTTAACAATGAGCGATAATACACTAAAAAATTACTGTAATTTATTTAGGCCTTTCTTGATGTCCAGATTGTGTATTTGGTAATGACAAAATCAAGTGGCAAGCTCTAGCTATATATGCTACTTGAGAGGAGTGGATGTGCCCTTTTTTTTAGATTAAGAAAAATATCCGGCCTCAACCATTAACAAGCTAGTGAATGTCTCTAGCCAAAGCTAACAGAACACACACTACTAGACCACTACAGTCGTTGTACAAGATTCCACTAGACCCCATTTTGCTCTAGGTCGATGTGATCCCCTCAGCAAAATCTATCGGTCTAAAACACTGACACTGGGCCGGAATGTCGCGAACTCAGCGACCGCCCCCTCCGCCTCCCCCGCCCCCGCACCGCCCCCCTCCGCCGCCGTCGCCGCCTTCGCCCGCACCGCGTCGCTGGGAGCAGTCCCCTCCGGCTCTCCTGCGCTGTGATGTGCGCACCTCTCCGCGCCGCCTTCTCCGTTTCGGGACTGCGTGCCAGGTGGATCTGGACGAGCTGCCGCCGGAATCGCCGCCGTCCCTCCAAGATTTGGACGCCCCGTCACCGTGGACGTGGAGTTCGTCCCTGAGACACCGCCCCCGGCCGGCACCGTCGACACCAACCTCACCTACGCGGATGTGGTGCGGCTCCAATCCAGGCCATTCAATGGCGAGCCAACTCTCAACCAACCCGAGCTGCAGGGTATCCACGCCTCCCCTATGGCCTCCCCTACGCTGCGGCAGAGGAGTTACTCCGCCACGCGGGCTGCGCGTCACCGCGCCGCCGGGTACAGGCGCAGGCCATCCGGCCGGGATGGGAGGCCTCTCCAGCGCGGCTCCTCGGGTGCCGAGCGCTCCCCTCCCCGTCGCGTCAGTCCCTCACCGGATCCAGGCTGGACCCGCGCCAAGGGCGCCAGGAAGAGGCGCTGGCGGCCGCATTCAAGCCAGCGCCACCGGCCTCACACCATCGGGCATTCAAGCCGGCAAGGCAGGTATCACTCCTCCCAAACTAACCTATCCCCTTCGCTTGCTGCTTTCAGAAGGCGCATGGCCGGCCGCTGTTTCGTCTGCCTCGCGTCCGACCACCGAGCGAACTCCTGCAGAGATCCCTTCCGCTGTTTCGAGTGCGGACGCTCGGGCCACAAAGCTGCGCGCTGTTCGGAGCGTCGTACCCGACGCCCTCAGCCTGACGGGACTCGCCGCCGGGCCGACTTTCGACCCCGCCAGGGGGGGCGCTCGCCGGGTCCGCGGCCGACTGCCCACCCTCAAAGCCACCAACCACCGGCCTCTGCACCGGACCTGCCGCCGCCCCCACGAGCTACTGCCGAGACTGCGATGTCGAAGATTGGAGACCCCTCCACCAGGCCAGAGGACGGCCACGTCCTCATCCCGACCTCCTTCGGCCTTGACATGGAAGTCAAGGAGTGGGAGGGGACCGCGCTCATCGTCAAGGCACTGAGCGCCCCGGCGTCCACTGGCGTTTGGGAGATCAAGGCGGTGATCCTCAACGAGCTACACCTCCTGCAGGGGGAGGTCATGGTGACCAGGCACCAGCCGGAGCCGTTCCTTATCAAGTTCAACAACCGCCGTCATGCTGAGGCGGCGCTAAGGCTCTCGTGGATCCACCACCACGGCATCTCCCTCAATGTCCGGCCATGGAGGAGCCTGACGGCCACCCTTGGGGCTTCCCTACTCTACAGGGTTCGCCTCTGCCTGGAGGGAGTTCCTGTGCACGCTTGGATGCCGGACGTGGTGGAGCGGCTCATCGGCGACACTTGTTCGCTGGAATGCATCGACACCAACCTCCTCCACCCGGATGACACAAGGACCATCGACTTGTGGGCATGGTCATCCAACCCGTGCCTGATCCCCAAGCGGATGTGGCTCATCTTCACCCATCACGCCAAGGATGGGACATCGGGCCTCTCCATGTCGGGGACGCCACCAGAGAGATGGCAGCGCGGCATCAAGCACCCGGTGCTCATCCACCTGGAGTGGGTCTACGACTACACGGCCGTTGCTGCTGACCCTCGCGACGGGTCGGCGAGCGCTCCTGAGCTGGACAAAAGGCGGCTTGTGTGGCACAGGGGACACTGGATGGAGAGCAGCCACCTATGCCGGCTTTCCCCTTTCAACGTTCCACCGGCCTATGTGGAGCGTTCTGCGGAGGAGGCAGGGCGTCGTGCTACTGCGACGTGGGTCAAAGAGCTGACCCACGGCTGGAGGCCGGAGGGCAGCAGCGGAAAGCGCCACGGCAAGGGCCCCATGTGGCCTGAACAGCAGCAAGTGCAGCAGGAAGACCGCGGCGTGGCTCACCGTGACGAGCGCCAGGATGGCCGAAACTGCCGCCGCCCTTCCTACAAGGATGACCACTACCGCTGGAATGTCTGGAGGCGCGAAGATCGTGATGATGATGACGGTGACTATCACAGGAGTGAGCATGGTAGCTCTCGCATGTATGGCCCCCGCTCTGTGGACCATGAGCCGGTCAGGAGGGAACGAGAACGTTCCCCCAGCGGCGTGGCTGGGAAGGCGACCGACGCAGAGATGCGGACAACAAGATGGAGGAGCCTATTCCCAAGACGCCCGCTGCCCTGCTGTCGCTGCAGGAGCTGAGGGAGCGCCGGGCTGCTGAGCTTCAGTTCCTCTTCACGGCACAGGCATCATCCATTCAGGAGGTCGCTAAGAACCTGATCAACACACACTCCATGGAGGGGGCAAGCAGCATAGTGGTGCCGGCCATGGAGGATTACCTACTCAAGGCTAGGGCTCTTGCTGACAAGCTACAGCTACCCATGACCCCACCTGGCCAAGGGATGCAGCAGGCTGGGAATGAAGCCTTGTCCGGCACCCTGTTTGAAGCAGGGGCATCTCCAGCTGAGCTGAAGGGATCAACCAACATTTTCAACAATATCTTTCTACTAACCGGCATGCTGATGTCCCTGTCCCCATTGTGTTCAGCAGAATTGAGGAAGCTCTTGGAGGCCTCCATGTGCGTGGAGAGGCTACCATCGAGATGGTTGAGGAGGCGCTAGCTCGGATCAAGCTGGCTGTGCAGGGGGCGCCGATCGCGGCCGACCCTACTGTCCTGGCTGCTACCCCGGCTGAGATCGGCCGGGTGGCTAGCGTGCAGCCAGTCGGGATCGTCAACGCGTCGGCCCAGTCTGCGGCTGTACCAGCCTCACCAGCTGCGGCTAGGGTCGATGGCCTTGGAACGTTCTTCGCCTCGCCTCCACAGCCGGTGCTGCGCTGCCACCCACCAGCGAGGGGGACACGCACTCACCAGACATACAACATGAAGCAGGTCCATCGCAGCGCGCGCCTAGCCAGGCAGCCGGCCTTGCCGGTTCAGAAACGCGCGCAGCTCAACCTGGCGCGCAAGCTGGGCCTACCTATTGAGGAGCACCACTCGGTCGGCAAGGTCCTGGATAACTTTGTGGCCATGTTCAATGGCCTGCTGCCGAACCACATCATCGCGGCTCTCATGGCACTTCTGGACATCAACGAAGATTTCGCCGGGATGCTTGATGAGGCCATGCTTCAGCTTCTGGGCCCTGGAGTGGCCGACCTACAGGACGAGGCAGAAGGGCTGCAGGCCTAAGCCGTGTCTGTCCGGTTAAGCTTTGGGGGTGCTCCATGTTGTTGCCATGTATCGTTCTACTACTTGTTTAGCTGCTATGGGTTGCTTTTGCCCAATGTTAGGGAACTTTATTTATCGCCTGCATGCGGCCAGAACTCCTTCAAACTTCAATCTGTTGTTTGCCCTTCGTGACTTGGATCAACCTATGCGTCATGTCTTCAGCGTTACTCGCCTGTTTCTGTTGCGGGTGTCCTTAGTGACACTTGGGGATGGCAGCCTTGCCTGGCTGCTGCTTGTTGTGAGTTTAACTAGTCTCCAGAATGTACGCCCAGCCACTTGATGTCGTCACCTGGAATGTTAGAGGTCTTAATAATTCGGCAAGGTGCTGCATTGTAAATGAGCTGCTATCTACCACCTCGTGTCACCTTGCTTGTCTACAGGAAACAAAATTGGCGGCGATCGATGGGCATCTGGCTGCCTTCTTAGGGGGTTACAGGCTCAGGGATTATGTATATAGGCCAGCTGCGGGTTCGAGGGGTGGTATTCTGTTGCTTTGGAATGGTGACAGCCTATCCCTACAGGACATCCACATCCGCCATTTTTCCATCACGGTGACGGCGACGATCATTACCACGGGAGTTTGTTTATGCTCTCGGTGGTCTACGGCCCATCACGGGACGTCCTCAAACCCTCCTTCCTCAGTGAATTGTGACGCCTTAAGCCGGAGGACGAAGAGCCGTGGGTGATCATGGGGGATTTTAATCTTATCTACCGGGCAAGGGATAAAAACAACCGCAACTTAAATCTCCGGCGCATGAGACAATTTAGGTCGACTTTGAACTTCTGTGAGCCAAAGGAGATCCGGTTGCAGAACCGCAAATTTACCTGGAGCAATGAGCGTCGGCGGCCGACGTTGGTCAGGCTCGACAGGGTCTTCTGCAACGAGAGATGGGACCTTCTGTTCGACCAACATGGTTTGAATGCTCTGTCCACATCGGTATCTGACCACTGTCCGCTCCTCCTAGCCAACCAGGCGGGACCCAGAAGACCGCGTCCTTTTCACTTTGAAAATTTTTGGACAAAGATTCCCAGCTTCGTAGATGAGGTGCAGCGTATTTGGAACTTACCCACTACATACACCCAGCCAATAAGCATCCTTCATCAAAAATTGGCGTCCACTGCAAAGCACCTTCGGAAATGGAGCACCTCAATCATCTCTGATGCCAGGCTAAAAATTTAGATGTCAAACGAAGTGATCCATCGACTCGACGTGGCTCAAGAAGCCAGAGATTTATCTGCTGAGGAGATGATCCTTAGAAAAGGACTTAATTAAAAGCCGGGTGTGGGGGCTTGCGGTCATAGAAAGAGCAAGGAAGCGACAAAGCCCCAGAATTACCAATATTCGGGAGGGGGACGCGAACACAAAATACTTTCACCTTAAGGCCACGGCAAGGAAGAGGAAAAATCACATACAGCAATTACAACAGGCTCGTGGGTGGGCGGTTTCCCATGAGGACAAAGAAAATTTGATTTTTCAGCACTTTTCTACGACAATGGGCCAAAACACTCCCAGAGAGCTTGATTTTGATTGGTCCATACTCAATGTCCAGCGTTTTCAGCTAGATCATCTACAAGCCCCTTTCACAGAGCAGGAGGTGTGGGATGCGATTTCGCGCATGCCACTTGACAAGGCCCCCGGCCCTGACGGCTTCACGGGGAATTTTTTTCGGTCTTGCTGGCCAATAATAAAAGCAAACCTGATGGCGGTGATCAACTCAGTTTTCGACCTGCGTTGCCTTAACCTGGAACTACTGAACACGGCAAACATTGTGCTTCTGCCAAAGAAGGATGAGGCCGACAAAATAACGGATTTTAGACCCATCAGCTTAATCCACAGCGTGGCGAAACTTTTTACTAAGCTGCTCGCTTTGCGGTTAACAACGGCAATGGATGAGCTGATCTAAGAGCCAGAGTGCTTTTATCAGAGGCAGAAGCATCCATGACAACTTCATGTACGTGCGCGGCATGGCACGTCGTTTCCATACCAATCGGACACCTATGCTACTGCTCAAACTGGACATCTCCAAAGCATTCGACTCGGTCCGTTGGGACTACTTGCTATCGCTACTTACCCATATGGGCTTCCTGGCACGTTGGCGGAATTGGATTTCCGCCTTACTGTCTACGTCCTCCTCTCAGGTCTTGCTCAATGGCGTCCCGGGACGCCCTATACAGCACGGTAGAGGGCTACGCCAGGGCGACCCCCTCTCTCCGCTTCTGTTCATTCTCGCCATTGATCCCCTCCAACGTCTACTGCACCTGGCCACACAGGCGTCCATCCTCAGCAAAATCGGCCGCAACAGACAACAATTGCGGATTTCTCTATACGCGGATGATGCGGTCATCTTTGTCCGACCGATCAAAGAGGATGTCACTGCCTTGACCACTTTGCTACAGCGCTTTGGACCGGTCACGGGCCTACGCTCCAACCTGGAGAAGTCGGCGGTCATCCCCATCCGCTGTCATGGGGTTGACCTTGATGACGTGCTACTGAGTCTCCCCACCCCTCGACTGCACTTCCCCATTACATACCTTGGCCTGCTGTTGTCTGTTACACGCCTTCACAAGGTGGTCCTATCCTCTCAGCCAGTCTACTTTCTCACTGCTCTGAACGCTCCCAAGGACATCCTCGAGGGCCTGGATAAATGTCGCAAGCGCTTCCTTTGGGCCGGGGACGAAAACCTCACTGGAGGTAAATGCAAGGTCAACTGGCCCACTGTGGGACGCCCAGTTGAGCTCGGGGGCCTTGGGGTCTTAGACCTGCACTTCTTCGCTAGGGCGCTCCGGTTGCGTTGGCTCTGGCAGGAATGGACACACCCGGATAAGCCTTGGGTTGGCCTGGGCAACCCTTGCAACGAAACGGATAAACTTCTCTTTGCTGCATGTACAACAATCGAGATTGGGGACGGCAATCTGATTTCGTTCTGGAATTCGGCCTGGTGCCAGGGGCAAAGACCAAGAGACTTTGCGCCGGCTCTGTTCACGATCTCCAGGAAAAAGTCCCGATCGTTGCGGAATGCGCTACAGGATCAGCAGTGGATTCGCGACCTCAATTTCACCCAATAGGTCTCCACAGACATGCTACACCAATATGTCCGGCTCTGGGGGTGTGTACAGGATGTACGGCTACTGGAGGGGCCGGACAAATGTACATGGAAACTTAGCGCCTCGGGCGAATACTTGGCATCTTCAGCTTATAGGGCTCAATTTAACGGGTACACGAGGTGTAATTTCAAACAACTCATTTGGAAGCCGTGGGCGCCGAAAAAATGTAAGTTGTTCGCCTGGCTCATCATTCGGAACCGGGTATGGACATCGGACAGACTGCAGGTGCGTGGATGGCCACGCAACACATGTTGCCCTCTCTGCAGGCAGGAACCGGAGACAGGCCACCATCTCCTCGCCGGCTGCCGGTTTTCCAAGCGCATCTGGCGGCTGGTGGCGGACTGGCTCTCCTATGACCAGCTGCGGCCGGAGAACTGGTTGGCATCAACAACCGTTGCTCAATGGTGGACAGGTGTCGCGGTAACGTTTGGGGTGCCGAAAAAGGGACTACGGTCCTTGTTGTTGCTTATAGAGTGGGAGATATGGAAGGAAAGGAATGCGAGAACTTTCAGCCGTCGGGAGCTCTAGGCGACGTCCCTCTTTCAGAAAATCAAGGAAGAAGCGAGGACATGGGGAGTGGCGGGCGCGAGGCACTTGGCCTCCCTGCTGTTGGATGCTTGAGCCCTGCTTTTTTTTTGTTCTTGTTTTCCTGTTTTCGTTTCTCTTTTTGTCGTTGGTCCTAGGACCTTTTTTGCGCTGCTGGCGCACTTCTTGTGAACTCCTGCTCTTTTAATAGAAATGGCACAATCTGTGCTTCGTTTGTTCAAAAAAAAACACTGACACTCGGCCAACATATTAGAAAACACTAGTAGAATCGTGCAAGCTACGCCCCTTGCTGTTGGCCGCCACACCCCACGCAGATCCCACATGATATGTGCCATCAGGCCACCACCCGAGGCACGCAAGAGCCGAGCCCGCCCCGCGCGCGGGAGATCCTGGTGCCAATGAGGATAGTTTGCCCACGGTGACGCGCGCCCCCACAACCACCACCGTTCATTTGTCTGCTTGAAGATGAGTACCAATGGCCGTTTTAACGGCGTTTTGACGCCACGGCTCCGCAGCCGTCCTCTCGCCGAGGCTGAGCCGCCCCCGCGCGCTGCAAGGGGGGGTGCCTCTGCTCCGCGGCACAGCC
>CM014273.1:5062240-5076672 GCA_004135705.1 Alloteropsis semialata | reverse complement strand
GGAGGGACTCTGACCTCGACGGCGCGCCCTGGAGCGAGGCCGGGGAGCTCGCGGGGGGAGGGGGGCTGCAGGGAGCTCGCGGCGGGAGGCGAGCTCTGGCCTCGGCAGCGCAGCCTGAGTGCGCGCGGGGGTGAGGGACCGGGAGCACCACTCGGCGGCGGCGTCGTCCTGGAACCTCGCGCGCGAGCGGGGGCCTAGGGGGGGAGGGGGCACTGCAGCGGAGGAACCGGGAGGCTCGGCGGCGCCGGCCTGGAGCGGGAGGGGGTTCTGGGAGACGGGAGAGGCGATATAGAGGGGCGGGGTCCACAACACGTAACAGCACGTTGATGTCGTGAAGGAGACGTACGAATCACAAAGCATAGGAATGGTGGTGGTTGTGGGGGTGCGCGTCCCTGCAGGCGCCAACTCATTTTCGTCCTGGTGCAAGGGCTGCCCTTGCCTCCAAGCCGCCGACGTCCATGCTGTTCAATTATTTACTTTGAATTCTGTTTTCCATTCATAGGTATATAAAACCTAAATATATGTGCCATTATTTACTTTAAATTCCATTTCCAATTCATAGGAATATGAACTCTAAATGTCTACCAATTGTAACATAAACCTAGCCAAACTTGAAATAGTTTGATATAGCACAAACTCAAAAGTTCGCATGTATATACGGTCGAAGAGCACACGCCTGCAAAAAGAATGTGAGACCTTGAACTGTGTGCATGAAGACAATATAATAATGTCTCGTGGTAATGCAATGACAGCTTATTAGACTGTCTCCAACAGTCTACCCAAAAGGAGATCCAAATCCAAAATGGGTCTCCGATAGTACTGTTTCAGTCTTCAACAGAGTACCTATACTCAAATCCAAAATGGGTACACAACCCAAATCTAAGTATCCTCTCTCCTGAAGATCCATTCACAGGGAGGGTTCTCTTTTTGGGTCTTATTGTTGGAGAAGATAAAAAATGGGTATGAAACTTTTTAACTGTAGCGCTATGCATATGAAGAATGAGTCTTGTGTTTTAGGTCTCTTTGATGGAGATAGTCTTACAAGATAACAAGCCTAGCTACGTAGTGAATCAAAGGTAACGTATATGTATGTTTACTTAACAATGTACGTACATACATGATGAATGATATATATAGCTGAATACAATACATATGCATATCCTACGGTACGGTCCTGTATGTATATATATTATAGGTACGTACTACTACGTAGAGACAGATGCATGTATAGCTAGCATCAGTACATGCATGCCGTGCGCACGCGTACGTGTCGGTCGCTACTGGTACAAGGAAATTAGCTAGAAGAAACACGCACGGCGGCCGGACGGACTGTTAGTTGGCGCCGCGCGCGCGATAGAGGATGGGGGGATGCATGCATGGTCGTCACTACTCGTCGATCTTGATGAATTCGTAGTCGCCTTCCTTGTGGCCTTTCTTGGCGGCGCCGGCCTGCAGCCCCGTGCCGGCGGCGTCGTCGTCGGCCTGCTGGCTGTCCTTCTTATTACTACTGTCAGCGCCGTCGGACTTGGTGGGGCTCCCGCCGCGGGGGCTGCCGGCGCTGGGCGAGCCATGGCCGCCGTGCTTGGAGCTGGCGGGGTTCTTCTTCTTGACGCCGGCGCGCCAGTTCTTGAGCGCCTTGGACGTCTGCTCGTCGAAGATGGACTGCTTCATGGTGGAACCCATCTGATACATGCATGCAAATTAAGGATGCATGACTGTAAGTTCATCATGCATTGCATGGACATAATATATAATTATGTATATATGATGCTTGCTCGATCTGCCCCAGCCCCTCGTCACTAAGGCCTCGTTTGGTGCGGCTCCGGCGGCTCCCGCTCCAGCTACTGTAGAGCACTGTAGAGCACTGTAGCATGGAGCAGCGGAGCTACTTTTTTCTGCTCCGGCCGCTCCTCCTCCCGCGACGTTGTCTGTAGCGTGGCGTGGAGCTGTTTGGTTCAGCTCCACGCTACAGTGCAGTACAGTGCAGCATAGTGCCGAGTACTGTAGCACGGAGCTGAATTTGCTGCCGCCGGAGCCGCACCAAAGAGGGCCTAATTCACTAGCTAGCTAGGTAGAGGACGATCGACAATATACCTGGGAGACGAGCGCGTAGAGTGGGAGCGTCACGTAGCTGCACAACACCTGAACCACCACTCTGCATATTATACATAGTGCAGGCAGGCAGGCCGAATGAATGGATGAATATACAGAATATATCATCGATCAGACAAAAAAAAAAAGAAAACAATCAATCAATGGATGGATTTCGTACCCTAGGCAGAGGCGTGCAAAGACAAATCGCTTGGAGTCGTTGAAGCACGAGTCCATCCCGTACTCATACTACATACATATTATATACACAAAAAGCAAACATGATTTATATATATAGATGATCACACAACATATTATTTAAATTTGCAGCGTCCAGTATAAAAGTACAGTGCAATGCAGAGAAAGAAATACTGTATGCAAGCTAAGTGATTTCTTAGTCATCAGGAATATACATACTACATACATACCAGGATCCAGAGGAAGTAGATGATCTGGAAGCCATTCTGCAGCATGCATGGACGAGATCGATCAGAATTATTACATATTGTAGTTCAAGGCGATCGACTTATATATATATATGTGTGTGTATAACATGCATGCATGTGCAGTAGAGTACTAGTAGTATATATAGACTCTATATATGTTATTATTGAGAGCTATTAGAGATGTAAGCCGCAGAGGAGAGCGAGGTGGACGTACGGACCTGGAAGAGCGTGAAGTGGATGAGGAAGAGCACGAAGGTTGGGCGCGCGAACCAGAAGTAGGAGTCGCTGACCTGCACGAGCGGGATGCCCTGGATCACGGCGTGCCGCTCCGTGATGTCGATGGCCATCCGGCAGATGATGCCCTGCAGCTTGGTGCCCACGGACAGGATGATCACCACGGGCATGATGGAGATCCAAAGCATCGTGTGCCACCCTGCGGCAGCAGCCACATCACAAATCACATATATACATATATGCATATATAGATATCTTCGATCGTAACGACCCACCATTGACATTGAGGAAGAGGAAGATGAGCGCCGAGGCCCACAGCGGAGGACTGATCCCCACAATCACCTTGAAGTCGTCCTCCAGGGACCGCTTGATGTACTTCTGGAAATCAAACTTGCTGCCGGGGGCAAGATGGACCTGCATATAATTATATTTATGTGCGTTGTGTGTGATGATCTGAATCTCAACAATGCCAATGCCAATGCCAATGCCAATGCCAATGCTAATGGTAAGCAACAACAAGTAGCTAGGATGCATATATACGTTGACAAAGCTGTGGCGCAGCGCGCAGTAGTCCGCCTTCCTCACGGATCTGAAGAACTGCCGGAAGAAGTTGCTCTGCATCCAGGAGGCATATATAGTTTGTTCATCTATCAGCGGCTTTCCTTCTTCTAAACAGTCAGTCAGTCGGCGAAGCGAAAGAAAAAAGTTAAAGCTATTATATATATATATTATTACGATGTAGAAGGATGCTGGTGTCTTGTTGAGGACATTCATGTGCTGCCTCACGAAGGACGTCTCGTGAGTAAACCGGAACCTCGTCGGGTCTGCAATGCATGCAAATTCAGTGCAAGCTGAATGTAACGTTTCTCTCCTTGTTACGTATTACTATTTCAGTTCAGAAACACATGCATGTACCAAGGACATATAGATAGATTCAGCATATACCATTCGAGAACTCGTAATCTTGGCCTGCCGCTGCTTTCTCCCATTCTTTCCAAGCACGTATCTGAACAAACAGAGAGAGAGAGAGATCGATATATATGATGATCGATGATAAATAAATACAATCGATGATAACTAAAGACTTATATATATATAATAGCTATGGCGTGATCGAGTAAACACTAATATATAACTCGGAATATAATTGAACCTTGGCCCTGCCGAGCGCCATGGTGATGGCACTGTAGGAGACGTGGAAGACGGCGAGGAAGAAGATGAAGATGTGCAGCTGGTGCAGGGCGTTGATGGAGATGAGGGACACCTTCCCCTCAGGGCATTTCGTCTTCATGCTCGCCTCGCCCAGGAACCTGCCGCTGTGCTGCTGCAGCTTGGCGTAGTAGGGCGGTGGCCAGGCCACGATGCCCCCGAGGTGATCGCCGGAGGCGGCTTCGGCCTTCTTCTCGTCCGCGTCCTCGCCGTGTTCCTTATTTTTGGCGGGCGCACCGTGCTCCTTGGGGCCGCCGCCCTCGGCCGCCGCCTCGAGGGCCTTGAGCTTGCAGGGCAGCATGGTGTTGGCGGCGTGGTTGCTGATGCAGATCTTGATGATGTAGTTCTGGCCGAAGACGAGGAGGAGGGAGATGAAGCCCAGCACCATGAGCTCCGCCTTCACCTTCTCCAGGGCCTCCACCATGGCCTTCTTCTTGCGGTGCGAGAAGAACTCGCCCACGTGGTGGAGGCCCTTCTCCAGCAGGATGGAGATGATGACGATCACGCCGCACACCGACGCCACGGCCCATGTCGGTGTCTGGTCGAGCTCGCGCGTGTTGCCGCCGCCGCCGCCGCCCCCCATCAGATTGATCTATCACTTGGCTGCTGCTGCTGGTGGCCGGCCGCCTCTACCTAGGCTGCCGTTGTGTCGTTGCCGGGGATGGAGGTGATCGGAGAAGAGGGAGGGGATCGATGGAGGACGGCAATGGCGGATAGGGCGTAGCAGATTGGTGCAAGCATGCGATGCGACCTGACCTCGATCACCACCTGCATGCTTCCTTCCATTTGCATTTGCAGCCAAGCTGAGGCCGCGCGCAAACGCCGGAGAGCGAGCCATTTAATTTTCAGGCCCAGCCCAGACCAGCCCAGCTATTAATCGATCACCAAGGCCGGCCCATGTACGGACGCCGGACGGGACGGGACGCGACTGCGGGAGTTGCTTGCCGGCGAAACCTCCGCGCCGTCGCTCGCCGTCCCAGTCGGAAGGAAGACGAAGACGAGGGAAGCCAACTCCGCCGCTGCGCGCTCGAGCTAGGGAGACGGCTGCGGTGATCCTCCATCTCGCGGCTGACGCCATGGAACCGAGGTCCGTTTCCCATCTCGCTACGCTGCGCTGCCCCTCCCTCGAACCTACTCATCGTCACTGTCGACGGATTCCACTCCCAAATTAGCAGTAACCAATCATGCGTACTACTGCGTGCTGATAATTCTCATGTCGGCACAAGAGACGTTTTTTACATGGGTACCTTCACCTATGGGTAATATTTTGTCTTTCTGGATTTGCTATCTGATCTTTTCTGCTGTGAAATTAATATCTCCTGGAGACGGTGAGCAAGCTTGCTCCGGTTAAGTTGGTAGGATGCACTCCTCGCTGCCGAAGCTGAACGAGCCCGTGATGGAAGAGAACGGCGCTGTGCGCTTGTACGCGGTGCTCTCTCAAATCCCGCAGCAACGCGCAGAGAATCATCTAATTATATTAAAGAGAGGCAGCTTTGCATTGCGTTTGTGCGTGTTTCCTTCGGCCGATACGATTAGGTAGCTACAGTAGCTAGAGCTAGCGATCGACGCAGCATGGAGTGACCAGTGGCGGCTGATGTGGGCATGGGGAACCCCCGTGACGATCTCATCTGGACCAGACCCAACCGGACTCGATCGCAAGCAGACCGGCGGCGGCCAGGGCATGCGTCCCCGTCCAGGCCCGGTAACTCTCTCTTTAATTTGTCGCTTATTTGCTTTGCCTGATGAACCGCTGCATCCGATCAGGCGGCGGCGGTCTCGCGACTCGGCGACAGAAACAAAACGACGACGGTCTCGCGATCGGCTCGGGACAGAAACAGAACGACGCGATACGGCGTCGCGTACTCGGCGACAGGAGGTTATTTGCAAAATAAGCGATTAGGGTGGGATGAGTGGGGGGTTTAAGTGTTAAAATAACCCACCTCTACCTATGGCCATCGGATGAGGATCCTATGGTCTTGATTGGAGTTCTCATAGTTCTCATAGCATACGTTGCCTTTTAACTATATAATAAATAAATAATATGCTTGCTTGGGGGCTCGAATTGATCACTAAATTTCATCTCAACACCGTCAAAAAGTTTCAATCCCACATGTATGTAACCAGAATGCCCTCCATGTCAACTGATTCTAATCTCCTACGGCAGCATTTAACAATGGCATTTACAGAGCACCACTTTTGGTTGGGATAAGTAAGAAAGAAAACAGTATACATGTTGCTTCTTTCCTTCAGAGACAAATGCTGTTAAGAGGATGGATATCCATCTAGGATTCTAGGTTGCTTGCCTGACCCCCAACAATTCATATGAGTATGTATGATGCACCTGAACAGTAACTCCACCACTTTACCAGACATTGCCCTATTTCTATCTAGCCTAACACCTGAACATCTTTGTCTTGTCTTTTATCTGGCGGCTAAGCCTGGCTATTTCTCAATGAACACGGCAGCAGTAGCGATTTCCCATATGCAACAGGAAGCGCTAGCAATTTCTTCCCTTTCCCGACATAGGCCCTCTTTGTGAAGTTGTTGTAGTCGTTTGCTTCAATCTCATCCAGGATTTGCCGGTACAACAGTAGGGAGGCCCATACCTACAACGGAACAAGCAAAACCAGTTGAACACTTGAACTATGCTAAAGAAGAAGAAGGTGTTCTGCTGTTCACTGCCAAGTTGTTCAACTTACTGGCCATCTGCTAGCCTGTGAGAGCTCGGTCACCCCTCTCTCTGCCTCCTCAAAAAACATCCTGGCCCTCTTGATCTGCTGCTTCATGAAATTTCTCCATCGGTTTGTGACGACACCACTGAAGATGTCCTCATCAGATAGCCCTGCCTGTGCCAGTTCGTCTTGTGGTAAATATACCCTTCCTCTCCTAGCACTGAAAAACATAAAACCCACAGCGCAAATGTTTAGAGACATGCTATCTTTACATGTTCATGCCTAGTTCTAGGAAGAATCTGTGAGGAAATAGTTACTCACTCCTCTCCTACATCCCGGAGTATATTTGTGAGTTGGTTCGCAATTCCAAGAGCCAAGGCAGCACTGTACACGCTTTCAGTTGTTGCCTTGGACTCAGGTGCGATGCCCATCACAGGTACACTCATTAGTCCCACAGTTCCAGCAACATAGTAGCAGTACATGTAGAGCTCGTCGAAGTTCTTATACCTCGCCTTTCTAAGATCACTCCGCATCCCTTCAATCATGTCTCTGAAGGGCTGGCACAAATGTGGGTTGCATAAGAGTTAGTGACATTCGAATGTTGGTAAGTAGTGTACAACATAATTTGCCAAACCGCTAAGTAAAAATAGGTCATGTTAGTCGCTTTTTAGGTGCTATGACTTGGACTTTTCTTCTGGACCTTTTCCTTTTAGATCATTTCCAGATTCTTACACTTCTTCTTGCGTTGGTCATATAGTTACCTTTGTTTCTTAAAAGGTGAGACCAACTAATTCACATTACCAAGGCCATATAATTATGTCCTGAATGGTTGCCTCTAGCTCCAAGTTTCGCTGTGACCGCTGGGCTCTAGAAATAGTTCTGTTGTGGACACCTTTGTGGTCTGCAATGCAAGGGAAAGGCCAAGGAGACTTTGGCGGCAAACAACCAGGCTTAGGGGATAAGCACTAGTTACCTGTGGCTAGGGGGTTTTTAACATCAATTGAGGGCAGTTTGTTAGTCTCGGCAGAATATAAGAAGTCTAGGTGATTGTTATGTAGAAAATGAGCCACAGTGTTCATCCTCTGAGAGAGGGTGAGCCACGGTCAATCTGTCATTGTTTTCATCATTCCACTGAATAAAGACCCAATTCCCCTGCCCCAACAAGTTCATTGTAAAAGATCCTACAATTCGACCTTTTAGGTAAACAGCTTTGACCCAATGACTCTCCTGGTCCGTTTATTTTACCTGGACTAAATGATGTGCATAAGGTTGAAAAATGTGCATAAGGTTCATTGAACTTAACAATAGCATCGGAGACTAAAGGCTTGAAAAAGCATATTATTTTGTTCTTATCAACCTAGTAGGTCTAGTCATTGCACTAAAATCGTGAGGCATAGGGAGTGTAACTAGGAACAGTGACCACTACAGTCTAGCAGTGACACCAGCTACTACCTGAATGTCTATGGGGAACCTTGAGATGGTATCAGAAAGAGCGGCATCAAGCATATCATAAGGGCGCCCCGCGAACAGATCCTCAAGTCTCTTCTCCCACCGGTCCAAAGCCGTCGGCGTAATGTAGTTGGCGTTTGGCCCGTCTACGAGCTCGTCTGTCCTCCTACACCACACTGCAGAAACACTACCCATCAGATTTCCCATGTCATTCCTGAAGCAGGTCATTTAAAATCACGAACACTTGAGATTCATATATATTCCTAAAGTAGCTTGAAGCGTGAGGAACATGTTCTCATGACTTTGCACCACAAGGTCCTAAAGTATTCATGAAGCCATTTAGTAGAATTTTGGCCTACCGAAAGCCTATTTTAGTGCATCCATGCACAGATACTGCCATAAAAAGTACATTAGACCTTTATTCATCATCATTGACTATATAGAACCACAAATACGCTGCGTGGAAGTCAATGATAGCAATTCCCACTGAGAGCTAGTAGTTCACACTTGACACCATTACTTTAAGAAATTTGCTGTTGTTTTTGTTTTTTCTTTCTTTTTGGCTACATTAGCACACGGTGTGTGCAAATTTAGGCGTATCTGATCTGACGATACTGTTTATGGAGAAGTAAGCTAGCTATGGTACCTCCAGCTGCAGAAATTTACTGACTGATGCATATATAGTACTAGGTATGGGATTTTGTTATCGGGATAGATACCATAGATGGCCCATATGGCGCGGCGCCGCTCCTCTGTCATCAACAAAGTTCCTGCTCATTGTGGAGAAGAGAAGAAGAGACATGTATCGAGTAAGTCTGAAATATATGATGTGGCTAGCTCATGGTGGAGAAGAGAATGTCGATGAAGATTAATTGGTACTAGGTGCAGTGCAGTACATACATTACATACCGAGGTAAAAGGTCTTGGCGTACTCCTGGCAGATGTCGCCGCAGCGGCTGTATGCCTCGTTGAGGGCGTTAGCGTTGCGCGGCATGTCCAGGTCCTGCTGGGGCCTGACGTCGAGGACGGGCGTGCGCAGCTGGCGCTTGAGCAATGCCGCCTGCTTGAGCACGACGTCGTAGACCTTCTGCTCGGAGGAGACGACGGCCTCTCCTGCCGGGTTGACGGCCAGGCTGGAGTAGACGGCGGAGGTGCGGCCGATCTTCCCCGGGTGGAGGCCGAGGCAGGCGTACCTGAGCCTGAGCGAGCAGAGCATCCAGCGCGGCGCAGGCGCAGGCGCAGGTGGCCTCCTCCTCCTCCCCTTGAGCAGAGAGGAACACTGGAGGCTCCCATGGATGTCCCGGACAAGGATGATGGCCACCATATGATGTGTTTCTGTTATCTACAAGTAGAAGACGAGGCAGGCAGGCCAATCAGCAGAGCACGCAGGCACGCAGCTCCTTTTCTTGCTCCTCCTGCAAGAGCAAGACCATTAGAGCAAGGAGGAACGCAGTTGATAGCATCGATCAGAGGAGAGACTCTCTCGCTCGCTCTGGAACTGCAAGGAAACGAATTACCTGTGGTTGGGTGGTGGCCGCCCGCACTATCTCTGATCGGCCGTGTGGTGTGGTGGTGTGCGCCTCGCCGCCTGCACTGCATACACACACTTTCAGTTAGCAGGCACACGCATCGCGCGAACAAAGGTTTGCTTCCTTTCCCTTGCGTCCATGGAGAGGAGGTGGTACTGCAGAGCAGAAGCAAACAGACGCCACTCACCTCTTATCGGCACGGCAGGGCACCACTCGCTTCGCTTGCTCTCAGTCCTAGTGCTTGCTTGGCTTATTATGCTGTCAAATATAATAGCCCGCCATCGAGCAAGCAAGTGTTGCAGTAGAGGCTAGCTTAGCTAGCTGCTGGATCCTTGCCTTGTGACAGACATGCATTTGACATAGATAGAGGCAACTAGACTAGACGGACCTTCTGCACTGCATGTGTGTCCTCCTCTTCCTCTCCTCTCCTCTGCTCTGCTCTCCTCTCCTTGTGTGCTCTGCTCTCCAGATCACACAAAGAGGCCAAGCAGGGAAGAAAGGGAGAGAGGCAGACGTGGAGAGGACAAGGGCCAGCCAGCAACCAAAGATAGAGATAAGCTTATCACATGTGACTATGCGAGCACCTCGGACCCGGACGGAGGCCGCTGAGTGGTGACAACTGGAAAGCTCCGGATTCACCCTGTCCGACGTGGCCCGGAACGCCAGTGCCTCCAGCTTCCCCCCCTCTGTCTTAGTGTCTTTTACCTTTTCTCTTGATTGCTTAGCAACAGCAGAGATTAATTTTGAGTCTCCATCGAGTTGGAAACAAATAATGCGTTGCAGATTTTTCTGAAATTACTGGTCATAGATGATGGCGCTCTTCTTCCTTGTGAAATTAACTAAGACCGCTGCCTGTTACATTATTACGCAGTACGCATGTGACGCCGACTGCAAGCATATATGATATCTGCTGCGTCTGCGTGCGTGGTTAGTTGCAAGTTTGGTAATAGCACTTACAGCAACAGAAAGTTCACTGCTTTGGTGGGTACGGTGTGTGCACAAGCTTGCACTTGCATTTGTCTGGTGGAGGAAAAAGAAAGAAGAAACGAACAAATGGTTCGCAGTAAACAGAAAAACGTGTAGGATTTGGATTTTTGGTTTGGCAGGACTCCTGATGCTTACTTAACAGACTTTGCTTACACCTAGTTTAGTGCTCTTACCCATGCATCCATTGACCTATGTATACATACTATCTTTTTTTTTTTGAGACGATGGCTGATTCCTATTTATATGTCTGACCAATACTGCAGGTGGGGAAAAAGAATCTCAGTTTTGCATTTGATGAATCAAAACAGCTTCCTTGCATCGGCAGCTCATGGCATTGTGTTGGCGACAGGAGCAAAAGTCATGTTTCGGTCAATTATAAACAGGAGGTGAGCTCTTTGCTCCAACCTCCTCTCTGCCCATCTAAACATTAGAGGCAGAAAGACAGTAGAGGGACATAGGCTAAAATAAAAGCAACAACGACTTTCCAGGACACAAATGGTTTCAATTGGCCTATTGGGCAAGTGCGGCCCAAGCAGGCCCACCATCCTATGGCTTGGGCTTTCCAGCAGACAAAATGGTGGTTTGGTTTCTTTTCTCCAATGGCGTGGGCTTGATGGAATATTGACAAAGGTAATATAGGAGTTTATAAAGATTACAGAATAGCGCTTGTGCCAGCTCAGTTAGCACTTGCCCCCGCCAAATTTCCGGTGCCTTTTCTTCCCTTCATCCTGATCCTTTAGCGTTGCGGTTTACACGCTGTCGATGGCTTAAGTAAGATAGTGCATGAGCTACAAATAACATTCTAGAATCAGGAATATGGATTCCATCAAGTCTTGCCTGTATTCAGACTGCGCTAACATTCAGATTTGTAATAATCTGATCCCTCCATTTCCCCTCCCTGATAGGATATCTGATGAGGTAGTGGGATATGCTTGCACATGTGGTCCATGATTCAACTGCTTGTCACGTGCTACACAAAATTGCAAATTGTAGGCTCTGGTGGTCTGATTCTGACTTGGTGGCTTTGCAGAGATTTGTTCAAAAGCTGCACAAAAAGGTTGATAACATCCTTTTGGCCACATAGCCACAATATTTTTTTTAACGAATATCAAATAAGCTCGAGTTGACTTGACAACATCTTGTGGCTGCAAATTCCCATAGCGTAATCTAAATTCTAAACGATAGAGGAAGAAAGAGACATAAATAATATTGGATTTATTTGGAAGCCCATGCCTGGAGAATAATGACTCTGAATGCCAAATACCCACGTACAATGGTGGTCTGAAAATGGAAAAAGGTCATGTCGCATTAACTTGAAAAGCAGCACTCGAGCTTTTCTCTTTCATTTACAAGGCTGACATGGCTGTTGCTTTTGCAGCAAATCGATTTTGGTCGGTGAGATCAAGTTGACAGAGCTCAGTTGTTTAAAAATATTTTATTTCCTTTTGTTTGTGCAGAATTGTTGAGTCAGAGCAGAGCAGACATGCAATGCAATGCAAATCAGCAAATGGATATGGGTAGATGGAGCAAAGGTGGAAGGACGGCCCTCACTACTCTCTGTGCGTCTGTGTCTGTCACCGCCACATGGCTGATGGCACACACCACCACATGACATACCCCTGCTGCTCCTCCATCTGCCTGGCCTCGCCCGTGATTTGGATGTTAGTACGTGTGGCACGGTGCGAGATTTGCTTGACTGGTGAGTTTTGTTGCTCTGATCACGCGCATCTCTCTCTCCGTCTCTGAGGAGATAAACATTCATTCCTTCTTGCACTGCGAGGAGGATCTCACCGCATTGATTGGATTGGAGATTGAATTGAAGCGGGACTCAAGTGAGTGAATTGAAGAGCAGTGATGCAGAGTTGGAGCCACAATCCCTGTCCTGTGGTGGATCTTGATGCATTCACCACCACCCATGCTTTGAACGCTGAGCTACCCTCAAGCCTCTAAGTGAGGTAAATTACATCCACTTGCATTGGCAATCTGTTGTTATACTAGCTAATGACGCTTCTGCAGTAACAAAGAAACATAGGATCGATTCTAGTAGAATGTGGATGCATGCAGCTTCCGTTGTTTAGCCGTGGTGATTGGAGAGTTTTCCTTGCCTAGAATAGAATCCCCATAGCCGTGGTATTTGGTAGCTAGAACCAAACGTTGAGCTCGCTTCGCTCCTGTATGTTCAAAGTCCTGGTAGTCATCATCTGCAGAGCAGGTGACAGAGTTGACTGGTGTGTAGTGGGCATAGCATAGGCATGCATGGCAATGGCATGCCCTCCCTGTACTTGAGGGGGCCCACTGCCAGCAAGCAACACAGTACTGAACCACTGTTGAGCCGGTACACAACTAGAGGACAAGGATGGGGAGCCAAGCCGAGCCGGTCTAATAATAATAATAACAACAATTGGTTTTGTTCAAAATAATAATAATAATTGGGGAGCCTGGTCTCCGGTTCAGTTCTTGGTCAAGAACAAGAACCAACCAGTCCAATCCACTCCAGTCAGACTTGGACTCCCTTTCGGCGCTGACAGTGTCCATAGAGGAGGGCATACGCTATGGGTGGGTTAAGGCCCTGTTTAGTTTCCACCCTCAAACTTCGCTATTCATCAAACTTCACTATTTATCAAAAAGAATCTTACATGCATGGAGTATTAAACGTGTGTTAATGACAAAACACATTCCATAACCCCGGTAACTTTGCGAGAGGAATCTAATGAGCCTAATTTGGCCACGATTAGACAACGTCGTGCTATAGTAATCAATCTCTAATGACGGATGAATTAGACTTAATAGATTCGTCTCGCGATTTCTCGTCCATCCGTGTAATTAGTTTTATAATTAGATCATGTTTAGTCCTCCTAATCTTAGGTTTAGAATTGCTACAGTAAAGTTCGCAAACTTTTTTTTCCGAACTAAACAGGCCCTAAGTCTTGTGAATGGATAAAATTTACACCAATTTTTCAAATCTTTTTTCAACAAAAGATGGAAGAGATTATGATAGATAGACAAACAACACAAACCAACAATGAAGGAAGTCGAGAAGATGTTGGTACAGATTTTTTTTTTTGCATAGCACGCATTTTCGACCTACCTTTTTTTTGTTGAAATATCCTACATACCACATCCCAGCAGCAACCAACATAATACTCCTCCAGCCAACCAACCAAAGGAAGCAACACAAGACCGCCAGAGAAGAAGAGACTGCGTTGCTTTGCTCGCTTGCTCGGCCCACACAAGAAAGTGGTGTGCTAGTGCTACTGCTTCTGCTGCTAGCTCCCCTCGGCGTTTTCCCCTCATCTCTCTCTCCACATCAATCAATCGCACGCACACTGCTCCGATCCACTGAAACAAACAAACAAAGAAAGAAAGAACAGGGAGGAAGGAGGGCCGGACGGAGGGGGTCCTGTTCTCCTCCATCTGCCCAAGGTGATCCCTTGCGGGGTTCTTCATGCTCCAACTTCTTCCTCTCCCCGATGCCTCCATCTATTCCTTGCCCTTTCCTTTCAGTTACTTTCCTCTCCGCGGCTCTGTCAGTCCTCTCTCCATGGAGAATCAATTGTGTGTTCTTGGGTTCTGAATCTCGATACTGCGCTTGTTCCCCATGTGTTTTGGTGTTGATACATAACAACAGGCCTTCCCTAAGCGGCTAAGCCAATGCGTGTGCTAATGCTGTCCTCTTGTTTCCCCCACCTTTTCTAGTTTCTAATATTGTCTATGCTTCCGGTTCCATGTCTGTGTGTATGAATTAGCCTTTATAAATGTTCATCAACTTTTCTTGGGTGTTGCAAATCTTCATGTAATTCCGGTCTGTGAGTTTT
>CM014273.1:4980592-5062229 GCA_004135705.1 Alloteropsis semialata | reverse complement strand
TGCGGCCTTTAGCTTACAGCATTCTTTTTCCTCCACCGATGTTTCTCAGTTTTCCTGGTAGTTCAGTCGCTCATGATTCCTTTCTATCCTCCATACCTTCTTGGCATCAGTTTGTGAAAAATGCTCTGCATTTTTGTTCCTGCAAGAAAAGAGTTTTTGGGTTGTCAAGGTCCTATTTTGCGTGATTTTTTTTTCTCCGTCTAGTTAACTTAGCTGCATTTTGGACTATTAGAACTGTGCTTCTACACTAGTGTGGTGCCTTGTTTGTTTTGGAGCCATTTCATGATTTCCAACTCATAAAACTGAAGGGTGTTTCCATGTCTGCCCAGTGTTGCATTCTTCCCTTCAAGTCTTTTTATGCCTAAATTCATTATTGTTTTCTCATACTACAATTATCTATCTTGTTTCAGTTGCTCTAACTAGTTCAGTACGCTCATGAAGTTATGTCGTTTAATTTTGTGTGACCTCGGTCACAAGACAAATCCTTTCTTGTCTAGATTCATTGAATTGTTCATGGTAGCTCAGCAACTATTCTTTTATGCTAAGTTAAAGTTAGATTCTTATAGGCAGTGACTGTGTTACCACACTACTATATGAAGAAGTCTCAGTAAGGGCCTTCCTGCTGGTGTAGTAAAAAAAAAAAGTTTTATACGAACCTCCTTAGCTTGCTTTTGTTAATGCTTAATACCCAAAGCTAAATCTCTACAGTTCATGCTAGATTGTCTGAAAATTCTTAAGCTACGTGTTTACTGTGTAATTTTCACAGTTATGATCAAATTCTAAAAACTGGGCTTACTCTCCTGGCAGTTAATCAAGTTTGTCGGCCTCACTGCTCCATTGCCCCTGGCATGGGATCGTGGAGACCAAAACTGCCTGGGTTTGGCGAGGGCTCACAGGCTGCTGAGCCTGGTGGTGGTGGGAGAGGTCCTGGAAGAGGTTTTCGTGGGCGTGGTGGCTCCTACCATCAACAATTCCCACAAGGTGGTCGTGGAGCTGGCTACTGCCAGCACGGACAAGGTGTTGCGTCTCAACCTCGCGGAGCAGTGACATCACAGCAGTGGCGGCCTGCTGGCCCTGCTGCTGGGTATCTGGGCCATGGTCAGGGTTACAGAGAAGTGCAGCCACCACAAAACTATGGTGGTGGCAGAGGTGGACGCGGGTCAGGCCCGTCTGCCATAGCTCCCGAGCTGCGCCAAGCAATGGAAACTTCACATGAACCAGATAACATCTCCTCACCAGAAGCAGACTCTCCAGAGCTGTCACCACGCGCTTCTATTGTGGAAGTGACAGATCAGCTGGAAGATTTGTCTGTACAGGATGAATCAAGTATGGGCCAAGAGATTGTGCAAGCATTTCCAGTGTCGCACAATTCATATAAGTTTCCTCACCGCCCAGGAAATGGAAGTATTGGCACCAGGTGTTTGGTGAAGGCAAATCACTTCTTTGCTGAACTGCCTGACAAGGATCTTCATCAGTATGATGTGCGTTAGTCTATCCCTTTGAGAATTCTCTTGAATCTTGACAACATAACCTAAATGTTCTTGACTCTGTTTTTTTTTCTAATTATGGTGGTGTATCCTATCAGGTTTCAATCACCCCTGACGTTACATCACGAATTCGGAGCCGTTCTGTGATGGAAGAGTTGGTGAAGCTGCACAAGATGTCATACTTGGGAGGGCGGCTTCCAGCCTATGATGGTAGAAAGAGCCTATACACGGCTGGCGCATTGCCATTCACTTCAAAAGAATTTCACATCACTCTACTTGAGGAAGATGATGGTGTCGAGAGGTATTATTGAGCCATTCTTGTTGACATGTTTTATCATCCTAGGGAAGATCATACCTGTCTGAAATTTTTTATTGTCTTTTCTATGATATAGGCGTCAGAAAACTTACAAGGTAGTGATTAAATTTGCTGCAAGAGCTGATCTCCGCCGTCTTGAGCAATTTATTGCTGGAAGGCAGGCAGAGGCTCCTCAAGAGGCTTTGCAAGTTCTTGATATTGTCCTGCGGGAGCTGCCAACAGCAAGGTGATTAAACTAAACTCTAGCTTTCAGATAATAGGATAAATTGGTGAGAATCGTACAATGATGCTTTCCACTCCTTTGTTTCACAGATATGCACCATTTGGTCGATCTTTTTTCTCTCCTGACCTGGGGAGGAGGCGATCCCTTGGTGAGGGGATAGAAAGCTGGCGCGGGTTTTACCAGAGCATTCGTCCCACTCAGATGGGCTTGTCATTGAACATTGGTAAACCTGTCTCTCTCATGAATATATGTATAAGATACATGATTAAACTTGGGTCATCTTGTTGTAAAACTCAGTATACAACTTGGGTGATGCCAAGCAAATGTTTAATTCTATGAACAAGCTCCCCATTAGCATTGCATCCCCAACATTTGCATTTCTGGCTGACCATTAAATATATTCTGCTTATGACTAATTTATTATGTCAAAGAATCGTGAAGAACATCATAGCTGCTAAATCATAAACTGATAGCACGGTCATATTTCTTGCTGATAAAAAGGCCATAAACACTAGTCATATTCCCTCAAATAAGATTGCAGATGATTTGAAAATGCATTTTAAACTAGCAGGCTGTATCAGTCATAACATAAGCTTCCCGTATAACTTTGTGCAAAGCATAATCCAAGCCATGCTCAGATGGTATCATATCATATTTTAAAGCTGACCTATGTTTTAGATTCACAAGACAGGTTTCTGTCATGTCTAACTTTTTCTACTCAGCGCCATTTTTCGTGTTGCTAAATTAGCAGATTCCTGAATGCTGCTCACTAAATCTACGTTTTCCATTTTTGTGTGCCTTTTCAGATATGTCGGCTACTGCATTCTTTGAGCCATTACCTGTACTAGATTTTGTTGCACAGCTTTTAAATACTGATATCCGCTCGAGGCCCCTCTCAGATGCTGAACGTGTCAAGGTATGCTTAGCTAACATTTATGTTCATATGTTATCAGTTGCCTAGGAAAGAAATAGTCCTCAAACGGAACTTGGTACCTTTTCTTTCTGCAATGCTGAAGAACTAAATTCGTCGAATAACAAATATCTAGCACATTACTCCTTGGAAACTGACTATTATTAGTTGCATATATTCCTGCTTTCCAGTTCTTGATATTTGCCTCTGTGGTTTTATTTTGTCTTGCATATCTGAGCTGCCAATGTTTATTTTTATGTCATTTTTTAATATTTTAACGATCATTTTATGTGATACTGTTGTGCACAATTTTAGATCAAGAAGGCCTTAAGAGGAGTGAAGGTGGAAGTTACTCACCGTGGTAACATTCGGCGGAAGTATCGAATAGCTGGTTTAACGTCTCAGGCAACTCGAGAACTAACGTACTGTCATCCCTTGTTTCTTGTTTACGTTTCCCCCTCTGGGTTATTTGTTCAGATAAAAAAAATCCGAGGATAGTATTCTTATTCCTAAAAGAAACTGATGTTATTCCGCAGTTTCCCTGTTGATCAAGGAGGCACAGTGAAGTCTGTTGTACAATATTTTCAAGAGACACATGGCTTTGCCATCCAGCATACCTACCTGCCCTGCCTGCAGGTTGGCAATCAGCAGCGTCCAAATTACCTTCCAATGGAGGCAAGTTTAGTGGCTGAAGCATCTCCTGTGCTCCTCTTGCTTTTATTAGCTAAGCTCTGCACTATGGTTTTGACCCTGTTTAACATTTGGTAGCAAACATGTGTTTCTAATGTTGTGATTAAAAATCTGATTCATTCAGGTCTGCAAAATAGTGGAGGGACAGAGGTACTCCAAGAGATTAAACCAGAGTCAGATAAGAGCCCTTTTAGAGGAGACATGTCAGCGCCCACATGATCGGGAGCGTGACATAATTCAGGTACTTCCCACTCCCTGTTTCAGTTGTTGTGGGGTTCTCCTTTCTTTTGCAAGTTCACAAGTTTATGCAAACACAACCTATTTTTGTGTGCCCACAGATGGTGAATCATAACTCTTACCATGAGGATCCTTATGCTAAAGAGTTTGGCATTAAGATCAGCGAGCGTTTGGCTTCAGTTGAGGCACGGATTTTACCTGCTCCTCGGGTAGGTTGAAACCCACTCATATTGAGGAAATGTCTTTGAACTACCTTTTATTTTTCACATCATCGTTACTGTGCTAGCAACTCATGTTTGTGTTTGTCATAACAAAGTGGATGAGTAGAGCACACCTCATAATTCTTTGTAACAGTTCCAACCTGATCTGTTTTATTTCTGTTGATGCAGCTAAAATATAATGAGACTGGCAGAGAGAAGGACTGCTTGCCAAGAGTTGGACAGTGGAATATGATGAACAAGGTACTAAACATTTAGACTTTTTCTGAGTAATAATTTTGAATTTTTTAGAACTAAAGATTTATATTGGTTATATTTTGATGAGAATGGTATGCATAAGCTCTTGTGTTCTGAGACCTGAGCAACTTTTAAGATGATGTTAACCTGCCTCTCACATTTAGCTTCACAATGCAGTAAATCATTTGAGTACAATTGTGTTGAGCATTCATGTTCAGATAATTGCATTTCTTGAATGACAAAAATGTTAGGCAGTTAATTTTCCAGCTACTATATTAATTTATCTCTTGAACTTTCGTCTGTGTTAAAACATTGTTCAATCAATCATGCCACTGTATTAGTTCTACTGAGCATTTTCCTAATTATCAGCAGTACTAGTTCTATACTTTGTTAATAAAAAAAATATTTACTTGCCTCAAGATTTACTACTTATGTTTCTCTTTCATTATCTAGAAAATGGTAAATGGGGGTAGCGTCAGGAGCTGGATCTGTGTCAATTTTGCCCGAAATGTGCAAGAGAGTGTTGCAAGCGGATTCTGTCGTGAACTTGCTCGCATGTGCCAGGCCTCAGGAATGGCAAGTATCCCTCAAACGCATGCAGAAATGGCTACTATCCATTTCATCTACTGGTTTATGGAAGTAATAATATAAGGTGGCTGTAGGACTATGCTTTGGAGCCTATTCTTCCACCTATGTATGCACATCATAATCAAGTGGAGCGAGCTCTGAAAGCCAGGTTCCATGATGCAATGAACATACTAGGACCACAGCGCAAGGAACTTGATTTGCTTATAGGAATACTTCCTGACAACAATGGTTCTCTTTATGGTATATAAACTTAAAACTCAGTGTGGCATTTTATATTTATTCATGAGCTATTGTGCATATGGTTGCTGACTTACTGTCAAATGCTCTCTGTTGGTGTCAGGTGATTTGAAGCGTGTCTGCGAAATAGACCTTGGGTTGGTTTCACAGTGCTGCTGCGCCAAGCAAGTTTTTAAAATGAACAAACAGATACTGGCAAATCTTGCTCTGAAGATAAATGTCAAGGTTGGTTTTCTAGTGACTCTGATTTTGTTTGTGTTGCTATTTTCAGTTGTTGAACCCAACACAATTTTGCTTTCAAAGGTTGGAGGAAGGAATACTGTACTGGTTGATGCAGTGTCAAGACGTATTCCTTTGGTGACGGACAGGCCTACCATCATATTTGGTGCGGATGTAACCCATCCTCATCCTGGTGAAGATAGCAGCCCGTCTATTGCTGCTGTAAGATGAGCTAACAAAGCACATGTTTTATGACTGATCATTTGAATATTAACCTGTGATTGTTTTTATAACCTGCAGGTTGTGGCCTCTCAAGATTGGCCTGAGGTGACAAAGTATGCTGGTTTAGTTTCTGCTCAATCTCACAGGCAAGAGATCATAGAGGATCTGTATAAGGTGACACACGATCCTCAAAGAGGAACCATCTGCGGTGGCATGATCAGGTACTCCACCAAGGCTCCAGTCTCCTTCCTGTCTGTATTTTTTATATAGAGCACAAGTAATACATGCAGCGATCCACATTTGCAGGGAGCTTCTTATATCGTTCAAAAAATCAACTGGTCAAAAGCCTCAGCGCATACTGTTCTACAGGTGTGAGGTCTTACAGAAACTTTGCACTCATGCTTTGGGGCAAAAACCTGCTGTAACTGAGTAGCTACCAGAATTCCTGGTGAACTAATGCAGTTACATTTGGCAGGGATGGTGTGAGTGAAGGGCAGTTTTACCAGGTTCTACTGCATGAGCTGGATGCAATCCGAAAGGTAGCTTCTTTCAGTTTTCCTTTTCTGGGAGACAAGAGAGATAGTGAGAGAGACTGGGTGTTGTGGTTTACTAGTTGATGTTTTGTATCTGCTGCAGGCGTGTGCATCGCTGGAAGCAAATTACCAGCCACAGGTGACTTTTATCGTGGTCCAGAAACGGCACCATACAAGGTTATTTGCACACAACCACAATGACCAGAATTCAGTGGACAGGAGTGGGAACATACTTCCTGGTGAGTATGAATTGTTTGAACATCTATTTTGTTCCTGGAATGCTGTATGTATCGAAATGATCTGCCTAATGTAACCAGAGAGCAATTAATATAATTTGCAGGTACTGTTGTGGACTCGAAGATCTGCCACCCTACAGAGTTTGACTTCTTCCTGTGCAGCCACGCTGGCATCAAGGGTACAAGCCGTCCTGCTCACTACCATGTCCTGTGGGACGAGAACAACTTCACAGCTGATGCATTGCAGACCCTTACCAACAACCTCTGCTACACGTAAGTTTGACGACGCTTATTCGCTAGTAGTTCATCTAGATGCCAGCTCAACTGTGTCCTAGCTGCTTAAAGAGATACTAACTGTTGGAATTGCTTGCACAGTTATGCGAGGTGCACGCGCTCCGTATCTATTGGTAAGCTCTTTTCTGAAAGAAAGAGAGTGGAGTAATGAATGATGAATGACTTACAACAAATAAACCAAAATGCAGTCCCACCAGCGTACTACGCTCATCTGGCTGCTTTCCGCGCCCGGTTCTACATGGAGCCCGACAGCTCGGACAGCGGGTCACTGGCGAGTGGCGCCCGTGGAGGCGGAGCGCCGTCCAGCTCGTCGACGTCCCGCAGCACCCGCGCGGCCACCGGTGGAGCCGTCAGGCCCCTCCCCGCGCTCAAGGACAGCGTCAAGAGCGTCATGTTCTACTGCTGATATGCCTGCCTGTCTCTACATCCAGGAGGTGTATTCGTACTGCATAAAATGTCTCTACTCCTCAGTAAGATAAGGAGCCAGCAGACTGCTGAAATTTGAGTTGCTTGGTCAATAAAATAATCGCTTGCTACCTATCCAGTATGTCTGTCAGGTGGACGAATTTAGTTGTTTGATGAAGGCCCGCGGCCAGATTGCCCAAGGCCCTGCTTGTTTGTACTGGAGGGATCCAATCCAAAAGGTTATTATGAACCCGACATTGTCTAATGTTCATCCCGGATCATATCATGTCGTTGTTGCCATTTGCATTCCCAGAATTTGCTTGGCTGTTATTTCAGAATTTGCTATATAGCTTGGACATGTTGTTGTGAAACTGTGACTTGCATTTGGATTTTTTTTCCATAGTTTTGCTTGCTCTCTGGGGTGCCAAACGTGCATCAGACCATTGCCATGCCTGGTAAATGGCAATGGCTGCTGGCTTGGTTTCTAACGAATCCCATAAAATGTGTTTTCTTTACATTCTTGGATTCAGCGTCCTTCAATCCAATCCTTGTCGTATATTATTAACAGTTGTAACCATGTACACTTTCAATCTCTTTACAGCAGCATCCATCTCTCCAATCAACAGAATGAAAAACCACACATGCATACACACCAATCACTTTACAATACACTCTGGGCCGGTACCAATTGAATGAATAGCCACGGGGACCCTCTGGCTCAATACCCATCACATCTCTCTCTGGCTCAATACTACGTTCTAGTCAGAAGTTGAAGATTTCTGCCCCATCAAGCTGGTCATGATCCTGAGAAAACAATGGCCCAGCATCCAACAATCAGTAAACAGCACTCATCATTTTTATCAGTAGGTTTGCAGTCAAATCTGGAGAGAAGGCTCACCTCTGAATCCTAGTCTGTGGCTTTCTGCAGCACAGCAAATTGGTCAGTCAGTTGCTTCCCCGGTCTCTCTTCATTAAAGTTCTTAAGAGTGGGCACACTTGCCTTTCTTTCGGTCTTACTACTGTCATAGTGCTAGGCCCTGCGCTTGCTGGGGCTTGCGGAGGATGTTCGAATACTCTTGGTACCGTCTTTGCCTGCACGGATGATAACACCATTCATCACACCTCCTATTACTACAGTCCTGATGATTGCAACATTGCATCTGATAACCAAATCAATTCTCAGCTCACCAGATTCCTGAACTGAAGATTGTAGAACATCTGCAGGTAGCGCTGCTTGGCAACCCTCTCTTCCTTGTTCAGAGTCTTCCAGAAGCCATACGTTGAACCCATGTTCAGGACTTTAATTGCATAGATCTTCCATGTGTAGCTGCCATCAGGTACAACAAACCATCAGATGCATCCAAGAGGACAACCCAAGATCTAGGTAAGGCCAGTCATACCATTCGTAGATGCGCTGAAGCCCAGCAGTGGACACCTTGTTCCAGTAGCTTGGGTCCTCCTTGCACTTTTGGAAGAAATCTGCAATCTTGTTGCTTGCCTCCCTGCCGTTCATGGGGTTTATGTGGAAACCAGAGACACCATCCACAATGATTTCTGCTGGTCCTCCCTGATTTGTCGCAAAGGTTGTCAAACCGCAGTTCATCGCCTCAATCACTGTCAGCCCAAATGCTTCATAAAGCGCAGGCTGAAACCATAGTAGACATTATATTAAAAGGTTGGAATAGAGTTTCATTCTCTGCAACTTCCGGAGGGGGGAAATGTATTGCTCATGATCCCCAAAATAGCATAGAAATTATTGGATACCTGAACAAATGCACCCTTTGTATCGGCAATGCAACGGTACAGCTCACCGTTGCGGACACGGTCAGTCTGTGCCTTGATCCAGCGGATCTGTCCTTTCAGCTGGTACTTGTCGATCAGGTTGTGCATTTTGTTGATCTCTTCTATCTCTTCCCGGTCCTTGGACTGCGAAGCGTCCAGCAGGCCAGCGACGACAACAAGGTTCACGAGGTCCCTCAGCTTCTTGTTCTGGCCATACCACTCCACTAGCCCAGTGATGTTCTTCACCTTGTCCAGCCTTGCCATTGAGAAGACGATTGGCTTGTTTCTGTCTGCCAGATACCCTCTGTTTCGATGGCAGCACAGCAATTAAGCAAATCTGTCCTATCCTATGAAAGAGATTTTGCGTTTTTCGGGGAAAAAAAGAACTTACATGTGTTCATCTGTGTCTTGCTTGCTGTAGAGCAACTCCTCAATCTGTGGGTGTAAATCTGTCAGCCGCTTCTGCTTCTGTGTGAAGGGGAAGTAGATGGACTGGTCAGCACCGGGTGCGGCAATGTTGAACTTTGGATCAAAGACATTGATGCCCGTGGCGTAGCGGCAAAGCCCTGGCATTGTGAACGCGTAGTGGTGCTCATATTGGCCGGGCTTCTCTTTGCTGCATCATATGTTTATGTTTCAGGCATCTAGGATTAAGTAGTTGTCAGTTGTGAAGATACATGAGGTACATTATACTGACCTTCCAGCGATTTCTTGGTACGTGCTGGTGATGATAAAGTCACTGGTGTTCATGGCAATCATATCAGCAGTGAATTGGCAGGAAAAGTGGTACTTCTGGTCCAGATCTCTCCACTTGACATCTGAATCTTCATACTTTGTCTTCTCCAGAGCGTGCGCAATTGTCCCCTGTCAGTAAGATCATTTTACTGTGTCATACCAAATCTCAGTTGGTAGCAGAAGTAATCTTGCAAGACTCTAACTGATGACCCATCTTCTCACCTGGGTGACCCCAAGCTTACTTGACATGAGCGACGCCACCAAGTTGCCATCAGTGTAGTTGCCAATGATCAGGTCTGGCTTGCCCTCCAAAATGTCAAGAATTTTGGCACAGGAATCCTGAAATTATTATTGTGAGCAGAGCAGAGCAGAGCACTTATTCAAATAAATATTACACCCCGCATAGGTGTAAGAATTGGGAGCTGGCAAACCTGGGCATATCTCTCTAGGTAAGGGTAGATGTCAAACCGGGACACCCACTGGCGCAAATCCTTGCCGTCTTCAGTCTTGAATGGCACACGAAGTATGCTGGAATGTTTTGTGTTTTCAACTGGCTCGAGCTCCACGTTGCATTTTGTGCCCTTGGCATCTGGTATCAACCTTGTTAGCTGCAGTAACATTATCTGACATTAGGACATCTTTATATATAAAGTGAGCAGATATGGATCATGACGTAATGAACTTTACCACAAGAATCTTTGGTGTTACATTCAACCCCTGCTGTTTGATTCTTTGCAGCAACTCCTCTTCAAGGGCTCTGACTTGGTCCAGGATGTAGACCACCTGACCACCGGTATCTGGCAAGCCAAGAACCTTCTCCTGGCCAAAGTAACCGTGAATGGAGAAGACGACGATGTTGAATATGGATGGAACTCTGCTGAAGAACTTCTCCATGTTGATAGGGTCTGGCGCTTGTAGCACTTCAGAGAGGCAATTCAGTGTCTCTTTGCACCTCTCAGCAGTGTCACCCCACCCCTTCTCCAATCCCCACTCTTGAAACCTGCAACGCCGTTGTTGTTCAGAAGGAAAACCTTAGGCACAAAGCATAATCTAGTATTTGCACAAAGAATTTTGATTTTCTTGGCATAGCAATCTATCACCTTTGTTCAAACTTGAGGAATGGTGTGTATCTTGGAAGCCCGCTGACAAATACCTCAGCAAGTAGCAGCGCTGTCTGAAGCTTGTTCACCGTGTCGATGGTATCGTTAACCATCAGCTTCTGCAATGTTCATGAGGTGATCAGGGTAAGTTCACTTGGTTGCTCATTATTTTACAATATATTCACCATGAAGAGGTGATCACATATCCTTACCTCACCACGGTAGTTTAGTGTAAGCAAATAGTCCAGCAACGGTTTCATGCTAATTTCAGGCTTGTCTCCCAGCTTTGAAGACATAAATTTGGAGACAAACTGGAGCCCGTTTCCTATGGATGATGGCAGTGTCAAATGCGGCGTTGAGAGGTCAAGAGCACCGAAATCGACTTCCAGTGAGTTGCCATCCTTGGCCCTGAACGTTCAGATAAGAAGACATACAGTTTCAGTAGGCATCAATTCAATATATTTGTGATGAATGTAAAGGCTCCTGCCTCCTAGTATATATAATACTAGATCAGTGAAGAATGCATACCATTTCTCGTCATATAATGTCTCCTTGAACTTGAGGTACTCGGACGGTGTGATTCCTTCGACTGAGAGATCGTCGGAATGAACTTTGACGTACTCCCAGATGCCAGGATTCACCCTGACAGCAAATGCGACATAGGGTGGTAGCACCACTGCTTCCTGTTTGCGGTATAAGAGCTATGTCAGTTAGTGAACTTAATGTTTACTGCAGAAGAACGGCACACATTTTAAAGTGAGATGAGATTACCTGTGTCGAGCAAATAATGTAACCGAGGAAGCCTTCAACAAGCTTTTCCTTCTCGACTTTGTCATCCAGTGATTTCTCCAGCTCTTCCATGAGCTGCTGGTTCTTCAACAGCCTCTTTCCCTTGGACACATACCTGAAACGTTGTCATACAAATATTTTTAGTATTGCAAGCAAGTAAAAATCATCTATGAATCCCTCTATGATGGATGCCTTCTTCTGAATTGGGTGGTTTACCTCTGGAAGCATCTCTTCATCTGGTACCGGCTTTGCCTTAGCGCATCGGGCATGCTTTCTGCGATGCTGTCCGTCCTCTTGAAACTGAGCTTGGAGGCCATGGTGGATTTGGAAACGAACAAGGTGGAGAAGGACGTTGTGGAGGAGGAGGAAGAAGAATGCTGTGACTAGCTGGGTGTTGATGGGCAGCAATTTATAGAAGATAGCATAAAACGTTAGGTTTTCTTTTTGTGGACGCCAGCTGGAAATGGGAGGTGGCGCGCAGAGGAGAAAGCACATTGATTTGCTTGGGGGAAGTTATGCTCAAGAAACATGCAAGGCAAGAAAGGCATGAAACACCAACGCCGTATCCTTGCAAGATTCCTTGGATTGATTTTTATACCATAATACATTTCTCCCCCTCCACGAGTTTATAGAGGGAAACAAAGGAACTTCGCCACTTATTCAAGGTGACAAAGCAATTAGTACAAGATAAGAGAACCTCGTTGGAAAGTCTAACATCAACCTCTGGGGTTGGATTTGGATAACTTGCATATGACAACAATGTACTACTCTCTTCCTAAGCACAAGCACACTGGTCTCATGGTTTATGCTTTGCATTTGATCCCAGATTTCCAGTAACTGGGGCTGGTGTATACAGCTTCAAGGCTTGGGTGGATTTCAACTACACATTTGGCATGTTATTACCAGTATATATTTGCCTGTTAAAAAGTCCCTGTTGCAGCTGCCATGCTGTAACTTAAGAAATAAGCCTACTTTCTGCTGATTATGGGCACACGTTTTATTTTTCTGGCTTTTGCCACACTGTAGCTTACAGAAATATCAAGTACGTATACGTCTATTTGTTGTGCGAGCATTTAGGATGACTGGTTATCTGTAAAACAAAAAGTTACATTTTTTAGCCACAAAAAAGGGCCTCGTACTTAACCGCCAATAAATACTTTACACTCAGTCAAAATCCATCAAACCCAACGCTTACACTTTACAGACCATCATAGCCAGGAAACAGAAAAGAATTACACATATTGAGTCCTGGATACCCATATTCAGAGGTAAAGTGAACGTGAGCATCTGCAGATTGATTCACCAGACAAGAGAGGATCATACTTTTCCTCAGGGCTCCCAAAACCATCATACCATTTCCAGTGCATATACTGGTAGAGTGGTAAAAAAACACAAAACAAACGAAAATTCCTAGACCAATCGTGATCAGAATACAAGCTCACAATATAAACACAAACTCCCGGAACAAACGATAGAGGCAACTGAAACATGTGGCTGTACCAAAATAAACCAGTGTCTGCAGGAGAGATGATCAAAAAATACATGTGAGCTTCTGTTATAACCATAACACATAATGAGAATTTATACAGGATGAGCAAGATTATGAAGGGTGCAAGGAATATACCGCATAAAAATTTTCAGAATGGCTTCAATCTTCAGACTGAGCATTTGTTTCGTAGATGCGACGGCTCTTGTTGTACCGAATGTACCTCTTGCCATCACAGCTTACTATGCGCACCTCAGGTATCTGCTGCACGATTTGCCAGTTCTTGCCACCGTCCAGGCAGCTCTTGAGTAACGAGAGGCTGCACTGCAACTCAAACCGTCGCAGGCTTTTGCACTTTTGAATCAGTAGTTCCAGCCACCGTGGGAAGGCAATGCTCCAGAAGATGATCAGCTCTTCAAAATAAAATGTCTCGGTGGAAGGGGGAAACACAAGTCTAAGGTGCTGCAGCGCATCAAGGCCTGCCACATGCTTCAGCTTTGAGCAGTCGTCAATAATGAGGGAATGAAGCATGGGCAGGTTGGAGATCCTCTGAAGTGCCTTGTTATCTTTGAGATGGAGCTCATCAGACAGTTTTGGCAGGTCCTTGATTTCTGTTAGGCTATGTGCACCCTCCACATGAAGTTCACACAGCGCGACGTGCTTTAGGCCTTCTGGCAGAGCTTTCAGTTTAGGACAGGACTGTATGTGCAATGACTTCAGACAAGGTAACAGTACCTGGCTCTCTTCCATAGTTAATGACCACTCTTCCAGTCTCTTCATGTTTCTGAGCTTCAAAACCTCAAGCTTGGGGAATGAAGTGGCTGGTGAAAGTACAGTGGTGCCCAGGAATTCTGAACCAATGGAGACGATTGAATCTGCATTTGAGATTTGCAGGGACTGGAGCTGGTTCAGGAGGCCTAGTGAAGGCAGCTTAGTGCACGACATGCAGTTTTCAAGATCCAACAGCACAAGGCTCGGAAAGGAGGTTCCTAGCTTGGGACCTTTTATCCAACTTGGGAACCTTACACCTTTGTAGTTCTTGATAACTAGCTTCTCAATGCTCTTGGGTGGGCTGAGCTCATTCCATATCTTTTCACTGGCTTCAGCCAATTCCTCTCCACTGCATTGGCTACTGCTTACTTCCTGTTCTTCCTTCTCTTCTTTCCCTGTTTCATCTTTGTTCTCTTGGCTCTCCTGTTCTCCTTCCTGTTGCTGTTCTTCTATTACAGGTGCTTGCTCAGAGAGGTATAGATTCTTCAGGAATGGCTTGTCTGCAAGCGCAGTAGCACCTGAAGTAGCCCTATTCAAACTCTCTATGTGAAGGTGCCTCAATTCTGACAAGGCTTTAAGGTCGTCTAAGTCACAACCCTCAGGTCCATTGTTGTCATGACCAATTATTAGACCAGACAAATGATTGAGATGCTTCAATTCACCAACACCCTTTGGTACATGGCTTAGGGAAGTTCCCTCGAGACGAAAGCACCTAAGCTCTAGCAATGCCCTGATGGACCGAGGAAGTCTCTGTAATCTTTGGCAACCTTGAAGGCTCAAGGTCTGCAAGTTTCTGAGAAATCCAATGGAAGAAGGTATATCCCTGACATGAGTTCCATCAAGATTGAGGTACCTCAAATGTACCAGGTTACCAATGGATTTTGGGAGGGCCTCTACTGCTGTGTTGCTCAAATCTAATACACGCAAGCATGGAGCTGACTCGATGAGAACATCTATTGCCATGACATTTGGGCTTTTGAAGAGCATCAGTGACCTTATGCTCATCTGCTGCTTCAGTGAAATAGGATCCTCCAAGCTGTTTTCCATGTTACAGAACGTGAGATGACGGGGCTTTGACAATGAGGTGCTCAACTTCTGCTGACCATAAATTAAGACACTCTCGTCTGCTATCAAAAAGCGGGCTAGCGAGTGGAGAAGATCGTGAGTTATCCAGCATTGTTCCCCATTCTCAGGATCAGGTTTTAACAAGTTTCTGCTTATTAATTCTAAGTAATACTCTTCAGCTGATTCTTCAATCAACATGTTGTCTGTGGCATTTACAATGCCTTCAGCAACCCAATGCCGAACAAGGCCAAAACGCTGAATGGAGCATTCTTCTGGATACAGAGAGCAACGGAGGAAACACTCCTTCAGTTCAGAAGGCAGATCAATGTAACTCACATACAGAGCTTGTGGTACTTCTGGAAGGACCGGGGGCATGGACCAAGAATCATGATTCAGGAGCATCTCCCACTCAGCCTTGATGTTGCCTCTTGACCTGAGTACACCTGCAATGACCTTGATTGCTAGAGGATGGCCGTCACATTTCTCCGCAATCTTAATCCCGACATCCTTCAATGCTGCAAGCTCCTCTGAATTGCGGTCTGGGTCAACTTGTTTGCACAATAATGCCCAGGCATTCTCAGTGTCCATTTTGTCAACACGGTGGACAGTTGCCTTCATGCTTGTTGCCACTTCCTCATTCCGAGTTGTGATCAGTATTCTTCCCCTCGCCACACCATCCCCCAGTGGATCTTTGAGCAGATTTTCCCATACGCCTGGGTTGTCCAAGTCATCCAGGACAATCAGAAATCTCTTTGAAAGAGCAGAACTGAGGAGGCCCAGGAGCTCCTCTCTGTTCTCTGTATCCCCGGCATTGGCACCGGCAGTGGTGATTATCTTCTTCAAGAAAGCCACCTCTGATAAATCCTTGGACATCTTGACCCACACACAAATCGGGAAATTTTCGGTCATCCTCTCATCATTGTAGATCTCCCTAGCAAGGGTTGTCTTGCCGATCCCCACTGCACCAACAATGGCAAAGACATCCACCTTCTTCTTGCCCTCTCTGAGCATCCTTGGCACAAGGCCACCCACAGCCTTCTGGACCTGTGACCCTACTGCTTGGGGCTTAACCGCATGGTAACAGTTGTTACAGACGTTGTTGTGACCGAACCAATCCCTTTTTGCATCGGCGTGCAGTGATCCAGCAGGAAGCCTGGGCATTTCCTCCTCTACTTCCCTGAGCCTGAGATCAATGTCTCTAATCGTGAACCCGATTTCATGGCGAAACTTGCGGGGGCCTGCGGGCTTGAAACAGGAGAAGCATCGGACCTTTGGCGTGGGTGGGCGGTCATCGGCGAGGATCTTTCCGCCCTCGATGATGCAGACGTCAATGACGTCGTCAATGTCGTACATGGCATCCTTGACCCGCGGCACCCAGGCGTCAACTTTGGCGGTGAGGACCCGCCTCCGTTCCTCGTGGGAGACGATGGCGTCGATGCGCGAGAGCGTGGCCAAGAGGGCCCTGACGTCATCCCCGACGCCGAGCGCGGCGCAGGCGTCCTGGCCCGCGAAGTCCTGGAGAGACGCCGTGCATCGCTTGACGAAGGAGTCGAGCACCATCGCCATGGAGCTTGCCCGCCCAGAGGTGTCCAGTCCAGCCCCTTGAACAAGGATAAGTTGCAATTTTTTCAGATACTTGTATATATATAAGCACTGAAGCGATCACCAAAGAGGAAATTCCTTCTTTTTTTTTTCATCTGACACCGACAGATACAGGAAATGGAAAGAAATCAGAGAAATCTATTCATTGAAGCGTATCAAAATTACAGTACAGAAATCAGAGGAATCTATTCATGGAAGCATATCAAAATTACAGTATTGATCAAAATCAGATCAAAGAGGCAAGAAAAACTGAAGAATCATCTAATAATCAGATCAAGGGAGCACTTGCTTGCTTTGCCTTAAATAGTTAAATATCAACATGGAGCCGGAAAAGGAAACAGAAGGCAGGAAATAATTGGGAAAGAAGAATCCCCTTCATCAACGAAAAAAAAAAGAAAAAAAACTAATTAGGAAGGAAAGGGTAGGGAGATCGATTGGCATACCCACCTGTAGCTGGAGAGAGGAGAAGAAGGTTGGGGGCAAGCAGGAGGAAGAGGAAGAGGAAGAGGAAGGCGATAGGGCCTAAAGGTGGCGACAAGGAATGCCACCACCTCGACGGCCGGCAACCACCTCCCTCCTCCCCCCTCTCCCCCTTTCCCCCTCTCCAAAAAATGCAACGAGGAAGGAAGGAGGAAGCGGCAAAAGCTTTTTGGTGGGATCTGTCGCGGTCAGGAACGGCTCAACTTTTTTTTTTTTTGCAAGATAGTAGGAATCAAAACCAGATGCCGGTTCTGTCTTGGGGAAAGAGGACTGGAGGAGAGAAAACAGAGAAAAGGCGGAGATTGCCTTGCCTTGTTTATTAATAGCTGATCAGCAGCTCATCTCACAATTCTCGACCGACGCTCGCAACTTTTGCAAGGACAGCCCCCATTTAGTCAGACAGAGACAGAGATAGACCCAAGAGGGACGTAACTGCAAATGACATGAACTTTTTAGAAAGTGGCAGGCCTTCATCTTCATCAGCAGAGAGAGAAGACCAAAAAAAGGAAAAGATAATGATCTGGCGCTCACTGCATATATAACTTAGTCTTGTCAGGGCCCAAGAGGGCGGAGGACAGCAAAGCCATGTCTTTCATGAATGGGCCATGGGTCCCACCACCAAATTTTGGAATGAATGAAATTTTGGTAACCAAAGCTTAATTTAGACTCTGTACAAACTCAATTCAATTATAGGGTACTCAGATGCATGTTTCTCTTCTTGGAACAATCCACAATGCCACAAACAGTGTCATAGTATACCACAAGAGTGCAGAGGAAGGAATATGTATCTTGCTTCCATCTATGATCATCTTGAAATAGCATTCAACTGAAAAACAAGAGCAATCCAGTATCAAAAATAATAATAATAAAACTGCAAAACAAGAGCCAGAGACGAAATCCGATAAAACTATGGATTAAGGAATGGAATGATGCCCGGTGCCAAGCTGCAACGGTTCAAATTCTTAATCCTGTGCCAAATGGGCGATGCAGGTTGAAGAATCTGCCGACCTGTGTGTTGTCGGTGTGTGTGCGCGCCACCACACTGCACTCCTTTGGCCCCGTTGGTCCAGCAGTTATAAAATTTAGTAGTACTGTTTATAACTTTGATCACTAATTATGGGTATTAAATAAAGACAGTTTATAAAACTACCTCTACAACCCCTGTGCTAATTCGCGAGACGAATTTAATGAGGCCTTTGACCGCACGATTAGAGGATGGTTACTGTAGCTAATCATAGATTAATTAGGCTTATTAAATTCGTCTCGAAAAGTTACACCCATCTGTGAAGAGGTTTTGCAAATAGACTTTATTTGGTACTCCATGCATGCAAGATTCCCTTTAGCGCTTTTAGAGTTATAAAGATCCAAACATGTCCTTTATTGCTATAATTTCTCTCTTATTGCACAGCACGATCCATATGAACAAAGGATGGCCGACGCGCTTCGCCGCGCCCGTACACCTGCCGCATCCATACATACATGTACATGCGTCACATGTTGCCGTAGTATGTGCTTACTGAGTTCTTTATATTTCTTGTAGGCTTGTAGCCCTGCGTATGACTTTGCGATTGGTAGTTAATAAAAAAGAAGTACCAGATAATACTATGGAAATATATACAACCATTTGCATCGGGGAAGGGTCAGGTCTGCCTGCGGCAAATCGAGACCCATGTTTAGGGCATCTGGAGTGTATGAAAATAGGAGGTCCTAAGCAATATAAGGTCGGCCTTATACACTCCAACATCGACCTTATAGAAGGTCTTAAGCAGAAAAAGGCTGAGGTCAGCCTCAAGCTAAATACCCGACCTCAACGAAAAAAAATGACGGAGAGAGAAAGAGGGGCGCGGGAAGGAGCACGCGGTAGTGGTAGATGGCGGGAAGGAGAACGCCGTGGTTGAAGGCGAGGAGGAGCTCCGTCGCGCCTGCGCCAGCTTCGCTTGGGAGGGGGGGTTGCGCTCAAGGTGGTTGACGGAGGCTGCAGCGCTGTCGAGCCCATGGTCGGCTGCGGCAGCCGCGATCATGCACCTGGGGATGACGGCGTCCCTCGCGCGGGAGTCCGGACGGCAGATCCACGGCGAGCTTGCCTCCTCGCGCAAGAGCTCGAGCCCCGTTCCGACCCCGCGTCGCTCGAGGCCGGCTTCGCTCGCGGCGGTCGGCGGAGGTGGCCAGCGATGGGAGAGGCCGCAGGACTGGAGGCAGGAGGGGAGGCGCGTCGGCCAGCGAGGGGCGGGGCCCGTGGGGGCGAGCCGCCGCTGACGCTGAAAGGACCGACACTAGGCCTAGAGGGGGGATGAATAGGCCTGTATAAAAATTTCTGCAAACTTGACACTTAAATGTTAGATGGGCCGGATGTTCTGGCGCTGTGTCGGAAGAACTTCCGCCTCAACAAGAGAAACGAATTCGAGATTCAAAAACTGATAAGTATCTGCAGATTCTATATGAATAGAAAGTTCAGCACAAGTGTAAGGAAGCTTGAAACTATGATCTCTAGCAGCGAAAACTTATAACAAGATAGATCGGATGAAATTTTAGCTCAAGAACAATATGAATATGAAGAACAACAATAAGAACAAGAGACAAGGATTTGTTCACCGAAGTTCACTCCACTTAGGAGCTACGTCTCCGTTGAGGTGCTCACGTAGAGCCGGGTCAAATCTAACCCCTTGCCTCCTTCAATCAACCACAAAGACCGGATTGAAATTCTTACTATTGTTCCCACCAAGTTTGGGAGTTGCCGGCGATGCCTAACCGTCTAGGAGCTCAGCTTCAAGAGTAACAAACGCGAATCGAAGAATCAAACTTGCTTCAAGTGCTTCTTGAGATGAACAAGGGATGAACTCACTCAAAGCTTTGGTCTCACACCTCAAGAATCACTCACACCCAATGACTTACTCAAATCTTTGCAAGGATTGGCTCTAGAGGGAGTTGGGAGAGTGGATTGAATGCTCAAGAGGGGGTTTGTTTCGTGTTAGGTCAGCAGCAATGAATTGGGGGCTGAGGGGGTATTTATACTCAACCCCCAAAAATTAGCCGTTATGCACTGCCAGGTCACCTGCCGGAACTTCCGACATAGTGTTGGAACTTCTGACAAGGCACTGTTCTGAACTAGAAAACAACACGATGAACAAGCCTACCAGAACTTCCAGCACTACCCACCGGAACTTCTGACATATCATAGAGTCCACCAGAGATACTGCACTGGATATTTCCGGGCTGGCCTAAACCCTAAGAATCAGCACGACGAACAGCCCCACCGGAACTTCCGGCACTACCCACCGGAATTTTTGAGACCTCACAGAGGCTGCCGGAGAAACCGCACCGGATATTTCCGGGCTGGCCAAAACTTCCGGCACAGTGCCAGAACTTCCGGCCAGCTACTGTGCAGCAGCCTGAAAACCGAAGTCTGATCTCTCTCTTGGCTGGTTAGCATCTCAGTTTAGCACTTTTGGCACTTTTGATCCATCAAGCACGTCCCCCTTGATAGTACGGTGATTTCCTATACTCAAATTCAAACCAAAAATAAATTTAAATCCTCAATGAACTCATCCACCATACATAAATAATTGGAGGCCATCTTTTGATATCTGTAACTCCTTCTTCTCTTTTATTCCTGCATATACCTCAATACAAGCATCAAATCCCAAATTGTAATTGTCATTAACACCAAAACACATGGGAGGCCTAGATGCACTTTCAATCTCCCCCTTTTTGGTGATTGATGACAACACAATTTGGGTTCACAAAATAGGAATAAAATCATGTTTTTGTACCCAATAATATTTAGAAGAGCTCCCCCCTAAATATGTGCATATCCAACATAAGTGGCCTCAAATGCCTTGCACATATTCATGTAAGAACTCCCCAATATTTTTGCATACAAAGATACAAAAGTGCAACAAGTGTCAATTATAACCGTAATGCATATGACATGATATATCACACAACAAAAGTAGAGAATAACATTACACCATCCATTCCTCATCCAACATAGCATCACATCATAAATAAAAGGAGTTCAACATCACATTAGCACAAATAAGTCTTACAAATAAAAGTTCTCACTTGGCACACACCACATATGTCACCATCACATAGTTCTTACATGTCCAAAGATTTAAAAAACATGAATAAAAGGATAGATATGGATCTCGAACCACCAAAGCCACTAAATTCACCCCCCCCCTTTGGCAACAAGCACCAAAAAGAGAGCTACTCGTTGTCGTCACCATCCTCCTCCTCTTCTTCTTCATCACCATCTCCATTGCCTTCATCACCATCTCCTTGGCTCTCATAAGAGCCCTCTTCCTCGGTCTCCTCATCATCTCCACTTCCCTCACCACCATGAAGATCTTCTTCTTCAATTTCAGCCCCAAAGGTATGAGCTTGAGAATATGAACCACCTTCCTCATAAGGGTTATATAAAGGTGGAGGAGGAGGGTAGTCCCTTGGAGCACGAACCGGAGAATGAGGAATATCATATTTGTCAAGTAAATCCTTTTGCCTCTTCTCAAGTTTAACAATATCCTCATCAAATTGCCTTGTGCGCTCCTCAACCACATTCACACAATGGTGGCACATATTGAAGCAAGCAAATATTCCTTGGGCAAGTGAATCAAGCTTACCCCTTTTCTTGGGAGCACCATGTGTAGGAGCAAAAGAAGGACCATGAGAAGCTGATGGAGCACTAGGTGGAGATGGAGCACGAGATGAAGAAGCTCTTTGAGCAGAAGAAGAACCCTTTGTAGGATAAGCACCCGGAAAGGGTCCCTTGGAAGGATATGGAGTTCTTCCTGAGGGATCAATCATGAGAAGCTGCATAACCTTGCCCTTAGATGCCTTGTATCGATCATGTTCCCTATCAGTCAATATGTTGAGCCCGGACATATTCTTGATCATGTGAAATATGAAGGGGGCATAGTGGCAAGCACTAGAAGCATCATGAGAGCAAAACACAATCTCATACCAAAGAAAATCAACCACATCAAACTTAGCTTGGTCAGGTGCAGCTTGAGCCAAGAGATTTCTTGCCTTATAAGAAATATTGCTTGCATCACCACCACGAGGACAAAGAGTAAATCTGAACAGCTGATTGAGCATCTTGTAAAATGGAGTGAGGCCCTTGGTCTTGCCAAACATACATTGCCCATGTTCCCCATAAGCACGATCATACATGAAATGCATCTTTGCCACATCAAGATCGGCATGGTCATGGATGTAATCCTTGTATATATCACGGGATTCATCCCTTGGAAGTCCAAAGAGTCTAGCAAACTCAATCATGCTAATGGTAAAGCGTTTCCCACCAAGAGTCCAATGGAACCTCTTCCGGTGATCATCCACATAGAGAGTGGCATAGAATTGAGCCACCACTTCCTCATTCCAACCACATCTAAAACCCATAAGATTAACAAGTCCCAACTCATTGCATCTACATAGACTGCATCCACCACTTCCTTGACCGGTGAGCTAAGTGACTTAAGATAAGCCCAATCAATCCATTTCATATCAGTGATGATGGTTTTCTTCCTCATGATAACAGATTCATACCAATCGGCTTGAAAAGGAAGCCAAAAACGAGGATCCCCCTTGAATACCTTGAAAAGAGAAGCAAAAGGGTCTTCATCATACCTTAGAGATTTCAATTTTGTCTCCCTCTTGCTATAATCAACCAAAGGTGGATTTTCTGAGCTTCTAACAGGGGGATGCACCTTGATAACTTGGCTCTCAAGAATGGAAAGATCAATGTCATCATTGTATTCTCACCGGTTGGATCCACATTAGGATGCTTGGTGCGGCGACCACGGGGAGGGTCAGCAGGTGCTTAGGGATTTGCACGTCCTCTTCCAAGGCCCCTCTTGGGCACGGTTTGCTTCTTTACCCTCTTCCCCTTCCCTTTGGATGGTTCCATCCTCTCATCTGATTCGGTCTCACTTGGAGAGGGGGATGGAGAGGGAGTGCGAATGACCCTAAACTTAGGAAAATTGTAGAGCTTGATGAGATCTACAACTTTGTTGTTCAAATTTTTTTCATTGCAAATTATTTTGGTGCTCAAGTAATCGAGACAATGTTCAGATCTAAAATTCAAATTTTAGATATGAATATTGTGTGGATTATTTGAATATGAAGATGATTTCAAATGAAAAAAGTTTGAACTATAAAGTTGTAGATCTCGTCGAGATCTACAATTTTTGTATAAATTTTAGCTTCATTCAAGTTCATATGAAAAAGTTATGATTTTTTTGATACGGAAGGGAGGAACCGCCGTTCGAATCGGCGGTAAAGTGCTACAGTACCCGCGCGGTTACTATAGCACTACGGGTACTGTAGCTTATCGCCGTTTCATTCGGCGGTTTTTCTATCCGCCGATTGATACGACGGTTTTGGCCCTTGCCGCCGTATCATATGGCGTCGGCGGTTGGGTGACTGTTGACGCCTTCTAAGGTCAACACACAGAATTACGCTAGCTCGTGGGAATCCGCAACGGATCAGTCACCAATAGTAAGCCGAGTAAAACCAGTTCCACCGGTTTGGGATTCCGGTTCCACCGGTTTCCTAGGGCTTGCTGCGTGAGCCTAAGATCGCCGGTCAGGAGGGACCCCGTCAGGGCAGGCGTGCCTAGGGTTGCTCTGAGGTCGACGGGCCACTCAGAACGCCGTCAACGCCGTAGAGACGAAGGACGAACAACAATTAGGGTTGGAAAAGCTAGGGTTTGGAGATGACAAAAAGTAAAGGTATTTTATGTTTGATCGATTAGATAAACCCTCAATCGGCCGTGGCCCTTTATATTTATAGGGTGGGGAGGTCTTGCCCCGCAAGGAAAGTGTGGCAGAACGGTCCTACTTAAACTGACTCAGGTGTGGTCTGTAGTGTTAAACACTGAACACATCACACACCTGGGTCAGCAAAAGTCCGGAGTTCCGTCGAGTGTCCTCGGGACTACCCGAATCATCCACTTTCAACTTTCTCATCACTCATACTCAGGATCCCAACACCAGAGGTTACATCACAGTTATTGCACAAACACATATATACAATACGGATAAGCAAGAGTTATACAACCACGGTAGTAAGTTTTATCTCACAACTATTTAATACAAGGTTCAGCAAGTGGCTCTTAAGTCATAATTATACAAGCTAACTAAGTAAATCATGTCGTGCCCAGACGTGATTTATGTCTTCAGGACCACCTTCGCTCCAGGAGCTGCATCTACTCTTCAGGTTCAACTGCAACAGGGGTCAAACAACCCTGAGTACAAAGGTACTCAGCTAGACTTACCCGACAACCTAGAGCTAAAGGAGTTTTCAAGGATTATGCAAAGCTTTGGGGTTTAACTGAGAAACTAACAAGCTTTTTGCAAGAAACGCAGCTTACTAACTTAATCATCTTAATTTACCAAATTTTAACCCGTTACACTTAGCAACCTAGACCTTTAGATTAGCCATGCCAAAACTAAGCCAAACAAGCAACTAAGGAACTAACAAACATGATGTGAAAATAATTAAGTGAGTAGAGGCAAAACCTAATCCGTCTGGCAGTGATCAAGCATGTGTCAAGTCCGTGACACTCGGTGATTCGAATCAATTTTTAACCTTGCAGGGAAAACCTGAGCACACGCTGCGTGCACGCCCCCGGAAGACCGCACGAAGCCATCTTTTCCACTGTGGCCACTATTGCCTGAACTGTGCCCACATAGCCCAGGGTCGCATCCCCAATCCCTACACAGTGCCCGGGCAAGGGCATGTGGGTTACTGACTACGACCCCGCCCACGTTCCTCGCCAGACACGGTGAGTCATAGTTCAACCGTTAGTACCACAACAGTACATCGGTTTCCCGGGTCCCTATATCGGTATGTGCTCGGTACGTTTAAAGCTTGACCCCAAGCAAACATCATGTTTCCTAAAGTTCATTATCTGGGCAGGACCATCCCAAATTACCAAAGCATCCAACAAATTACTACTCTCACAAACTCGTCCTGCCCAACATTGCTCAAAGCCTTACTAGTCATATTTTAATTCATAAACAAGTAGCCCTAGGATGCAGGTGACCGGGAAATCACCTGACTTCTACTGTAGCGAGCAGGTCTAAGCAATTCTACTTTTATCTTTTTGAAAAGGTGGCAAAGATATCTCTAATCAAGGAATGATCATGCATTAAACTAGGTTTCATTCAACTCTTACTCTAATGCACAATCAAAGGCTCAATCACATTGTATTGCATTTAATAAAATAGGGACAGGTATGCTCTGGGGCTTGCCTGGCTCACTGATCATAGGCTCGGCGGCTTGAGAGGTTTGCGATGCAGCTTCAGCTTCGGTCTCAAACACCACCTCGTCCCCTTCCTGGACGTCGTTAGGAACTTCTACCAGCTCTGGCTGCAACGTATCTTGATCTACATGACATGATGCAAGAATGCAAAATTAAACTAGAGGCCCTATCCCAACCTAATCTTTTGAAATCTACTAACAAAGCAAAAATCCTAAATTAACTATTACTACCTAATTACTAAAACTATGCAAAAACCTAGATTACAAACTATGAATGCATAAACAAAAATGCAACTATTCCTCCAAAATTTATTTCATAAATTTTGGAGACTCTTACAAAAAGATATGAATTTCTAATCTATTTAATACATTAAATAAAACCTTAAAAACCTAAAAACCTAAACAATTTTGTAAAAAGCCCCCCTCCCGGCTTTTACCTTTTCAACCCGCGCTCCCTCTCCCTCTATCTCACTGGCCAGCGGGCCCGGCCCCTAACTCTCTCCCTCTCCTTCATCTCTGGCTGACAGCGGGCCCGCCCTCCCCTTCTTCTTCGCGGACGCGCCCGCGCGCGGCGAGCAGAGCCAACCGCGGCGGCCCTGATTCGTGACGGAAACCGCCGGCGGCAAGGCTCGGGGCTCATCAAACCCCATGGCCACGCGTTCCACTCCCTCGCGCACCCATCCCCCCAACCAGAGCCCAACATCATCGACTCCAGGCGGATTCGGCGGCGACGGCGGCACCAGCCAGGAGCATGGCGGCAGCGCTCTGGAAACCGCCCAGACGCCATCTCCGCACAACAACGCATAGCGCCATGAGCTCCTACACACCAAGGGACACACGCTGCTCTCCCTTTCTCGAACTCCCGTGACCCAGATGGCTCCTTCCTTCCTAAAGGCGGCGGGGGACCGAGGAGCACTCATGGCGGCGCGGCGGCGTTCCGGCCCCCCGGCCATGGATTTGGGCAACACATCCCACGGCTAGCAGCGCATGAACCTCCAGAGCACACTCAAGCACACGGACGACGACGAGAAAGCCTGGAGATTGATGCTCACCGTGCGACCACGGAACACGGTGGCGATGGCGGCTCGGCTTGGCGAAATTGCCGGAGCACGGCCGCAGAATTCCGGTGGACGGGGATTGGGGCTTGAGCGGAGGATTGAGTAAGGGCTCAGGCAGTGAGAAATCGGATGGCAAGACAGGAACGGCGAGACGGCGGTGGAACCAAAGGACGGCGAGCTTCAACGACGAACACAATGGGGAAAAGCAAGGCCGGCTCGGTGTGCCTTTAACCAGGCGTGCGGCCACGTCCTACTGGCCACCACCTACGCTGGCACCGGCTCGAGCGGCGCGTGGCCTCGGGGCACACCCTCGGCAGCGAGCAGGTGCGTGGCACCGCCGCGTCGAGCGGTGCCTCGGTCCTGTCCTCCGCCGCTCTGCTTCCTTAACTCAGCTTCTGTCTTGTTCTTTTTCTTTTGTTTTTCTTCAAACTCAAATGACCATATTGCCCTTCTTACATCCAAAAGACAAATTCAAATACTTGCTCCAGAATTTGAATGGCATTTGGTTGACATGTGAAAATTCAAACTTGATTTATAACACATGGTTCAACCTTAGAGCTAAAACATAGACATCACCATTTTCTCTTTTAATTTCCTTCTTTCTTTTCTCTAATCCTTATTAGTGCCACTCCACACTTTAATGACCATATGACCAATTCCAAAACAAGGATTATGACCTTTATTAACACTGGGGTGTTACAGCTCCCCCCCCTTTAAAGAAATCTCATCCCGAGATTTAACATGGTTAAAAGCAATTATTGAAACAGCGGCAAGGAAAATGTGTCATATTCATAACTTGTCTTATATTTCACAAAAGAACAGAAAGCAACCATACTATACTTATTTTTCAAACAACTCTGGATACTTAGACACTAGATACTCCTCTTGCTTCCTAGATGGCTTCATTCTCAGTGTGATTACTCCATTGGACTTTATAGAACTTGATACTCCTTCTTCTAGTCTCTGTTTCCTTCTGATCCAATATCTTGACTGGATATTCTTCATAAGTCAAATCAGACTTAAGTTGCAATTTTGTGTCTTTGATAGCTTCTTCAGGTACCCTGAGGCATTTCTTGAGCTGAGATACATGAAATACATCATGCACAGATGCTAGGTTTTCTGGCAGGGCAAGGCGATAAGCCACGGGTCCTCGGGGTTCCACAATTTGGAAGGGTCCGACGTACCTAGGTGCTAGCTTTCCGTTCACTCCAAAACGATGCACTCCTTTCATTGGGGAGACCTTGAGATAAACAAAATCTCCCGCCTGAAAAGAGAGCGGTCGTCTTCTCTTATCGGTGTAGCTTTTCTGTCGAGACTGGGCTGTTTTCAAGTTAGCTTGAACTTGACGAACTATTTCTTCAGCTTCCATAACTAGATTAGGTCCAAAAATAGTTCTTTCTCCAGACTCAGACCAGTTCAAGGGTGTTCGGCACCTTCTTCCATATAATACCTCAAATGGTGCCATCTTGATGCTTCCTTGATAACTGTTGTTATATGCAAACTCTGCTAAAGGCAAGCATTCATCCCACTTCTTGGAGTTAGTGAGAACATAAGCCCGAAGCATATCTTCTAGTATCTGATTAACTCTTTCTGTCTGCCCTCCTGTTTGGGGTGATAGGCTGAACTCCTAACCAAGGTAGTACCCAGCAACTGATGCAACTGTTTCCAAAACCTTGAGACAAATTGGGAACCATGATCTGATACAATGGTCTTGGGTACTCCATGCAGAGAGACAATACGACTCAGGTATAATTCTGCATAAGTCCGTATGGGATACCTGATTTTAACTGGTAAGAAATATGCTGACTTGGTCAAACGGTCTACTATTACCCAGATAGAATCATATCTCTTGGATGTGGTAGGTAACACTACAATGAAATCCATAGATATCTTCCCATTTCCATCCAGGAATAGCTAATGGCTGAAGTATTCCTGCAGACTTTAGGTGGTCAGCCTTAACCTTGCGGCAAACATCACATTCAGAAACATACTTGGATATTTCTCTCTTCATTCTAGTCCACCAGAATCTTTGCTTCAAATCTTGGTACATCTTATTGCTTCCAGGATGTAGTGTCAAACATGAAGTATGAGCCTCATCTAGAATCTGTTTCTTTAATTGTGGTACTTTAGGCACCACTAATCTCTCGTTAAACCATAAGATTCCCTCTGAGTCTTGTGTAAAGCACTAAGCTTGACCGAGTTGTAAATTCCTTCTAATGTATTTCATACCTCTATTTTTCTTCTGAGCTTTCTTGATTTGGTCCTTCAGAGTGGACGTAACACTGAGATTATGCACAAACCCCTCTGGTACTATGCTAAGATTCAGCTTCTCCATCTCCAAGCATAGAGTATCATCTAGATGCTTAGTAGATATGCGCATACACTATGCCTTTCTACTCAAAGCATCAGCCACCACATTAGCCTTACCCGGAGGATAATGGATCTCCAAGTCATAATCCTTTATCAATTCTAACCATCTTCTCTGCCTCATATTCAAATCTGCCTGGGTAAAAATATATTTTAAACTCTTATGGTCTGTATAAATATGTCACACACTACCAAGAAGGTAATGGCGCCATATTTTCAGAGCATGGACCACTGCTGCTAACTCCAAATCATGACTTGGATAATTCTCTTCATGCTTCTTGAGTTGTCTTGAGGCATATGCAATAACTCTCCCTTCTTGCATGAGCACACACCCCAACCCAATTCCGGATGCGTCACAAAACACATCAAAAGGTTCTTCTAAATCTGGCTGGGCTAAGACAGGAGCTGTGGTTAGAAGTTCTCTCAGGGTTTTGAAAGCTTCTGTACATTCTGGGGTCCATTTGAACTTATTCTGCTTCTTCAGTAGATCTGTCATTGGCTTGGCTACCTTGGAGAAGTTAGGAATAAACCTTCGATAGTACCCAGCCAATCCTAGAAAGTTTCGGACCTGGAATCATAGTTATTGGGACTGGACCGGACATCGAACCGGTGAACCTCTCGGTTCACGGTTTGTTTGGTCCAACCGGTTGGACCACCGGCTTAAAGCGGTTCAAATAGAATGAATATTTCAATTTAAACACAACACAACAAGTGGTCCAGTGGTTTGTTTGCTCCCTGCGAAGCTAAGGGTCAGGGGTTCGAGTCCCACTGTCGCGCCCCGATGCCATTTTTGTTGGATTTATGTAGCACAGGGTCCAATTTCTTTGTCGGCTGCCGCACCTGACCGGTCTCCACCGGTTCAATACCCGGTTTTACACCGGTTTCTCTAAAAAAACCACCAGCTCAATCGGTTTTCACCGGTTCACTTGCATGCCCGATCTTTTACCTAGACCGAACCGTTGGGGCCGCCGTTTCCCGGTTGAACCGGTCGGACCGGCCGATCCGGTCCAGTCCTAATAACTATGCCTGGAATACGGACTTTGGAATCTTCAAGTCCGAAACTTCCTTAACCTTACCAGGGTCCACTATAACACCTTCTGATGATAGTACATGACCCAAACATGGAACTTCCTTCAACCAAAATGCACATTTGCTAAGCTTGGCATATAACTGGTGTTCTCTCAATCTATTAAGAACAATCCACAAATATTCAGCATGCTCTTCTTCATTCTTGGAATATATCAATATATCATCTCTGAACACTACTACAAATTTGTCCAATTCTGGCATGAACACGAAATTCATCAAATACATAAAATATGCTGGAGCATTTGTCAATCCAAAAGACATTACCAGATATTCATACAACCCATATCTGGTAGAAAAGGCTGTCTTTGGAATATCTTCTGCCTTGATCTTGATCTGATGGTATCCTGATCTTAAGTCAATCTTAGAGAAAACCTTGGCACCAGCTAACTGATCAAACAACAAATCAATCCTTGGCAGAGGATACTTATTCTTCACAGTTACAGCATTCAACGGTCTATAATCAACACAGAGCCTTAAACTCTTATCCTTCTTCTTCACAAACAAAGCTGGACATCCCCAGGGCGAAGAACTAGGGCGAATATAGCCCTTATCCAATAACTCTTGTAGTTGTACCTTCAATTCTGTCAACTCCTTTGGGGTCATTCTATAGGGACGTCTGGAGATGGGTGCAGTTCCAGGCTCAAGCTCTATAACAAACTCCACCTCTCTATCTGGTGGCATTCCCGGAAGGTCGTCAGGAAACACATCTGGAAACTCGCACACCACAGGAATATTCTTCAAGTCTACTGCTTCAGTCTTTTGGACTGACCCAACAGCAGTTTCAAAACTAAACAACTGCAAAAGCAAAGGCTCCTCCTCAGGAGTTCTTAAGTGTACCCTCCTAAGAGGTATATCTAGGACTGCCTGGTAATGCCTCATCCAATTCATGCCCAAAATTACATCTAACCCTTGATTTTCCAACACCACTAACCTGGTTGGAAAAATCACCCCACTAAGCTCCAATTGAGCTTGATCAACCACTTGGTTAGTTACTTGCTTGGCTCCAGGTGCATTAATGATATATCTGGTTTCTTGGGCTTTAACACTTATTTGATGCTTAAGTGCAAAACGTCGACTGAAAAAAGAATGCGATGCTCCAGAATCAAACAAAACAAATGCTGGATGGTGGTTGACAGTGAACATACCAGCTAACACCGGCTCCTCCTTGGGGATCTCTTCAACATTAAGATAATTCACCCGTCCAGTGCGGGTGTTTAAGAACTTCTTCTTCACGAAGCGAGAGCCTGATCCCTTGGCTGGGGTAGCTGCTGCAGCTGCTGGTGCTGGTGGAGCTGGAAGTGCTGGCACTGCTTGATTGGCCTTGGGAAGCCGACATTCCCGAGCAAAGTGCCCGGGTTGACCACAATTGTAGCAGGGTTGCTGTCCGGTAGGAGCACGGTTGTTAAAACCCGTCCCAGCCAACCGAGGGACATTAGCTGGAGCCCTCACTACCCATTGCCTGTTCCTTGGTTGCTGGTACTGCTGTTGCTGAGGAGCACGATATCCGAAGCGTGCTGGTATACGGAACACTGTCCGCATACGCTGCTGGGGTGGAGCCAAAGAGGATCCACCTGGAGCAGCCTTTCTCTTCTTCTCCACATGATAGGCCTTCATCCGGTTCTCAGCCTGAATAGCTTGACTTACCAAGCTATTGAAATCCGAAAACGTGCAGGTGGACAACTTATGTTGCATCTTCAAATTTAAACCCCGATAAAAGCAATCCCGCTTCTTCTCATCTGTATCAACATAAGGGCGGGCATACGGTGCCAGGAAATTGAAATCATTGGTATATTCTAACACTAATTTGCTGCCCTGCTGCAGCCTCAGGAATTCTTCTAACTTCATCTTCAGCAACCCACTAGGAATGTGGTAGCCACGAAAAGCAGTACGGAATTCATCCCATGTTACCATGGTTCCGGCCGGTTGGCTTGCCAAGAAATTTTCCCACCAGGTACCGGCAGGACCATGAAGTTGTTGAGATCCATACTCAACTTTCTGTGCATCAGTGATGCGGGGAATTAAACGAAACTTCTGCTCCATAGTTCTAAGCCACTCATCAGCTTCTAACGGGTGTCTGGCCTAGAGAAGATTGGGGGGTGAACATTCATAAACCTCTGATTATCCACCCCTTCAATGGCATCCTGCTGTCGATGGGCAGAGGACCTTGCAATACTCTGAGTCAACTTATTCATCAGCCGGGTTAACTCATCGTTGTTGCTAACAAGATGAGCCATAACATCAGCGACAGTCAATGGAGTGGGTGGTTGTGGAGGTCCTGACCCTGCTGGCGGGGTATTTTCAGCCCCTCCAGATCCATTTCCACTGCGCTGAGGTTCCGACATTCTATAAAGAAAGAAAACTCCCGATTAACACTTAAACTCAAATTGTTGATGCTTACTTAGTAAGGCACAACATTTGGTAAAGGTGAGGCAAATACTGAAGATACATAAGCTTGTCTTATTCATAGCAACAATACAAAAGTACACTTTAAAGCAGTATATGTATAATACAACTGCGTGATACACACTTAATTATACATGAAAAGTACACAAGAAAACTTCAAAAGACAACCCATGAGCGTACACTCCGCTCACTTATTCCTTACAGCTTTTACACCAACCACACTTACTCAACACATCTTCAAGGAGCATCATTATCATCATGACCCAGTCGCCAAAGCATCTCACAAATTTCCTCTTGATTATCCTTAACCAGGCCAAAAAGATCGTCATATCTCAGGTTAAAACCACCCGAGGTTCCACAATCTCCCTTGTATTCTCCGAAGGAAGCAATGGAATTCTCAAGGTATAGCGCTGATGAATGATTTTCCACACTAATCGGCTCACTAGGTTCTCCTGGATCTTCTTCCTCCTCTTCCTCATCAGAATCATCAACTTCAAACCAACCACCCACCATCATAGGTTCCTCCTCCTCATCACCCTCTAGCATTTCAGGCTCTTCTCCAAACTCCGCAAAATTGTCTCCCCCTTGTTCCTCACCCTGATTGGGTTCCTGGTGTTCGGCTTGGGCCTCCTCCAGCGCCACTCTTAAAGCCTCTATTTCACCAAGGTTTTGTAACCTTTCTTGTTGGAGGTTATTGATATTATTGTTCCACATTTGAGCTTGCAAATCATACTCTAAATTACTAGTATGAATATAATATTGTTGGTGCTAGATTTGGCCTTGGAGATCGTTGATGCGCTTTTCATAGGAATCCCGAAGGATCCCTACTGTGACATTCCTAACATCTGTCTCATCTTGATAGTGTTTCACTTGTGCTTCTAATTCATCCTCTCTATGGGCAGCTTGCTCCACCTCCCTCCTACTTTGACTATATATCCCTTCTTGCTCTTGGTTCATTTTAAATAGGGCTTGCATATAACTACTATTGGCACCCATGAATTCATGATATTGTGCCTTAGAGGTCTCACTCACCTTTCTTATTCTAGATCTCCACAGGTCATACTCCCTCACCTCAGATGGGAAGTATTTGGCACTGGTTTGACCTACTTCAACAGAGGGCTCATGGAACAACTCCGTCAAAGCCTTGTGGGCAACTAAAGCAATTGAGTCATTCATCTCAATGCCTTGAGCATACACAGTTCTTGTGGGCCACTCTGGGTACTTAGGATTTGGTGGAAAATGGAAGTATATCTCACACAGACAATGGTTTTCAGTGATGGTCTCTTTGGCCACATATTTCGGATGCTCCTCATACCCCAACTTCAGCATTGTTTCCCACAAGATTTGAGGGAAACCAGACTCATTGGCACAAAACCCATGGGTCCACCCTTCTTCATCAATCCAGTTGCCAGCCATCTGAACAACAGAAACAGAACCTTAAGCCAAGGGGGAAAACTAAAGCCTTAAAATGTACCCAAAACCCATGCAACTGGTATGATATGCACATGCTCGAATCCTATGTCCTGATTGGATCAAACAATTTTTGGAATAAAAGTCGGTGGCATTTTCGTACGACTCTCAACCTATAATAGGTCTATCGAATCTACATGTTACGATCATGGTTAGTGTACCTGCAAAAGACCATACATTACCATTCACTATAAGAATGGCATCCATGCGTTCAATACTACATGGACAGTGCTTCATACGTTTACACGTATTCACACTTCCCATACTCACCACCGTATGGTCTGTGTTTGCATGTCCTATATCATTGCCATATGGGATGCCCCTGAGTAGGCCACTCCCCAGGGTTAAGCGACCGTGATTAATAAGATCACACGGCGGGAACTCCGCACTCCACATCAGGCGGCAGATGTCGACAAGCCACAAAGACAAGCCCAACGGGCTAGCCAATGGACAGGTCGCCCCCCGAACAATCAGTGAACGGGGCCCCTCACACAAGCAAGCTTGTGCAAGTTAGAGTCATAATATCATATCTTGCTGAATTTAACTTACCTTTCATACCTGATCGAAGGTGCATCGATACAAAATCATAAGTTTAGCAAAAAGTAAATACATAATTTTAAAAGTTAGTTTACTAGGGTCACCCTGAAAAACTTGTATAACTACCTAGTAGGGCACTCTACTGGGTTCAACACAATATCTGTGATGTCCTGAGGATACGCGCTCTAATACCAACTGTGGCGAAATGGTCCTACTTAAACTGACTCAGGTGTGGTCTGTAGTGTTAAATACTGAACACATCACACACCTGGGTCAGCAAAAGTTCGGAGTTCCGTCGAGTGTCCGCGAGACTACCCGAATCATCCACTTTCAACTTTCTCATCACTCATACTCAGGATCCCAACACCAGAGGTTACATCACAGTTATTGCACAAACACATATATACAATACGGATAAGCAAGAGTTATACAACCACGATAGTAAGTTTTATCTCACAACTATTTAATACAAGGTTCAGCAAATGGCTCTTAAGTCATAATTATACAAGCTAACTAAGTAAATCATGTCGTGCCCAGACATGATTTACGTCTTCAAGACCACCTTTGCTCCAGGAGCTGCATCTACTCTTCAGGTTCAACTGCAACAGGGGTCAAACAATCCCGAGTACAAAGGTACTCAGCTAGACTTACCCGACAACCTAGAGCTAAAGGAGTTCTCAAGGATTATGCAAAGCTTTGGGGTTTAACTGAGAAACTAACAAGCTTTTTGCAAGAAACACAACTTACTAACTTAATCATCTTAATTTACCAAATTTTAACCCGTTACACTTAGCAACCTAGACCTTTAGATTAGTCATGCCAAAACTAAGCCAAACAAGCAACTAAGGAACTAACAAACATGATGTGAAAATAATTAAGTGAGTAGAGCCAAAACCTAATCCGTCTGGCAGTGATCAAGCATGTGTCAAGTCCGTGACACTCGGCGATTCGAATCAATTTTTAACCCTGCAGGAAAAACCTGAGCACACGCTGCGTGCGTGCCCCCGGAAGACCGCACGAAGCCACCTTTCCCACTGCGGCCACTATTGCCTGAACTGTGCCCACATAGCCCGGGGTCGCATCCCCAATCCCTACACAGTGCCCGGGCAAATGCATGTGGGTTACTGACTACGACCCCGCCCACGTTCCTCGCCAGACACCACGTCTATGCTATCAATTACTACTTTAGTCTTGTTCCTAGACCAAAATATTCACTAAGCATTCACAAATGATTAATGAATGATGAACCCGCAAGCAACTACAGCAGGGAACTTACTTAATCAAGAGAACTTAATACCATAAGATATCACGAACATTTACTAGAAGAAGGAAGCATCCATTGAGGTACAAGATCGGGGAAGAGTGCCGACAGTCCCGGCACATCCCCCGGACTACCCCTCACTCTCTCCCTATTCTCTAGATACTACATTGGAGTAGAGCTTCACCTTGGAGTGGAGCTTGTGGCTTCTCAATCTTGTGTATGTTAAGAGTGAGGGGTAGGGGTCTATTTATAGTGTGGAGGATGCCTTGGGAGAGTGGAGATCCTCCCTAGGTCTTAGGGAATATTCTCCTCCCTATTCTCCCCTTGTGCCAAGTGCCCCTAGGGAACCGACGTTTCTATGTCGGTGGCGCCAAAGAATAGCGCGCAGACTCCTTCCCGCGCGACTGTGCTTCTCCGGTTGAAATCCGGACGTCCCTCTCGTCTTCGATCCGCGTGAAATACCTGCTGACGAATAGATGAGCACCACGTGGCCTGTTGCCTTCCTGCGCAGGCGGTACCCACGCTGGGCGAACCGCGGCAAGGCGTGGGGGCCAATACGCGCCCGCCACCTGCCCTTCATGCGGTCAACCTGTGGGCCCGCGTGGAGTGCTGCCGGCCTCCGGCCTTGGGCCACGTCGCCCTGCCCTTTGTCCCGTGCGGGTGTTGACCCCGGCCTGCTCTGCACGGAGGGCCTTGTGGCTGGACACGCTGCCCCGCATGGCCCCTGGTCTCTCCCTCCGAGCGTGCATGTGCCTGGGTTGCCACGCTGCCTGGTGGGTCCGGCACTCCGGCTGCCCGCTTGCATGGCCTGCTGGCCTGATCGATGGGTGAGAGTGCCGTGGGCCCTGGCTACCTCCCTGGCGCCTGCTAGCCGGCCTGGGTGCGCTGACCTGGGGTGGGTCCCACCCTGGTGGGCCCCCATTTTAGTGGCACCATTATATTTGTCACATTTATGTCTTCTTGATTAGTGGTCCAAATAATACAAGTAATATAACATTTGGAAGTGTTTCGACGAGATCTTCACAATGATATACTCCAAATGGGCATCTGAGGTACTTTGTGATAATAATATTTATTTCTCATTTCAAGCCTATAATGCTCTTTCCTGCATGACAAAGTAAACACCAATACTTATGGAAATAGGTAGTAATAAACCCTATCGCTATGTTTGGTGTTTTATATTTGATATATTTTCTGCAGGAATTGACGACCAAAAGTGGTACTTAAGGACCATCAACAAGCTCCCCCACACTTAGCCTTTGCTCGTCCTCGAGTAAAGTTTAAGTACTATGGTGGAACAACATGATTCCAATTGATATGATGCAAGCATATAAGTTATTCCAAAACATACTGCACATATGAATTTTGATGTGTCTATCATGTCATCTTAGATGGTTGAAGAACGGAACGACCTTGATTCAAGTCATCTGCACTCTTTTGTCAAGTAACTTGGGTTTTGATACATTTTGAAAAACACAACCTTACATAGCTCCTTAAATAATTCTCTCGAATCGATTAATGTGTATGATTTCTTACCAAGGCATTTCCTTGCCTCCTTTCATTCTACTTCTAAAAGGCTTATGTGTAGCTCAAGGTAGGAGTAAAGATAAGGCATACTTGCATCACATATTTTACAAAGTCAAAGAGCGGATCCAAGAAGAAAACTATTCATACAATCTGATCAAGTTGTGCATGTGTGTGGAACAATGGAATTTGTAGCTCCTTTTTGTATGATCTCTCTCCTCTTAAAAATATTTTGAGAACATGGCTATCTATATTTTTTCTCTTTTTTTCCATGCTCAATGCTTTTGTGAGCATGTATTTTTTTCTTCTTTTTTCTTTATATTTTTTTTCATAGCTCATGTCTCTTTTGCAAAGGATATTTGGAGAGAAGGAGATCAATACTTATATGGAGCATTTATTTTGTGGATAGATGAAATATACGTTGCTAACTTCCAGTGTAGAAGTTTAGCATGTGTATGTGGAGTGTTCGTGATCTTGATCATGAAAGCATAAAGAGCATCTTACAAGGATCACAACAATTTGACAAAGCTCAATGTAATAAACAAATAGCATATGTGTATGGGTTTTTCAATGTGAACATCATATGGCTTTGGTAGGAATAAGGCATCACCGAGGAGCTTTGTAAGGCTATTGATTTTAAATTTTGCAAGAAAAACATCTCAAGTACTTTGTACAGAAAGAGCAAGATTTCTTTCATCATACCGTATCTCATTCACCAACCACTTAGATAAACATGCTTTTCTAAAGAGATATGTTCACAAGCAACAGGTGTATGTGCAAGGAATAAAGTATATGCAGGCTAATCAAGGAAAGACATGTAAACCAAAGGAGTATCCAAGTTCATTTTATCATGAGTTTAATTTTGGAGATCATCAGAAAATAGAATTGCATTAAGCTCATGAATTAGAGAGGGTGAGGGACAGGATGTGCAAACCATTGCCCTGAGCGAAAATGTGGACGAGGGATGCCAGAGGGCCATCGGCCGACCAAGGGGATCGGCCGACACCTTCTGGGGCTCGGTCGCCTTGATCTTTCTTGAGCTGTCCTGTGTGATGTTGTACAACCTGTCTGTGGGTGGTCTCGATCATGTGCATGTCAGAAAACTCAAGAGACCCCCACACTTGATCTTGTACCTGCATTTATTCATACATGGTGGAAACAAAACAATGGCTCTTTGGTTTTGAGAACCAAGAGCCTTAATTGGATTCAAATATTTCTTTTTTTTAGTCATGCAAATTTTTATGGAACATATTTTTTTTATAGAGCAAGATGCAAGAACTAGCATCACCGAAAAACCAAGATAAAAATTTTGTACAAATGGAACTTGTTGCGAAATACTTACCGACCTCCCCCACACTTGGATTTTTATGTCACGGGACACCAAAAATCAAGTGTGTTGGCTTCCTTTGAAACTTGTTCCACGAATAAAACTTACCAAGGTGTTACCATTGATGTAGTTCCATGTTCTTAAGCATCACTTGTCCATCGTTCTTCTTAATCTCCACCTGAAATGGTTAGCGACCAAAAATACCCAAAGGAAAGTTTATCCTAAAAACATGTTCTTGCTTTTATTTGAAAGGAAAATTAAATGATAATCCGGGCCATCTCCTGGCAGTGCTTTATTTATGGTCTGAAGCAAGATCATGGGGATCCCACACATTGCAGCTATCATTGGCAACGTAGTTCCCATGGTTATCGCCAATTGTTAATGTACCGTTGAAGTTCTAGCTGCAATGTTAGTGCCAGCAACACGAAATCTGCAATGTTTATGATAAATGAATGCATCCACAACCAACCTCCTAAACATTTTAGAAATGAGGACCTTAAGGTGGTTGTAGTCCTCGTGTGTGCTTGTGGCACAAAATGTGTTTGACTCTGGAGATTCGATAAATGAGCATGACTCTTGTGGGATTTTGAAAGAGAAGGTTTCATGCTCATTTATAGAATCCTTTTGCTCGGATCCCAGAGTCAAGACTTCAAACGTATCCATGGCCCTTGGGTTCTCCAACTCAAGAGGTTCATCATTGAAAATTGGAGTTGTTTCTTGATCATTATCGAGAATAACTTCCTGAGGGCCTAAAGGACACGGCTTCCGCTTGATTGAAGGTGATGATGAAGGTCGTTCGAGATGAGAAGTAGGTTCGAATGGTGACACAAACATTACCTTCTTGAGCGGGCTATGCAGGGGAGGAGACTTTGCTCTTGGAATTTCTGGGCAAGAGATAGGATTGGCAAAAGCCACTTTCCCAAGCGTGTCATGAAGGCTCCCATGAGATGCTTCTTTCTGGAGAAGCTTTTCTAGTGGGAAGCCTATGAGAAAATCAAAATCGAGGATAGAAAAGATATGGAAATCTAGATGAACCTTGATTTTGTCTATTTTGATCGGCACAGCCCTTGCAAGTCCACGACATTCAAAGATGTGTCCTGAGGGACTTCTGAAAAGCTTGTCGGTCGAGGCAAGAGGCATGTTGCCCAAGAAAATGTTCGCAAAGGATTCTGACATGATGCTAGCCTTGACGATTGGGTTGTAAAGGGCATCTACGGTAATTCCCCTTAAAGAGCAAGGCATGGTTTTGGAAGGTGCAACCATCCGAATTGCTTTGGAAGAACGTTTTACTTCCTTTAACCATTCCATTGGTGGTTCCCTTATGCATATATCGGGGAAAACCTCCTTGAGTGGATTTGAAGGATGAGAAAAAGAAGGTGTCGTAGCCTTCTCGTGCCTAGTGTGATCTGAGGGATTTCTAGAATCCTCGGATGCCGAAGGTAGAACTTCTTCTTCCTTCAGTGGCTTTGGTTCGGGTGTGGGCTCTAAAGCTGGATCGCGCGAGGTAAATAGGTTTGGCTCAGATCTTGTATTAGAGTTGTGCTGGGGTTCGTGCTGTGTTTCGGTGGAGGGAGTGCTTTCCAGAATCCTTTCTAGAAGAGCTCTGCCTTCATCCAAGGTTACGTGCATGAACGAACCACCGGCGGCACCATCTAGGATGAAAGCAGCTTCCTTTTTTAGGCCCGATCGAAACTGTTGCATGAGCATGAAGTCAGGTATGCCTAAGTCTGGGCCAAATTTGCTTAGTGAAACAAATCTTTCCCATGCTGCACCTAGAGTTTCCTTCTCACCCTGCTGGAAGCAGACGATCTCCCTCCGAAGGGCATATATAGGGTGAATGGGAAAAAAGTAAAGACAAAACTTGTCCCGTAGTTTTTCCCAATTTTCGTTTACGTCCCTAACGGTCTGGTAGTACCATTTTCTCGCATTCTCCTCGAGAGAGAACGGAAATAACTTCCATTTGATGGTCTCTTGAGCCACGCCTGAGATCCTCAGACACGAGCACAACAGCTCGAATTCTCGCAGGTGATCGTAAGGATTTTCATTATTGTTCCCTAAGAAGGATTTATTCCGAACCATGGCTATAAAGCCGGGACGGAGTTCAAAGCTAGATGTGGTGATTGGTTGATCAGAAGGTGGTAGCTCAAAGAACTCATGCCTTGGAGCAGAGAAGTCTATAATAGAATATTGCTCCATGGTAGAGGGGGTAACTGGTAAAAGAAAATAAAAAGATACGAGGACGAACAAGGTTCGAAGATAATACAGCAACCGTTCCCCGGCAACGGCGCTAGAAAGCTTGTTGGTATTTCTAACGGTCGCAGATAAATCCGCAAGTGCATGGATACCGTTGTAGCTTTCACCCGGAAGTATTCAGGGTATCGAATCCACAGGGAACGTGTGTACTAATCTTCTAACGAGATCATCCAAGGACAACAAGAGAAATGATGGCGAGGGTAGAGAGGATTCCTATGGATAAAGATCTTGATGAAGGATAAGCTCAGCGTCTATAGTTTACTTACTTTGGGCACCGGGGTATCCTAGACCTCTAAGAAATTGCCGGCAAACAGCTCTACGCCGTACCCGAACGTGGAGGATTACAAAGGACGGACAGGGCTGTCACCACCTGCCGCCTAGCCCAGACACCACGTCTATGCTATCAATTACTACTTTAGTCTTGTTCCTAGACCAAAGTATTCGCTAAGCATTCACAAATGATTAATGAACGATGAACCCGCAAGCAACTATAGCAGGGAACTTACTTAATCAAGAGAACTGAATACCATAAGATATCACAAACACTTACTAGAAGAAGGAAGCATCCGTTGAGGTACAAGATCGGGGAAGAGTGCCGACAGTCCCGGCACTTCCCCGGACTACCCCTCACTCTCTCCCTATTCTCTAGATACTACACTGGAGTAGAGCTTCGCCTTGGAGTGGAGCTTGTGGCTTCTCAATCTTGTGTGTGTTGAGAGTGAGGGGTAGGGGTCTATTTATAGTGTGGAGGATCCTTGGGAAAGTGGAGATCAGCCCTAGGTCTTAGGGAATATTCTCCTCCCTATTCTCCCCTTGTGCCAAGTGTCCCTGGGGAACCGACGTTTCTATGTTGGTGGCGCCAAAGAATAGCGCGCAGACTCCTTTCCGCGCGACTGTGCTTCTCCGGTTGAAATCTGGACGTCCCTCTCATCTTCGATCCGCGTGAAATATCTGCTGATGAATAGATGAGCTCCACGTGGCCTGCTGCCTTCCTGCGCAGGCGGCACCCGCGCTGGGCGAACCGCGGCAAGGCATGGGGGCCAATACGCGCCCGCCACTTGCCCTTCACGCGGTCAACTTGTGGGCCCGCGTGGAGTGCTGCCAGCCTCCTGCCTTGGGCCACATCGCCCTGCCCTTTGCCCCGTGCATGTGTTGACCCCGGCCTGCTCTGCACGGAGGGCCTTGTGGCCGGACACGCTGCCCTGCATGGCCCCTGGTCTCTCCCTCCGAGCGTGCATGTGCCTGGGTTGCCATGCTGCCTGGTGGGTCCGGCTCTCCGGCTGCCCGCTTGCATGGCCAGCTGGCCTGATCGATGGGTGAGAGTGCCGTGGGCCCTGGCTACCTCCCTGGCGCCTGCTAGCCGGCCTGGGTGTGCTGACCTGGGGTGGGTCCCGCCCTGGTGGGCCCCCATTTTAGTGGCACCATTATATTTGTCACATTTATGTCTTCTTGATTAGTGGTCCAAATAATACAAGTAATATAACATTTGGAAGTGTTTCGACGAGATCTTCACAATGATATACTCCAAATGGGCATCTGAGGTACTTTGTGATAATAATATTTATTTCTCATTTCAAGCCTATAATGCTCTTTCCTGCATGACAAAGTAAACACCAATACTCGTGGAAATAGTTAGTAATAAACCCTATCACTATGTTTGGTGTTTTATATTTGATATATTTTCTGCAGGAATTGACGACCAAAAGTGGTACTTAAGGACCGTCAACACTCATCACCAATCACTATTGGCATCTTGTCATCGTCCTCCGGAATCACCTTGATGTCACCAATCTGAATTACATCAGCAGCAGTAGTCCTCTCCTGGTCGACATCCATCTTCTGGACAACTTCCTCCACCTTTCTGGGCCGATAAACCTGCTTGGGAGGAGAGGGTTGCCTCTTCAGAGAAAACTGGTTCCACCGGTTTTGGAAACCGGTGCCACCGGTTTTGGGTGGCACATCCCAACTTGATCGACGAGGAGCCGAACGGTTATCCACCAACCTCTCATGTACTGGTCCTCTGTTATTACCCCATCCTGGATGAAAAGGAGGATATTGCATAGGGTAATATGGCATGTGTATCTCATTATAATCCCATGCCGGATATGGAGAATTGTAATATTGTCGGATACCAATCTTAGGGGTATCCAATTATAGCTAGTTAAGAAGCTCCGATAACACAGCCGTTCAGATAGACCCTGCGCTGTGGTCGGCATGTCCGCCTCGCCCGACCCTCGCGCTGGATCGGGCGTCTCTATCTGATTTACCTCCACCCGAACAGAACAGCAGTGCAGGCACGCGTGCCTACGCAGCGCGTGCGTCGGCAGCAGCGGTGCCAGAGGGGTAGCAATCAATTTTTCCACCCAGTACTCCCATGCCTGCATATATGCGCCACCACTTCCATGTACTCCTCTGCATGCATACACATAAGACAAGCAATCAATGCCTCTCTCCTTTGATTTTTTTGGTCCAGCCGAAGCAACCCTGTATGCATGCACAAGCATGTCTCTCTCTCTCTCTCATTTTTGTGTCACTGATTCATCTCTCTCTCCACGTGAGCCCTGCATGCATGCACACAAGGGCAGAGGGGATGATCATTACAGCGGCAGGCAGGCAGCAGCAGACCGCGGCTCGGCCGCCCCCGAGTACTCTCCGCCTCGCCCGACTAGTTGACGTCCCGCCCGACAAGTTTCCAGCTCGCCCGACAGGTTCCTGTCTCGCCTGAGTAGTCTCCGCCTCGTCCGACCAGTTTCCGTCTCGGCCGACTGGTTCACTCCTTCGCAACCAAGCAACCTTCGAGAAGACCCGTCTCGCCCGGGCAGTCTCTGCCGTACGAAGACCTGCTCCGCCCATCCCGAGCCGTACCCACTAGGTACCTCGGTGGTCAGAACGGAATGGGCGCACGTCCATCGCCACGAGGGCCACAGTGGCGGCCGTCTCATCCAAACTGAAGCTTTTCCCCGTTTTACCCTTTGACTGTACTTTCTCTCTCATTTTTTTCCAGCCTTCCCTGGAGATATAAAAGGGAAGCCTGGGTCTCCTGCAAGAGGCAAGGGATTCTTTTCCTCCTCTCTGGAGGAGCGTTCTCTCTCTATCTTCTTCCTCCTTCAGCCAGTCGCCGAACTGAGCTGGTCACACACCAGAGACTTGGGAACTCGTCCCTCTCTCGCTCGTTTGTATCCCCCTACTACAGACCAGCGCAAATAACACGAGCAGCACGAACTGGACGTAGGGTATTACTCCCCGAAGGCCCGAACCAGTATAAATCCTTGTGTCCCCCTTTTGCGCAACCGTCCGAGGCCCGACGCGCAATCCCCAATGTTACTTGCCGGCGGTAGAGAACCCTGACAAATATGGAGGCATCCAATCCTCATCTACTGGCCTTTGATTTGCATATTTGAAAAATAACTAGTCAAAGGTCGGTTTTGGTTTTGCAACTTTACCCTGATCCTTGGCCACATTAATTTTTCAGGTTCCGATCTCAGGACGCTTAGGTTTTAACATCTTCGAGCGCCCCTGACCAAAACCGATGGGACCGGTTTCAGAAACCGGTGGCACCGGTTTGTCCTGTGCAGCAGGCTGAAATGATGCTTTTGATGTCCTTTGCCCCCCTTCCCCCCGAGATCCGCAATTCTTGCAGAGATTTTAAAAGTCTCTCTGCCATTGGCGGTTGTCTCACACACCACTTCCCTGACAATTGATTTACCCTTCAAATTTTTAGGCTTTTCATCTCCCATAACAACATTTTTTCCTTTGGTTGATTCGACTTGATGCGGCCGAACTAGAACCTTAGGAGGTTGCATCTCAAGGGTATTAATAGGGAAAGGTGACGGTCCAAGATCCATGGGAGTCCTCATGGGCTACAGACCCGCTAGGAAATTGGGCCGGCAACTCTGACAGATACAAGAAAGAAGCGTACAGCTTAAGGAAACTAGTCGGGTACTAGGAAACAACCCGGCCTACTCATGTTAGGACTCTGTGTATTGTATCCGACTAGGAGTTTGTATTTCTTGCCTTGTAGACCCTGTCTCCCGAGTATATAAGGTGAGGCAGGGACCCCTTGTAAAATCATAACCATCAATACGAGAAGATCCACCATACAGGACGTAGGTATTACGCTCTCTACTCGAGGCGGCCTGAACCTGTCTAAATCGTCTCATGTTCACCATCGTGCTTCTGGTTTCGGCGAGGCCCTCACGAACAACTCGACTACTTAGGAACCCCCATAGTAGGCTAGCCGGTATAAAAAACCGACAGCTGGCGCGCCAGGTAGGGGCTCTCGTCGAGAATCGTTCATCAAGCTCGATGGCACCAGTCATCATCAACTGCGACGGCGACATGGCATTTGAGAAAGGCGCCACCTTCGTCTTCGGCTCCTGGGTCTGCACGGCGGACGGCGGGGGCAACTTCGACCGCGTCCCCAAGTCGCCGACTATAGAGAAACTCACCGACAAGCTCGACGAGATCGCGCCCTCGGGTCCGAGTTCGACTCGGGCTCGGGGAACCTCGGGTTCGAACTCAACTCGGACTCAAGGAACCACTACTCCTAGCTCGATTCCAACTCGGGCTGGGAAGATTCCAAAGCGGACCAGGCGATCCGAATCGGTTTCTGAACCATCGGTCATGCCAAAATCCGCCAATTCAAAAATCCAGAAGAAAAGGAGTCCAGCCACTGCCAAGCGTGAGGCCGACACCCCGAGCCAATATCCCTTTGGACTCGTGGGCCCCACCTCCGCTTTTCAGGCGGCATCCTCAAAACAACTCCGATCTCTGGTCGAATTCGACGAACTTCCCCTGAACGGGAAACAAGTCGGACTCGTCATCACTTCAACCCCCGAAGGACGATTTGTTCACTGGCCGAGACGCAAGCCAAAGCTTGGAGCAACACCACAGGAGGACTTCGACATGTCTCGCATCATCGCGTGCATTGATCTACTCCCATTTCAACACGGGCAACCCCTGAACTCTTTAAGTACCCGGCTTACATACCTGAGAGTTTCTGTCATAAAGACTTATTCTTCTCAACGACGTCCTCGCGCTGGTCTTGGTACAAGTTAATCTTCTTGTAAGCTTCATCCAGTTCGAGACACAATTGGGCGCGTTCTTGGTCCCAGGCTGCCTGCCCCTTGGCCAGATCGGTTGTGGCTGTTTCGGCGCGGGCGATGGACGCGCTGGCTCTCCGAAGCATCTCAGATTTCTACTGAGATCGTACAAGAACACTCTGCATCCAAGATTAAAAGCGGCAGAGTTGATTAAAGTACAAAGGAGATAAGTATGTTTACAATACTAGGTCATTTTCACTAACCTCTGTGAGCTTGGAGAGTTGTTTGTGCAGCTCGGCAGTCTTCTCCAGATCCTCCTGGTCAACTTGCGAGTTGAACAGAAAGGCGTCTTCATCTTCACTTGTGTTGGCGCCTGGCGTGCCCGTAAAGATCTGGAATGGCTGTGGTGAAGGCTCAAGGGGTTTCTTTTGTTCCTGGATGATTTCTTCAATGGTTGTTTCCTTCATCAGGCTTGTGGCGGCGTCCAACTCCGCAGTCTGAAGGCTCGCCATCCGGATACTCTCTGTTGCCTTGGGCCACGACCCAGGAGCAGAAGCACCCGGAGCGGCTTGCTCTGTCACCTGGGGCAGCGGTGTGACGTTGCTGCTTGCTGCTTGGGGTTGGGGCGGTGGAGATGCTCGGGGGCTCGGCCTTTCGCTTCCTCCTCCTGCTTCTTCGTTTGGAATCTTTGGCGATTCTGTGGGAGCAGGAATAGGCGGATGGCTGTACACGGAAAGACGAATTCCACAATTTAATATTCAGAAAACGATAGGCGACTGATTCTACAAAAGTAGAATCATTTACCTGGCGAATTCCATATTGAATTCGGGTTCGTCCACGTCAAAGTTGTATCCTCCAGACGGAATGTCTTGAGGCTCTTCTGGTCCTTCTGGACGTACGGGTTCTTCTTCTTGGGGTTGCTGCAATCGTAAATTCAAGTCATGAAAGAACTCGGCAACTGACAGAAATGAAGAATTTTGCAAGAAGATAACTGGTGTACCTTGGGGGCAGATGAGTGCAGTGGAATTCCTACAGGAATCTTGACATTTGTTTCTGTCTCAACTCCAAGTACCTCCACTTCACCAAGAACAGTATCAGTCGACTTCTTCAGCGAAGGAGATACTTTCTTCCGTAGGGCCCGTTTCCTTTTCGGGATTGGCTGACTTGGGGCGTCCTCGGTATTAGGTCTTTTCAGACCTGATCCTCCTTGCCCAAGTATCTTCCCGAGAGGTTGTCGGGGTGCATCATCATCAGAAGATGATTCTTCCTCCAGAATCACCTGTTCCATTTTCGGTGATGCCTTCTTTTTCCCTTTCCCTGAGCTTTCTGCAGTTTGCGGAGGTGGGGGAGATCTAGGCAATCCGGATGGGTTCTCTGTTATTTCTGGAGGCGAGGACGCAAGTATGGTTCACAATTCCTGCCATTGGATAATAAAGAAATTGATTAGTTATCAAGAAGCAAGAAGGTGAATATCATATTTGGTATTTGGGTTGTTTTTTGAGCTTACCAATAGCGATGGGCGATTTGCCGAGTACTCGGGTACTCGACGCGGCAGATCTTAGGCGTCCATAAAGAGCGCCTGAACGCGGACGGCGACTTCATCTGATGATAAATCGTTGGAGGAGATTCTGGTTGGGTCCTTGGGGCCGGTGTATTCATAGCCAGCGTGCACCCGCTTCTGGCAGGGTTGTACGCGCCGGCGCAGGAAGGAACTGGCAATCCCAATGGTATTTAGCCCTTGCTCCTTCAAGTCAGAGATCATCTTCAGAAGACTGGAGATCCCCTCGACCTTATCTCTATCGAGAGATTCATGACGAGGCAGATGACCGGAATGTTTCGAGAGTCTCGGGGGCTGGTTTTCAACATAGAACCACTTATCGTTCTAGTCTTTGATTGAGTCATTCATCTTGAAATCAAAGTACACATTCTTCATGCCTTGACGAAGTTGAATCCCAGCACCGTCGACTACTTTGTCTGGGGTGGATTTCACACGGAAGAGGAGGCGGAAGAGATTGAAGTGGGGATCGATCCCCAAGAAGGTTTCGCAAAGATGGATGAAGAGGGAGATTTGAAGAATGGAATTGGGATTGAGATGAATCAATTCTAGCTTATAATAAGAGAGAAGACCTCAGAGAAAATCATGAGCGGGGAGAGCAAATCCACGCTCATAAAAAGCAACAAAAACCACAATCTCGTGGATCTCTTCAAAAGGCCAGGCCTTACCAGCATCAGTGCACCAACAGGAGATCGATTTCTTCAGAAGGTAGCCTTGATCTACAAGACCTTGCACTATCTCGTCTGACGCCTTGGAGGGTTTCCAGACAAGAGAAGGCGCGGGGGAGTTCTTGAACACTGGCATATCTGTGATCTAGATCTTGGATTTCTTTTTGCTTGCCGCAGCCTTACTCTCAGCAGGCTTGGATGAAGTGGGTTTCCGACCCATCTTGCCGGACGAGGTCTTGGACTGACTCTCGGACGGGGCTTGAGTGGATTGAGGGATTGCGCGCGGAGGCGAAAAGGATTTGAGGATTTCAGTTGTGAAAGCGACGGCGGCGGGGAGGAGAATACGAACGGTTCACCCTCTGTCTTATAAGATTGAAGTGGTAACCCTAAGCGTATTTCCCATAACCCGTTTTCCACAATACGCCAACACTTTGTGTTCGCGGTTGCAAACCAGATGCATATTTGTGCGGCCATTTTCTAACGAGCTAGGTTATTTTTCGATGAATTTTCATTCTCGGGGGCTAATGCTTAATGAGATTTATTTCCACATCAAAGAATATATCTATTTCAACAAAAGTCTTTAAGCTTATTGTCATTTGCTTTAAGCTTGGGGGCCGGGGGGAAATAGTATATTTCTTTTGAAAAGTTTTTTTCAATAAAGACCCTAAAATTATTTTTAATCCTTAAAAATATTTCTAGGCTCGGGGGCTAGACCCATAATGGGTCCATCTTTTTTCAAAAGCTGGACACCATTATAGTAAATGAGAAAGTTTTTGCATCAACCTTGGTTCATAAACCAAGGCCCGGGGGCTGGCTGCAAAAGAAGTCGGCAAAGGAGCACATCATGTTCACTTCTGAAGGTTTTCAACAAGCAAGACGACGAGAAAACAACTCGGCTGATGCTAAAACTGTTGAGAAACAACCCGGCAGGAATGAAGACATGAAGACGCTCGGGGGCTTGACGGTCCAAGATCCATGAGAGTCCTCATGGGCTACAGGCCCGCTAGGAAATTGGGCCGGCAACTCTGACAGATACAAGGAAGAAGCGTACAGCTTAAGGAAACTAGTCGGGTACTAGGAAACAACCCGGCCTACTCATATTAGGACTCTGTGTATTGTATCCGACTAGGGGTTTGTATTTCTTGCCTTGTAGACCCTGTCTCCCGAGTATATAAGGTGAGGCAGGGACCCCTTGTAAAATCATAACCATCAATACGAGAAGATCCACCATACAGGACGTAGGGTATTACGCTCTCTACTCGAGGCAGCCTGAACCTGTCTAAATTGTCTCGTGTTCACCATCATGCTTCTGGTTCCGGCGAGGCCCTCACGAACAACTCGACTACTTAGGGACCCCCCATAGTAGGCTAGCCGGTATAACAAACCGACAAAAGGTGCCTTGTCAACCTGCATGCTGCATCTCATGTAGTGTGAAATGTCCCTCATTCAAGGCCGATTGCACCTGTCGACGAAAAACATTGCAGTCATTAGTAGCATGTGAAAAAGAGTTATGCAACTTGCAATATGCCCGCCTTTTAAGCTCTTCAGGTGAAGGAATAGTATGAGACATTTTAATGTTTCCATTCTTTAACAACTCATAAAAAATACGGTCGCATTTGGAAACATCAAAAGTAAATCGTACTTCTTCATGCTGATTCTTTTGAATTGGCTTAAGAGATGGACAAGTGTATGATTTATTCTTAGAAGGCCAAACAAGTTCAGCAACATACACATCTTCATCATCGTCCGAGCTACTAGAGTCATAAGTAACAGCATGAACATTGGAATGATGAGTTTATATGTCTCTTTAGCATTTTTAATTTGGTTTTCAGTAGCTAAAGCTCTTATTTGTACTTGATTAACTGAAAAGTGATCTAAGCCTTCTAATTTTTCTTTAATAAAGGATCTCAAACCATTAAAAACAACATCAGCAAGATCCCTTTTAGAAAGCGACAAATTAAAGCATCGGTTTCTAGTCTCTTTGAAACGTTTAAAGTAATTTAAAACAGATTCATCTCTTTATTGTCTAACCGATATCAAATCTGTCAACTTTAATTGAGTACTTTCACTATAAAAGTGATCATGAAATTTTTTATCTAATTGATTCCATGAGTGAATCGAACCGGGAGTTAACGAAGAAAACCAAGAAAAAGCAGTTCCAGTCAAAGATAATGAAACAAGCGAACTTTCAAAGCATCGCTAGAACTAGTCTCTCCTAGTTGAGCAATATATTGGCTAATGTATTCCCAAGTGGTCTTACTATTATCACCATTAAATTTCACAAAATCAGGATCACGCCAATTATTAGGATAAACTACAACATATAAATTAAGCAGAGTATGGTTTTTGATATAATCTAGAATTACCCACATCAATGCCAAGCTTATCCTGCATCATACTAGCTAACTCGTCCTTTAATTTAAAGAATTCAGCATATAAATTGGAACGAGCTAGGTCAGATTACCCTGTGGCTATACCTTGAGCTTGAACAACATGAGGCATGTGAGTAGGATCTTGCCGCAAATATTGATCATATACATCATTAGGAATCCCACTAGAATTAATGTTTTGATTAGGTATAGGGGGTGATGTATAAGCACACGTCCCAATATAAGCAGATCCATTAGCTTCCTCTGTATTTCGGTTAGGGACTACCGAAAGAGTAGCTGTAGCGGGCGGCACTGACTATTGTACAGCCTGGGCAACAAAACCGGTGCCACCGGTTTCCAGAACCGGTGTCACCGGTTTCACCGTGGCTGGTGAAACGTGCGGCGGCGGTATTTGCCCTGGATAAAAATTAGCCGCCATACCATATAATGGATTTTCAGGTGCTTTTCCTGATGTAGTCGACAAATTCACATGCGTGTTCTCATATTGCATAGGTTGTATATTATGTGCATAATAAGACGATTCTACCAGCCTATCCTTTTCAATTTTATCTATCCTGTCCATAAGAGTGCTTACTACTTCATCGGTATGTAAAAGCGCAGCACCAAGCTTATCATCAGGATTAGAAGCAGAAGGTTCGGGTGGGTGTACAGTTACCGGAGGTATTTCTTCCACCTTCTTGTCCTTCATCATGAACACCGGCATCATAAATTCATGAGTTCGTGTCACCTTGCCGTGGCGATCCTTCTTCAGCCCCATCAGAAATTGATTCTTGAAGAATTTTTGGGCTGCTTCAAACTTCTGGCGTTCTTCCTCGCTGATCTCCTCCATGAAGGGTACAACGATGTTGTCCTTGTCCAAATCTGCGATAGATCCCATCTGTCTAGAGTTTGATAAATCTGTTATTAAAACTGTCGGTGTGCGAAATAACCAACAAGTAAATTAGTGTATTGCGCGTTTGGGCTCCGGATGGTTCGCGAGAGGACACAAGGGATTATACTGGTTCGGGCCTCCGGAGAGTAATACCCTACGTCCAGTTCGGGGCTGCTCGTGTTACTCGCGTTGCTCGTAGTAGGGGTTACAAGCGGTCGAGAGAGGGAGGGGCTCCCAAGTCTCTGGGTGCGTCTAAGTGTGGGTGTTCAGGTGCGCGTGTGTCGTGTGTTCTTCTTCGTCGTCCTAGTCCGTAGTGGGGGTGTACAAACTAGTCGGGAGAGGGAGAGGATCCCAAGTCCCTGAGCGGTGTGTGTGAGCGTGTTCTACTAGTGTCCGAAGGAGAGACCCCCCACTGATGTCCCCTCGTCCCCTTTTATAGCCTCAAGGGGAGGAGGGAGCGGGAGGTAAGAAAGGGGAAAATTACAAGGGGAGTTACTGCCCCCGAGAGTTTCATCCGGCGCCGTCTGCCGAGCCGTACCGGGAGCAGGTGTTGACGAAGTGGTCGCCCCGCCGGACCCGGAGTCGATGTCTTCCCGGGCAAGCTCCCGGGTGGTTCCTGGGTCGTGGTTGACTTGCTCGCGGTCTTCGGACGCACCAGGTGTCCTGCCTGGGCTCCAGGTGTCGTCGGTGGACGCCTGGGGTCGTACTTGGACGCCAGGTGTAGCGCATGCATTCCTTTCCAGACTGTAGCGCTCCTGTTGGGACGAGACGGGCGCCACTGTGGCTGTCGTGGCGTAGGTCAGACGCCCATCATGCTCTGACGAGGCGGGTACCAAGTGGGTACGGCGCCGGACGGGACGGGGCGTGGCCGGGTAGTTTCACCCGAGGAGTCGGAGACCACTCGGAGGCGGAGAACCTGTCGGGCGAGTCGGAGAACTACTCGGGCGTTCTAGGTAGTCGGACGAGGGTCGGCCGAGGCGGACACGGGTCGGCCGAGGCGGACACGGGTCGGCCGAGGCGGACGGGGGTCGGCCGAGGCGGACGGGAGTCGGCCGAGGCAGACGAGGGTCGGCCGAGTCAGGGGAAAACCGATCTTCCCCTAATCCGATGTTCTTCGGGCTTTCTTATGCCCATCTTCTTCCTAAAATTGCGTGGTCCCACCCGTCGGTGAGAGGGTCGGATATTGATATCCGACAGTAGCCCCCGAGCCTGTTCGGAGGACGGGTGGTTCTCCGTGCAGGCTCTCTCTTGATGCCGGTTCATATGTCACTCGGGGGTGCGCGCGAGCGCACCCACCGGGTGTAGCCCCCGAGCCCGTAGGGGAACAGTTGGTTCGCCTATGGGCTGGAGTAGAGTTTGTCTTTTTCCCACCGGGGCGCGCGAGCGCACCCGGTGGGTGTAGCCCCCGAGCCTATAGGGGAACAGTGGTTCGCCTATAGGCTGAAGTCGGGTCTGCCATCTTTATACGGTCCCTACAGGACGACGCCGTGCGTTGTCCGATGGACCGGAGCATGATCCGCCTTTTTTCAGAGGCACTGGCTCCCTTCTGAGCCGTCGTGTCGTCCTTTCCGAGCTCACTGTTTGCTGGTGAGGCTCTGTCGCTTTGCATGGAGGGCCACGCGGCGCGTTCCCGTACCCGGCTTGAGTGCTGACTCAGGTATCTCCGGGCTATAAATAGGGTCGGCCGGGGCGTTTTCCTGGGCACGCAACTATCCTGCTTCTTCTCTTTCTCTTGTTAGCATGGGATTTTTAGTCGGTGAACCGCCTCGAGGGCGTCCTCCTGGTCCGGGGACCGGGAGATTAGTTGCCTGATGCCACAAGAATGACTGCGACCTCGGGGAGTTCCGGCGTGGAGGAGTGCTGCTCGGCGTCGCCAGTGAAGGACAGCTCCGACTCCGACGACTCCTCCCGTCCGTTGGTGCTGCCTCGGTGGCGGCGGAACGGGCTCGAGGGGGAGTGCAGGAGCGGGAGCGCCATGTCCGTTAGGCACCCGGATGCATCGTGTGCCGCGGCGAGCTGAAGCCGCTCCTCGACTTGCCTCGCCAGGGCAGTTGCAGTGGTCGTGTACAGCCACCTGCGCGCTTCCTCTCCTTTCCCTTGCGCCGATGTGATGCCGATACCGGCGACCATCGGCCCCAGGATGACGGAGAGAGTCGGTGGTGACACTCCATTGTCGCGGCCCCGCGGCGGGACCTTCTGCCGAGCTCCCTTCGTGGCGTCGGCGGGCGGGGAGATGCTACAAGAAGGACTGCGACGTTCGCAGTTCGGCCCCTCTTGTTGTATCAGATCTCCTGCCTCCTTCGCTACTTGATTTCGTCACCGAGGGTGACGAAACCCGTTTGTGTTACTTCATGGCCTTTGGCCACATGTACTTTTTGCCCTTATTTGAGAAATAAAGGAATTGGGTTGGCTCGGGGCGTCTTTCTGCGGCCGCGCAGTCGGCCTCTTTTGCGATTTCGGCTCCCCCGAGCGCCCCCGAGTCGGTCGGGCGGGAAGCCGTTTCGTCTTTTTATCGTTTTCCCTTCACGCATTCCCTCCGCGGGACGGAAGGTAAGGGCACGCCTCGTGTTTTACCGCGTAGGCCGAAACACGGCTCCCGGTGAGCTACTAACGGGCTAGATCGAGCGAGGCCTCGGTCCTCCTCCGGGAGAGGACCGTTGGATCAGCTGGTGATCGACCTCGGATAATCCCCAGATTTCCCGACCTCCCTTAGTTCCCGCGATCGTTCGACCGACCGCAGGGGCTCGTCGCCTCTCTTCGGGGAGATACATGGGGTCAGGAATCTTAGGCTCGAACGCAGGTCCGGGCGTCCTCGGCACCCGTGTGCCGAGGCTATGGCCGCTAGGGGCCCACCCATCTCTGCCCCTTCGCTCGGGCGCTTCAGAGCGGCCGTCGGACCCTAGGGCCGGCCTTCGAACTCTTGGGCTGTTTTTCGATTTCGCGTCGCGCCCCTTGGGCCTAAGAACGGCCCAGTTTTGCTTTTCCTGAAAAACAAACGCGCAAGAGAAAGAAATAGGAACGGACGCGAAATAAATAAAGGAAAGGCGGGAAATGGAATGCGAAAGGGTTGAGAGAGAGAGCCTGGCGGGGCGCGGATCTCGGGACGTGGGAGACGTGGGGGGCGTAGGCGTGCGTCGTGGGCCGCGTGGCCTTCGCGAGCTGAGGCGNGGCAAGTAGGATTCGCATGGGCATTTTTCTTTTTGTTTGGCGCGATTAGTATTCCGCCACTTAATGGAAAGTTCCTATTTTTCATAGGATGGAATATGCTTAACTTCCATGCAAAGTGGGAGAAAGTAAAGTTTGTAATCATCGTTTGTTTCATAAGTGCTCAGCTAAAACAATGGGTCGTTCTCTTCTGGTGATCTGCAAATGGAATTTATTTCCTTTTCGTGATTGTATCCTGTAATGTACCACAGCAGTGTCGATGCTCAGTGGCTGTTTTCTCTGCTAGGATTGCATGCATGGATCATATAGCAGCTCTTTGAGCCTCCATGGTGTCAGAGTAGACGATGAACAATCGGCTCTTGATAACAGCAGCAGGCCCTCGAGTCCTTTTGACATCCTGACTCCTCAAGGTAGTGCCCTGTGAAATTCACTCAGTTTTGTTCTACCATTTTTCACCCTGCCACTCACGCTTTGCTGTAATATAACAGTGTTTCCCCTTTGGTTGCAGATGTTCTCCCTATTGAAATGGCAAAGTCTAGGTTCCTGGACATTGTTGTTGATTATTTCATCAGTGAACATGTTGTTGAGATGGTGGAATGCTCTGCCTCGGACTGTAGCCAGGTGGATGATAAATCAAGCAAAAGAAAGCAACACGGGGTTCGATACGAGGGTGACCCTAGGGTTGCTTTGCCATTGATGTATATAGCGAACTTGTATGAAACCTTGGTGAGTGATGTCAATGCGCGTCTTGCGTCGTTGATTGGGTTTCGTGAAAAAACTATAGGGCTAGCTCTTGAAGCTTCTGGTGGCTTGTACAGGAAACTGACTCAAAGGTTCCCGAAGAAAGGTATGATGGCGCATCATATATGTTTACTCCATACAACGCCATTTGATGTTTATGTTCTTAAGTTTGGTTCAATGTATAGGCCCTTGCAGCTTCAAGAGGAGAGAGTTGGCAACTTCTCATGCAACTAGGACAAAGTTTCCTGAACTTGTGGTACAAGAAGAAAAACGAGTTCGTTTCGTTGTAATTAACGGATTGGCGATCATAGAGAGGCCAGACAATATGAGAATGGAGGATGCAGAATGGTAGGACTTCTAATTTGCACGACGTTAGCTGCTTAGCTTCTTTGGCTGCTAGCAAGGTTTGTTCGGTGTGCAACGGTTGTCCTTTTCGTTTTTGTTATTCAATTTGTGGTAGTGGTTTGGTTCAAGCAAACGTAATCTTTCTAGCACAGGCAACTTTTTCCACAAAATCGCATGTTCTTGCACCACATGCTATGTAGTTAACACTCCTTTCGAATGGATCCTTGGATGGTACAAAATGTTGCCCAAAGGCAATTTTTGGATAGTTATATATTGCATTAAGCTATCTGCATCCGCAGGTGAAGGGGATCAACTATGGTATTTTATAGAATCGCATTCTTGTTCAAGGCCATTCATTGAAATTAGGCTGGCATGGCATCTGCACTCATATTTGAACGCTATCAGTTTGGAATGAGCTTCAAATAATATTTCAAAACTTTGTCAAAATCCTAGGCTCCTTGAATTCAATAACAATTTCCTAGGGAAACCTCTTTTTATTTTCTTGTACCATTGATTGTTCTTTTGGTTGCTCAAAAGCCTCTGATTTTCTGTTATGACTTTGTTCTCCTTTTTATCTTGTCCCAAAATGTGAAGGTTCAAAAGATTGACTGGTCGAAGTGAAGTTGCTATTTGTTCAAGAGATTATAAATTCTATTCACCCCGCCATAAGTTCAGGCGCTCTCCGCAGGCAGCGTTCGACATCTCTGAGACAAGTGTAAGTTGAATACTGGCCTCCAGAGAATGCACAATTGCAGCCAAACGAGTAACTTACTTTTTATATTATTTTTAATCCCTCGAAATTTGTTTAGGCTTTGGCAGAGGATGAGAACTCTCCATTGGTTTGTTCTTCAGGATTCCGCCCACCAAACGAGGTAAGTTTATGTTTTTACTTCGCTCATGGTAATAGCAATGCGTTTACCAATGATTTTGCCTGCTGCTCTACCGATTTGTCAGTTCTTATTAGCTTGTTTTTTTTTGTTACGGCATCGTCAAGTAAATTCTTATAGATGTGCCAATAATTGGTGGCTTGTTCTTTGTTTATCTAATGATCGAACACTCAGTGGCTAATGCATAGCTTGATGTGTCCAGATACAAAATCAGCACCAGTCAACATCAAAGAGACACATTGAACAACTAGAAAATCAGCCTTACTTGCACCTTTTCCACCAAGCAGAGGATGATGCCATTCAACAAGTTCAACATTGTACCCAGTTCCCTCCCATTCATCAATGTACGAGCACTCCACATATATCAGATAACCCCCAACACCAGCAGCAGGCTTATTTATCTCAGCATATATCTTGCTTGCAAGTTGGACAAGGTCATCTTGGAGGCCGCATGCATATTATTGTGAGTAACCTCCTTCATTGAGCATCCGGCAACAGTTGCATGGAGCACAACTTATCGATTCCTTTGTTTGCTCACATGTATTTACCTGTTATGGCTGATGAGGCAATTGAACATAGGTTTTGCTGCCCGCAATCCTCATTTTGCCACACCCTGTCATTGTTATTGTAGGAGTTCCATAAGATTCATAGCTGTCTTGCTGTGGTATCTAATGCTACCATGTTTTATCCGTTGCCTTGATGCTATCTTTTATTTTTATTTATTTATTTCAGCCATCCAGCCCTGCTAAGTTCTGTGATGAGTGTGGCTCCCCATATTTAAGGGCAACATCGAAATTCTGCTCAGAATGTGGCACCAAGAGGCTAGGAATGTGACTGCCCTTGATCAATGTGTATATAAATCTGTTCTAGTATTGTACCCTATGTTTGATGAAGTTAGTGCATCTTTGAAGTTGTGTAGAAACCCTATCTTGGAGACGACTCAAGAGACACTAAGCATCATTAATCATTTCCGTTGCTCCAGCATCTGTAGTTTTCATCTTTAGCTCCAAGGCCATGTTTTTCACCGTTTTTCTGAAGGATTTTAGTATTTTCACGTTTGAATCTTGCAGTTCCACTTTGTCTTGATTTTTTATGGTTTCCCTGCGTAAGGTCTGGATCCAATTCAGCAAACTGTTACTTCTTAGGTTCTTGGTGCCCTTTTGAAAATGGTCGACCGATTCTGCATCCTCCTGAACTTTGCGTTTTCCAGTTGTGTGTCAATGTGTCATCATCAGGCCGGGCTCTTCAATGACAAAAAATGAAGTGGGCACTAGAAACTTTTTAAGTAGGAGTGGTACATATAGTACGTTAAAGGGACAACCGCATGTTTACACTGTTTTGCGCAAGCGAGAATGCAACAATTAATCAGCCGAAGACAACGTAATCTACCTCCTTTCACAGTAGTAGCAAATGCTGTTACATGCATGAAGTGTATCTTCTTCATATAGTATACCATTACGTTACATACATACAATACAAAAAGGCTACATATATACGATCGAAACCGAGCTCGCAGCTGATTTGATTTTCAGCCAAGATATCGAAGCAAGACGCCGTCGTTGCCGAGCACGAAGCCCTTTTTGTCATCAAGGAACCTGCGCCAACAGGCGGCAACAGCTAGCATCAGAAAACCCACCCAGTGCTTGCAACAAATATATACATACATACATTCTAGCTAGCTCTATCAAAATAAAACTGCTTTTAATTAATTTGGTTGCTGCTTAATTATTACTTGACGGAGTAGAGGTTGGCGGCAATGTTGTCTGCAGCCTTGTCGCGCACCCAGCTCTTCCCTCCGTTTGTGGTCTTGAGCAGGACGCCGCTCCCACCAGCAGCCCACGCCTCGTCCTACAATAAGCAAGCCCATTGCATTGCATTGCATTGGAATTGCAAGTATTATTCGATCAGGCTGTGCTATAAACATCTGCTAAACACAACTAATTGGCCCTGTATATACATATCCATATTATAATGAATAATTGTATTATTTATTGAGAACCTCCGAGCGATAGCCGACGTCAAGAATCCCAAACCCCCGGCTCTGCACTTGCACCTCCTCAAAGTCTTCAGTTATCTACACATGGAAACCCCAGTTATTGTTACGAGCTGAAAATCAAATGTCTTTGCAAGCCATGGATGACAAAGACATGCATGCATGGCAAGTCTTGGAGCACTATATATATACACGATTCGTCGTACCCCAGTTCCTTTGCTGAGGAAGAGTCCACCACCGCGCACCAGCAGCCAAAGCCCACCGTCTGCTCTCCACCCCATGTTCTGAATCCTCCGTGCCACCGCCCTGTTGTGTGGTTGCCAAAATGGCTGCATACATATGCACATGTATGTCTATATAATGTAAGCTTCAGCACACACCTGCTATGACGGAACAAATAAAGTAACGTGCAGTTCGATATATTCTACCGGACCTGCCCAGGCTCCCATGTCAAATAGAAGTTGCCTCTGCTGGATACTGCAACATAGCGTCCATCAGGTGACCGGTTCACCGTGTTGAAAGTCCCAGTGTAGTAACTTGCACCGCTAATGCCACTCGAAACTGTTCTGCATCACAAACACAAGGAAGAAAAGAATGGACAGAACAATGTCATGGTTTGTTTGATACATGCATCACCTATATGTAGGCATCATTGCATCACTGGAAAACGAACGAAAGAAAGAAACACAACATTTTCTCCGATTAGCATGATGTGTTTCATAATGTTTCACTGCTTCTTCTTCAGTTGGATACCAATCAAGACAGGACTTCATCAGTTACTGCATTCCATGCACTTTGTATGGATAGTTTTCAACAACACACAAACACAACCCTTGCCAAGCATATGTCCTTCATCAAAGTCGATAAGCTAGCTAGCATCTGTACGTGAGAGGATTCTAGCTACTTGAGTAATGTCAATTAATTCAGTGACATGCATGTCGTCTGTACCTGTTGAGAGTAGCCGAAACAGTCTCTTGCACGGCAGCCTTCCAGTTGTAGCCGCGATTGGAAGTAACATAGATTGCCCCCTCGTCAGTAACCATCTCTGCGCTCTGCTCCCCTGTAGCTTTTATGTAAACCTGCGGCGGGCCGATGCTAATAAGGAAGGCTAGCTAGCTAGCTATATATCTTATTGCTACGTACGGGAATTAAAGGAGGAAAAAGAATATATACCATGTTCCCAGGAAGCTGGGCACTCAAAGGTATTCTTTCCCAGCTCTCTCCAGCATCCGAAGTGTGCAACAGAATAGCAGGCTTGCCGATGATCCAACCTTCTTTGCCCTTGAAGCTGACTGAGTTGAACCTGTAGTTGAAATCTTCGTCCTCAGCAGAAGGGATGGAGCGAGGGAGCCAGGTGTTTCCACCATCCTTTGTCTCCAATATCGTCTGTCTTGTCCCAAGGAGAAAGCCTGATCGAGCCTCATTGTGTCAGTCAGTCCTACTAGCTAGTACAGTACTTGATATAGGATCGAGTATATAATTTCTAATCTACTTTTGAATAATAATAATAGTAATACTAGTATGCGAAGGAAAAAAAAACTAATGATCGATGTCTCCCAAACTAGACTAGGAAACGGCGGCACTGCATCGATCTGCATTGTGCGTGAATCCCTGCATGTATCTATCTACACACTATAGCTGAACTGAATTGAGTGGACCACATGACCACAGCAGCGGTGGTAGGTAAGGTACTAAGGTACCGTGGGTGGGGTCGTCTGGGACGAAGGCGATGTCGAGGAGTACGACGCCGGGGTCGATGGGCAGGAAGACGCGCTCCCACTCGGACAGCGGCGGCGCGTCGTCCGCGCGGGCCGCAGGAGTGCCGCCGCGGGGCAAGACGAGAGGGGCGACGGCCGCGGCAGTGTGGGCGATGAAACGGCGGCGGTCGACGGTGGCGGGAGTGGAGTCGGACTGCGACTGGGAGTGGGTGGCCCGAGGCACAAGCAGGCGGCAGTGGCGGCGGCGGGAGGTGGGGAGGAGGAGGTGCAGGGAGGCGGGGGCGGTGGAGCGGGTGGCCATGGATGGCGAAACGTGGCCGCGGCGAGGCGGGCTGCTGCTGCTCCTGCTCCTGCTTGTGGTTGCGCGTTTCGGTCTCACTCTTATCCTAGCGTCGCGGTGGACGCTGCTGGCTCCTCTCGTCAACATATGGACAAAAACAATAAAACATAAATCAGTCGGGGATGTAGCTCAGATGGTAGAGCGCTCGCTTAGCATGCGAGAGGTACGGGGATCGATACCCCGCATCTCCATTTTATTTTTTATTTTTTTTTCTTTTCTGGGCTGGAGATGGGCCGTCTTTGCTTTTCTGGTTTGTAGATGGCCGTTGATTTTGCCCAACTTGATTTGTTATTTTTTTTCTTTTTCTGGGCTGCAGATGGGCTGTATTTGCTTTTCTGGGCTGGAGATGGGCCGTGTTTGCTTTTCTAGTCTGAAGATGGGCCCTTGATTTTGCCCAACTGGATTTGCTTTTGAAAGCAGAGCAGTCCGGCTGGGCGTGGAGAATTTGCGAATTTTTTTTTTACGAATTTTCAAAAACAACTTTCAAAACCTGTCACCCAACCGCCGTATCATATGGCTACCGCCAAATGATACGGCGGTAAGAAACCGAAACCGCCAAATCAAATGGCGTCTGTCCAAACCGCCAAATGAACTGGCGGTTACCTACCGTACTCGCGGGTACTGTAGCTAACCGCCAAATGAACTGGCGGTTAGCTACGGTACCCGCGGGTACTGTAGCAACAGCACAGTTCCTCCTTTTCTGTTAAAAAAAATCATAACTTTTTCATATGAACTCGAATGGAGCTAAAATTTATACGAAAATTGTAGATCTCGACGAGACCTACAACTTTGTAGTTCAAACTTTTTTCATTTGAAGTCATCTTCATGTTCAAATAATTCACATAATATTCGTATCTAAAATTTGAATTTTAGATCTGAACATTGTCTCGATTATTTGAGCGCCAAAATTATTCGCAACGAAAAAAGTTTGAACAACAAAGTTATAGATCTCATCGAGCTCTACAATTTTCATATGAAGCTTATCTCCAACCGAATTCATATGAAAAGTTATAATTTTTTGAATTATAAACTGCTTTTTCAAAAAAGTTTAAATTTTTGAATTCTATCAAAAATTACTTGAGCTGAGAGCAGCTCGTAGTTCAGAGAACGCACAGCTCCACAGTTACACAGTTTTCTTTTTAAAGAGACGATACATTCTGGGTGAGCAGATGATCGTTGGTGACTGGCGATATCTCTACTGGGTTAGTAAATTCGACTAGAAAATTTACAGGAAACAGTTCGGGGTTTTTAAATATCTTTTATTAAAAAATGAAATTAAGAAGACCCAAGTAATTATGCTATTGTTTGAAGCAAGCATTCAAGGTGCCGCTTAAATTCGAGGTTTTTTTGGTGGTTTCGGGATTGAATTGTTTCTCATGTAATTTTTCCATTGAAACATGGCATGAATGCTTTGTTTTTTTTACTGAATCCGGTGCGAGTACTAGACAAAGCAATGGTCCATCGCTGAGGCAGAAGATACAAGAGGCATTTGCAGATCAGATCCATGGTCGCTTCATCCTGTGATGTAACTTTGGCATCTTTGGTAAGTACTCACAAGATACCGTCCTTTTATGACAAGAGTTATGGTACAAGCGTGCATTTACATCAACCACGTCAATGCATGTCTCCTACTCCCTCCGTCCCACAATATAAGCATTTATCGATTTTCGTGGATCATGTTTGACCATTCGTCTTATTCAAAAAATTTATGAAAATATAAAAACAATTATGATATACTTGAAATATATACGATGATAAAACATGTCATAACAAAATAAATGATATTTTTATAAATTTTTTGAATAAGACGAATGGTCAAACGTAAACAGCAGAAGTCAACAAATGCTTATATTGTGGGACGGAGGGAGTACATACCGTCCTTTTTTGAAAAAACAGTTTATAATTCAAAAAGTTATAACCTTTTCGTATGAATTCGCTTGGAGATAAGCTTCATATAAAAATTGTAGAGCTCGATGAGATCTGTAACTTTGTTGTTCAAACTTTTTTCGTTGCGAATAATTTTGGCGCTCAAATAATCGAGACAATGTTCAGATCTAAAATTCAAATTTTAGATACGAATATTATGTGAATTATTTGAACATAAAGATGACTTCAAATGAAAAAAGTTTGAACTACAAAGTTGTAGATCTCGTCGAGACCTACAATTTTCGTATAAATTTTAGCTCCATTCAAGTTCATATAAAAAAGTTATGATTTTTTTTAACAGAAAAGGAGGAACTGTGCAGTTGCTACAGGTTAGCTACAGTACCCGCGGGTAATGTAGCTAACCGCCAGTTCATTTGGCGGTTTGGACAGACTTCGTTTGATTTGGCGGTTTCGGGTTCTTACCGCCGTATCATTTGGCGGTAGCCATATGATACGGCGGTTGGGTGACAGATTTGCAAAATCTGTCACCCGGAAGTTGTTTTTGAAAATTCGTAAAAAAAAATTAAAATAAAAAAATCAGAATTTGCCTGCCGATAACGAACACCTGGCGGGGCGGCGAGGCGCAGCGACCGCCGGTGGGACTGGGAGCACGGCCGCCTCACCTCACGGTGAGGTGACGGTGGAGAGGAGTTGCCGCAAGCTCAAAGTAAGGCGCCCACCTTTGGATTAACAATCAACTCTCTTTTTCTCCCCTCCTCTCTCCAAGGCGAAGCAAACAGCAAACTTTGCTGGGGCTCGCCGCTGCGTCTCCTCCACCACAACACACTCCACGCAGTCGTCCGCTGCAGCTTTGCTCTGAGTGGAGTGCTCGCCATGCCCTGCCACTCTACGAAGCAGCGACATTGACCCTCCATTTGCATTGCGCATTTGCGCCGCCCTCTAAATGTTTGATGAAATGCCTCGCGAGCAATCTCTCTGGGTATCCTTCTCTCCGTATCACTGAAATTCTCTCTGCATCTTTGCCAGCCACTACCATGTGCTAGCTGTCAAATGAGGCCACAGCTTGGGGCTACACGGCACGCCATCTCCACGGCCTGGCCTGTCCTATGTTCACAGCACAGGTTGCCATCATCTTTCCGCTCTGCAAACAAGATCGCCGCCATGACTGCCTCTCTGCCACCAACTGAAAAGAAGAAGAAGAAGAAGAATACGGTCATCGTCATATCAGGTCCTACTGGTGCCGGGAAGAGCAGGCTTGCATTGGAGGTGGCCGGGAGGCTCGGAGGAGAGATCATCAGCGCCGACTCTGTGCAGATGTACAGGGGCCTTGACATTGGTTCCGCCAAACCATCTCCGGCAGAGATGGACATGGTGCCACACCACTTGATCGACACATTGGACATATCTCAAGATTACTCGGCAGGAGCATTCTTCCGTGACGCACGAAGAGCGACACAAGACGTCCTTGACAGAGGCCATGTGCCCGTTGTTGCAGGAGGGACCGGGCTCTACCTACGGTGGTACATCTATGGCAAGCCAGACGTTCCACAATCATCCATGGACACCACTTCAGCCGTCTGGTCTGAGCTCATCAATTTCCGGGAGAACGGCCAGTGGGAGGAAGCAGTAGAGCTACTGGTCCAGGCTGGTGACCCCAAAGCTCGGGACTTATCCGTGAATAACTGGAATAGATTGAGTCGCAGACTTGAGATTATCAGGTCATCAGGTTCCCCTCCGTCTGCCTTCACCTTACCATACCATTCGTTTCGCGACAAGCATTACACTGACCTAGCTGACGCCTCTGCATCCACTGATGGAAACTGTCAAGCCAGGGAACTGGACTATGACTTCTTCTGTATTTTCCTTACCAGTCCACGCATTCAACTGTACCGATCAATTGATTTCAGGTGTGAACAAATGCTGGTTGACACAGGAGGTTTACTTTCAGAAGCCTCATGGCTGCTTGATATCGGTTTGCACCCACGTATTAACTCTGCAACTTGTGCCATCGGTTACAAGCAAGCCATGGAGTACTTGCTGCACTGTAGGCAAGGTGGAGGCAAAAGTACCCCGCAAGAATTCCTCGAGTTTCTTACCAAGTTTCAGAGAACATCTAGGAACTTTGCGAAGCGGCAGATTACCTGGTTCCGCAATGAGAGGATTTACCAGTGGATCAATGCTTCACAACCCTTTGAGGCAGTTGTTCAATTTATTTGCGATGCTTGCCATGACCCTGGTGCAAGGGTGGTTCCTGAGTCGCTTGAAATGAAAAGGGCAAGTTGCATGCTCAAGAGTCGTGATCTCAAAACCTATCGCTCAGAGAACAGGTTGTTCCTTGGGGATGATGACTGCTCTCATGTTTTGGACTGGATTAGGGGAACACAGAGGAAATGAGGTCTAGTTATACACTTATACTCTCCTGTCATGGTTTTTTTTCCCACCTTGAAATTCTCCTCCTTCTGGGTGTTGATCAATCAGCAGAGGGGTTTTTTAGGGTAATATGAAAATAATACACTAATTTAGTTTATAAGTTTTAGTTTTACTTTTCATCATAGTGCAAAAGCCTTTGCAAAGTGTTGCTTCTTTGGCGACTCCCTCTTTGAACTTTGTGAGGAGCTTGGACGCCGTTCTCTGGGGTACACTGGATTTTGTTATTTTTTAGCTGGAAATGAATAGCGTGACTTTGCAAAAATGAGATGAGATGTGTTGAGGACTATCCCGTTTATTCGAAATGAATCATACTGCTATACTATACATGCTGACACTTCTGATTTTGCAGTACAGCTAGTTGTGCTGTCAGCCATGCGTTTAATTGTGAACCTCTTACTAAAGGCTGCTATTTATCTGTAATTTGTCAATGTGGGTGGCTGTCTATATATACTTTCTGGTATTCTAGTTAAGCAATATAACCGTCTGGCCATCTGTATTGTACTGGTTAAAAGGGAGATGCAAATCCAAACTGGTGGGAGTTTCAGGTATGTCTTTTTGCACTCTTGGTTTTTTGCCTACCAAATACTGTTTACAAATTATAATGGCAAAACAAAAGGTTGCTTTCAGATAGCTTGGAAATGAAAAAGAAAAGGTTTGTTGAGTAATCACTTCGAGGTAGTCTGATACATAACGCTGCGGAGCAACCTAACACATATCTTACCCTTTTCTTTTGGCTTACAATTGATATAGGCACCCAATCATGTGGTGCCAGTGCCACTGCTAAATTAACTAGGAGAAGCAATCGTTGACTCCTATAGCTCTTTTATATGCTGTATGTTGGCAACAAATAGCAGTTATGTCTGTGGCACTTCGATTTTTTTTTATTAATGTAGCTCTCTGTTTACAGCTGTGTCTGGGTTCTGAATGGTAACTTGTGTTATGCTGGTGCTTTGCGCATGGCTGCAGGCTTCTTCTAGGTAAGCAAACTTGACCTGACAACAAAGAGAGTAATACTCAACACTCTTTACATGCATGCAAGTCAAAAGCTTGCATATAAGCTTTGAATGATGCACTAACCCACATAATTCAGCTGCAGCATATCTTTCTTTTTTTAAAAAAGAAGAAGAAAAGTACTATTGTCCTGGCTGATGATTAGGCGGGGAACTTATGGAGAATAGTTTGGTAGATCTGGGACGGCATAAGTTTGACCACTGCAACTGTGACTGCATCTGCACCTAACTACTGAACAAAATGTGTCATTTTCAGTTTTGGTGGAGATAGTGGCAGAGCGCCAAAATTGAGCCCAGTAGAAGAAATTTTAATTAGAGGGGTTTTGGACTGATTTTTTTTTTTGAACTACTGTGCCTGAATTAGATTTCCCTAAAATTGATAATACGTCCCTAAAGAAAGTGTATATAGCCAGCAGTTTGCATTAGGAAAGGGTAATCAGCATTTGATTGTCGAAAGGTAGTCACCGTGCTTAAGTGTGTGATTTATTTATTTGGCATGGAAGAAAGAAGCTAAAAGAGAGAGACGATGATGATGATGATGGAGATTACAAAAGTAGTGTGGTTAATGTAATTTCCCTTAATTGTGTGTTGCATGCCAAGTTGCCAACCCAACCTTTGATGGAAAGGAGAGGAGACTAGGAGAGGACCATGTATCTTCCATTCTTTTGGTTCACGCTGCTGGATCACTGAACTGATGAGGCAAGTCCACTTTAGAAAGAAGCATATATATGTATATTTACATTGTACACAGCACTCTTCATTATTGCAGGCATAATATGGCTTTGTCCATGATAAGCATAACTGTATATACAATGGAATGAACATTCCAAGAAGCTCACATGCCATGACTAACTTAACTGCATATATAACTAGTAGATGTTTTTTGTTGCCTGTCTTTTCTGTTTAGCAGATGTGGTGTTGGAAGGGAGCTGGGAATGCATGAATAGCAAGTGTGACGGATCTTCTTTATTATTATTATTATTTTGATATTTGGTGATGGAGCCAGGTTTGACCGCAGCACGAGCTCTGAGACGGAATCAAAAGGCAGGCTTGGTCAAGTGGTGGCTGGTGCTTTTCCTTTGCAGATTATGATTAAGATATGCACATAGTAGATAATACTAGTCCAGTTGGTCAAAGAAGATGCCTGTCTCTGCCTTAGATGTGGTTAATCAGGCGCAGTTGGCACACCACTAGTGTCTTCTTTTTTGCAAAGAAAGAAAGAGCCGACTGCCGAAGCTGAACATGCGCACCACCAGTTTGCGAATGTCGACATGAAAAATGGAAGAAAGCGATCATGTTGGACGCTTGCCCTTTCTTGTATCTAAAAGGAAAACACGTAACATTTTCATTTATTTACATCCATTCCCTCTGTTCACAGTTCACTCACTGTATACTGTATGTGTAATTGTTGAGGCTGCCAGACCCTATTATAAAAGACAAAAGTGAATGAATAAATAAATAAATAAATACGGAGTATATACTTATCCAGGAGTGTGATAGCGGGCACCACCATAGGCCGGTGGTGGTGACAGTGGATGAGGAGGGTTCGTTGCAGCAGGGACATGGGAGCATCCCTTCAGTTTTGAAGCGAGTGAGCTGGTTGGAGGAGGAAAATTGTGGAACCATTGTAGAAAATGCGTGGAAGCTGTCTGTGGAGGTGAGATCAGGGAAAGTGGCTGATGCGGTTAGAGTAGCAGCTGATCTGGGGGACTGGAGTAGAAATGTCCTTGGAGATTTAGAGAAGAGAATAAAACAAGCAAAGAAGGCACTGGAGGCCTGTAGAAGAAGGAGCCTGTCCACAGATAGTGTTAGCAGAGAAGAGACCCTAAAGTACAAATTGGAGAAGCTAGAGCACCAGAAAGAGTTATATTGGAGGCAGCGGGCTAAAGCGCACTGGCTGCACCATGGGGATCGCAATACAAAATTTTTCCATGGTTATGCATCGAAGAGGAAAATAAGAAATAGAATCCGCCGTTTGGTGAAGGATGATGGGGGAGTGGTAGAGGAGATGGCGGGTATCAAGGACCTCGTGACTAACTATTACAAAAGCCTTTTCCATTCCCTTGCAGGTAGTCGATAGAGGAGATGGCGGGTATCAAGGACCTCGTGACTAACTATTACAAAAGCCTTTTCCATTCCCTTGCAGGTAGTCGATATGAGGAACTGATACAGCAAATTCCAGTGCGTGTTACCTCGAATATGAACGAAGACCTGATGAGGGAGTACAGTGATGAAGTGATCAAACACGCACTTGACTGCATGGGAGATCTAAAGGCTCCAGGACCTGATGGAATGCCGGCTATTTTCTACAAGAAGTATTGGGAGACTGTAGGAGGGGATGTGCTCAGGGAAGTAAGGTCCCTGCTTAATGGAGGAGAAATGCCACATGGATGGAATGATACTGTTGTGGTGCTGATTCCCAAAGTGCATAACCCAGAGAGGTTGAAGGACCTGAGGCCGATTAGCCTGTGCAATGTAGTCTACAAAATTGCATCAAAGGTGCTATCAAACCGTCTGAATTGATTCTCCCTGATATCATTTCACTGAACCAGAGAGCTTTTGTCCCTGGGCGGCTCATAACGGATAATGTGTTACTTGCCTATGAACTTACCCACTACATGTAGAATAAGAGGAGAGGGGTGGATGGATATGCAGCCCTGAAACTTGATATGAGCAAGGCATATGATCGTGTGGAATGGGAGTTCCTTCGCAAGATGATGAGGAAGCTGGGTTTTCATCAGAATTGGGTGGAGGTGGTGATGAACATGGTCTCGACGGTTTCATATCGGGTTAGAGTAAATGGTGAGCTTACTGATGTGATTATTCCTCAGAGAGGTCTACGACAAGGGGACCCCCTCTCACCGTACTTGTTTTTGTTATGTGCTGAAGCTTTTTCGAGTCTTCTGAATGCTGCAGAGGAGAGGGGAGATATGGAGGGAGTCCGAGTGTGTCCGGGAGCCCCGAGCATTAATCACTTATTGTTTGCAGACGATTCTTTGCTACTCTTCAAAATTGATGAACAGAGTGCAAACCGTCTGCGAAACGTTCTTTCATTGTATGAGGATTGCTCGGGTCAGATCATAAACAAAGAGAAGTCATCCATCATGTTTAGTAGGAATACAAAAGAGGAGGAGGAGAATGCTGGAAAAGGATTCAGGGATGGAAAGAAAAACTTTTGTCCAAGGCAGGGAAGGAAGTTCTCATCAAGGCCATTGCACAAGCAATCCCTTCGTATGCAATGTCTTGCTTTGATCTCACAAAGACACTGTGTGATGATATTGGGGCTATGATCTGCCGGTTCTGGTGGGCACAGCAAGAAAAGGAAAACAAATTGCACTGGCTGTCTTGGGAGTTGATGTGCAAAAGGAAAAGAAAGGGTGGCATGGGGTTTAGGGACCTACACCTTTTCAACTTGGCTATGCTAGCTCGGCAAGGTTGGCGTCTACTAATGGACCCCGGGTTCACTTTGTGCACAGGTACTACAGGCCAAGTACTTTCCTGATGGAAACCCTTTGATGGCTGAGGAGAAACCTGGCATCTCTTATTCTTGGAGGAGCATTGCCAGGGGTTTCAAAGCTCTGAAGAATGGCATCATATGGCGAGTAGGTGATGGCTCTCAGATTAATATCTGGCTAGACACTTGGTTGCCCATTGGGATTACCAGAAGACCAATTACACCTCGGGGTAGGACAATCCTAACCAAAGTGGCTGAGCTGATAGGCCCTATCTCGAGGAGTTGGGATAAGGAGCTAATTCAAAATATCTTCTGGGAGGAGGATGTGAAGAATATTTTGGCTATTCCAATTAATTAAACATGGCAGAGAAGATAATCTAGCCTGGCACTATGATGCGAAGGGTCTGTTTTCGGTTAAGTCAATGTATCATGTATTGGAGGACAACAAAGAGTTGCAGCAGCCTACACAGGAGGGATCCTTGAGCAGTTCATCACCTCAGAAAGATTGTCTTCGATGGCAACAGCTCTGGAGTTACCCTGCCAACCAAAAATAAAACAATTCCTTTGGCGCTTGGCACATAACAGCTTACCCCTTCGCATGAACATCAAGAGGAGAGGAATGGAGATTGATAGCAGGTGCCCTGTGTGCTGGCGGTTTGATGAGGATGGAGGTCACTGCTTCCTAAAATGCAAGCTGGTTAAAAAGAGTTGGTTAGCTATGGGTTGGGAGGATATCCGAAACGAGCTGGCCGCGAAAGGATCAGCTTGAGAAGTAGTGGATCATATTCTGAAGATGGAAGAGGAGCAGAAAATCTCGACTATCAGCTTATTGTGGACGTGGTGGGAGGTGAGGAACAAAGTAAACGCTGGAGAAGCTATGCCAGTAGCAGGAGAGGTAAACTACAGAGTGAATGAGGCGGTAAGGAGTTGTAGGAGCTTATGTCACAAGGAGCAGAATATTCATGAGGGTGGAGCTCGACGGCGTTGCTCTTGGCTGCCACCACCACCAGATGTCCTCAAGATCAACACGGATGGATCCTTTAGGGGGAATGAGAAGGATGGAGCCTGGGGTTTTGTGATCAGGGATAGCAAGGGGCCGAGGGCCATGGAGTGCTAGCAGGATCTGGACGGCTGTCAGCATGCAACGATGCGCTAATGGCGGAGGGACAAGCTTGCTTGGCTGCATTGGAGGGGGCAACAGCGAATGGGATATCTCATGTCATCATTGAGACTGATTCCATGAACTTAGCTACCGCCATTCAGTCGACTCGCTTCGACCAAGCCCCGGGAGGTGTTATCTTCAAAGAAATTCGTGAACTCGTCGCGCAAGATTTTGTTCTGTTTGATGTGTTTTCTGTTCGTTGTTCTTGTAATCGGTGTGCTCATGAACTTGCTCGTTCAGATTTAGATCGGGACGGACCATCCATGTATTTGGAGTGCTCCCCTCCCAAGTTTTGTAAACAACCTGGGAAGCCAACCTGGGCACTGTTTAGTTCCCACCCCAAACTTCACTATTCATCAAACTTCACTATTCATCAAAGAGAATCTTACATGCATGGAGTATTAAACGTGAGTTAATGACAAAACCCATTCCATAACCCCCCGGTAACTTTGCGAGACGAATCTAATGAGCCTAATTTGGCCATGATTAGACAACGTCGTGCTATAGTAAACGATCTCTAATGACGGATTAATTAGACTTAATAGATTCGTCTCGCGATTTTCCGTCCATCCGTGTATTTAGTTTTATAATTAGATCATGTTTAGTCCTCCTAATCTTCGATTTAGAATTGCTACAGTAAAGTTCGCAATCTCACCTACCCAGCTAAACACGCCCTGGTAAGCCGTGATCGTTGCGATCAAAAAAAAAAAACACGTGTCCACGTGGCTGTAAGCCCATGATGAACCGCGTAATGTACAGTACTAGGGTCAAATGAATCCCATATTTTTTTCCCCTCTAATTTAATGATTGTGACTGCTGAGCTCGTGGTCGCCTTTGGTTGCTTGCCTTCCATTCTGGCCGCAGTGGCAGGCAGAAGAAGCAAAGAAAAAGGCAGAGGAGTCGCCTTTCCTCCTCCCTCCACCGACCGCTCCGCTCCGCAGCAACCTTCCCGGATTCCCTGCCAAACTATCGCCCGATTCATTCAATCCCTCAAGTCAGTCGCGCTCTGCTCGCCGAGATCTGACCATTCTTGCGCGCGATTGGATTGGAGCAGTTACTTTTCATCGCCATGGGCATCTCTCACCCTCTCTCCGACGACTACGACGCCCTCCGCGCTGCCGTCCTCTCGCCGGAGAGGACGCCTCCTTCGTCCCCGCCGCCGCCGCTCGACCCCCACTGCCTGGAGCACGAGGTCTCTAGGATGGACACGCTCGCCGGCATCGCCATCAAGTACGGCGTCGAGGTAATAGTCAATCGCCCTCCCCCTCCCATGCCTTTGCTGATTGGGTTGCCGATGGTGGGTAAAGCTTCTATCTTGGGATGCCACTCTCTACGAAACGGAGGAGCAACATCATACAGTTCATGTTGTTGGCCAAAACGTCATCTTTTTGCTAAACACAAAACTTGAAAAGAAAAAAAAGGAAAGGAATGGTGGTTGCTGACTTTGTATCTTCACCAATAATTGCCTAATGTGTCTCAACACATACACCCATACACAGGATACAACTTCATCTGTGACAACTTATGAACTTACAAGATCCAGACTTCTTTACCACCATACTTTCTACACTCCATTTGTGGGTGCTACCAAGTATTTGCTCTCCCAGATTTCTGGCAGCTTGCTTAATTTAAATGATATGGCTTCTGTTTGTCTATATATAGGCCTTATTTCCTCCTCCTACATATTGGACATTATGTACCTTTGAGTTGCTGGCTGATATTTATATTTTTTCCCTGTAGATATCTGACATTAAGAGGGCAAATAGTTTGGTCACTGACAGCCAGATGTTTGCACTCAAAACATTGCTCATACCACTACCAGGAAGGCCCATGCCAGCGTCTGTGAGATTGAATGGTTCTGGTCAAAGAACGAAAAGGTATATAACTAGATGTCCCATAATCCAGTCTTATTTGAGGTTTTTCTTTTTTTAGTTCTGAATTTGTCGTGGAGAAAGCATGATCTATATGTTTTCATCAAACCTTGACGATGACGTAGAATTGGCAAACTGTTACTGTACAAGCTTGAGCCACTTACCTAAACTACTCATGGCTTATCCACCATTGCTTAATCGCTCCCCATCCTGAAACTGCAAGTGCATTTTAACCCACACGATTGTAAAAAGTATTTGTTATGGCATCTCCATGTTATTTTTTAGTTGTTGAAGTGATACAGCTTACATGTGTGCATTTTGAACTTACTTTTCTGTGGTGTCTGCAGAGCATGGTCTCCAAACCATCGGCAAAACAGAGACGTCATTGATCCACTAGACTCGTCAAATTCTGGTCAGCAGGTGGCGTCACCTGCAATGAGTACCCTGCAGAGATTCTATGGCCTATCACCTGAGAAAGGAAATGCCATGGATTGCAGCACTGAAATGTCTGTGTACAGTAAGGGCGGCTTACAGAGTAACCTCAGTGAAACATTGCTCAGTTCTTCCGTGGCTCCAGGCACAAAGGGTACTGACAGAAGCTGGGAGTATGAAGAGCCAGTTAACGGCTTTTCATCAGCGAATGGTGTCAACGGGAAGAAGAGCAATGGGGTACCCAAACCCAAGCAAGATGCTTTTGTGCGGCGGCGGCAGAAAGTCGAAGCAGAATCTAACACAACCGATACCCAGGATGATTTTCTAGCAGACCCAATTAAGGCGATCAAGAGTTTGTTGCCACGGCCAATTTCTAGTATCCGTCTAAACATGGTTGATTCCAGCCAGAAGAGCAACATTTCGTTTCTTAACGGATTCAACTCTCTGAGGAAGTCGCCAAGCGCGCCCAACTTTGCGGATGCAGAAAATGGGGCCTCGATGTGGTCTAGGTCAAAATGGACCTTCAACCATGAGTCCTTCACCCGGCCGTTACTTGATGGCCTGCCAAAACCAGTATCAGCTCGGAGGATGAAAACTGCCTTGGACTAAACTTAAAGTCAGCATTGCGGATTTTGCTGATCCAACATTTATGAACTGTGACGTGACAACTGGATAGTGGCAATTGGAAGATGCGGTGACTTTTCTGAGCACCTGCCGTGCCAGTGCTCTTTTTCGGAGGATGGTTACAGTGCAGGTTGCATGGTGTGTTTTGTATGGGAGTTGCCATTTGTTCCTTGCTGGTATATCTCTGCCTTTGTTGGGTAAAAGTGTACAGCACATTACTGGATCGTCAGTGCCATGGAAGCGTGGCTCTAGCATGATCCATGATTTTCTTGTATCTTGTTCTATAGCTTTGCTAGCACAGATATATTAACTTTACAAAAGAGTACGTACCCTACATGTATGCTGTGTTGAGTTGAGATGGAACCAATAGATTTGATGAGAAACAAAGAGAATGATTCTGTTTTCAGAACGTCTTTTGTGTGTGGGGGAATGTTGTTTCAGTCCCCCTTATTGCTGTCTGTTATTTGCACAATTGATGACAGGCTGTGGGGTGAGTCATTCATGAAAATCAATCTATATATGGCCGACTGCTTGATTTGATTGTGTATTATCGGGCGGTAGCTGGCTGGAGTGCTTTGGATAATTTCCATTCTAATCCACGTACACATGGTATATATCTATAATATACTAGTATATCTCATTTATTCATCATACAAATTGCCAGCCAGCGAGGTTAATTGCATTCAATTTAATTATCTGCGATCCAGTTGTTGGTTGGTTGAATCAGCTGGCGGATTCTTTGTGATCTTGTACTTATCATTTCTCAACTTGCTACCATTATATTATCGTCGGATTTTACTCCTAGACGGCTATATATATCAGGTATGTATACATGAGCAAATAAATGAGCCGCAAAGCAATCTCCAGGTAACCAGCCATGCCCATGCCGATGCCGATGCCGATGCCAATAGCCGTCGTCCTCGTGTGGCTCCTGATCTCCGCCGGGCGGTGCGGTGCCGGTGACGGTGCCTCTACGGCGACGGCGAGGCGGCACGGCGGCGATGAGTATGAGAAGGTGTTCGATCGGCAGGAGGCAGACCGGGTGGAGTCCCTGCCGGGGCAGCCGTCCGAGGTGGGGTTCCGGCACTTCGCCGGGTACGTGACGGTGAACGAGACGCACGGCCGCGCCCTCTTCTACTGGTTCATGGAGGCGGCGCACGAGGTGCACAAGAAGCCGCTGGTGCTGTGGCTCAATGGAGGCCCCGGGTGCTCGTCACTGGGCAATGGAGCCATCCAGGAGCTGGGCCCCTTCTTGGTCTACAAGCAGCATCAGCTCCGCCTCAACCCCGAATCCTGGAACAAGGAGGCGAATCTGCTCTTCTTGGAGTCCCCCGCTGGTGTTGGATTCTCTTACACCAACACCACTGCTGATCTCTACAATTTTGGCGACAAGCTCACACAGGTCGGTCGCTAGCTGTGTGTATGTGTACATGTAGTATAGTATCGGTTTAATTTCCAGCTGACGATCGATGATCTGATATATTTATTTATATGAATTTGAAGCCCATGACGCCTACATCTTCCTGGTGAAGTGGTTCCAGAGGTTCCCTCAGTTCAAGGGCCATGACTTTTACATTGCCGGGGAGAGCTACGCAGGTCCGACGTCTATTAGTACTTAGTAGTACTCTTTCTTCTGCACCTGCACTTACAATATATATATCTGACATGCATGCAGGCGCCCAAATTGCGCTTGATTTTATATAAGAAAAATTGCGCTTGATTACATTGTGTCTGTGTGTACTGCTACTCTAGGCCATTATGTGCCCCAACTCGCGGAGAAGATCGTGGAGATGAACAAGAAGGTCCACAAGAGTCGCCACATCTATCTCAAGGGATTCATGGTAACTATTAATTAGTGCAAATGCCGTCCTTATTTCCTTCCTTCTTTACAGATTAATAAGTGTATAAACTACTGTGTGTGTATATGTATATATGTATATATGCTATTTATTAACAAATCAAAATATTCCTCCTCCTCCTCAGATCGGGAACGCGGCGATCGATGACGCCTCCGACGACCGCGGCATGGTGGACTACGCGTGGGACCACGCCATCATCTCCGACGAGCTCTACTCCGCCATCGCCACCCACTGCAACTTGTCCAGTAATAACAATGGCGCCAGCAGCGACTTCTCCAGCATCGACGACGACACGGAGAGCGACGCCTGCGAGCTTGCCATGGACAACTTCTACGACGCCTTCGACGACATCGACATCTACAGCCTCTACACCCCCGTCTGCACAGCCTCCAACAATAAGACTACCAGTACATCTTATTCTTCCGATAACAATGATCGCCGCCGCCGCCGCCGGAGACATTACAGCGCCGCCGCCTACGACCCTTGCCTGGACGACTACGCCACGGACTACCTGAACCGCGCCGACGTGCAGAAGGCGCTGCACGCCAACGCCACCGGGAGCATCCCCTACAGCTGGGCTCCCTGCAGCGACCCGCTGTTCGAGCACTGGCAGGACTCGCCGGCGTCCACCCTGCCGGCGATCAGGAGGATGGTGGCCGCGGGGCTCCGCGTGTGGGTGTACAGCGGCGACACGGACGGGCGCGTGCCCGTGACGTCGACGCGGTACGCGCTGCGCAAGCTGAAGCTGAGGACGGTCAGGCAGTGGAGGGAGTGGTTCACCAGCGACCAGGTGGGCGGCTACACGGTGGCCTACGAGGGGCTCACTTTCGTCACCGTCCGCGGCGCCGGCCACATGGTGCCCACGGTCACGCCGGTGCAGGCGCGCCAGCTGTTCGCCCACTTCCTCGCCGGCAAGGACCTACCTCCCACGCCAGGCACCGCCGCCGCCGCCGATTAATTCAACACACAGCTGGCCATGTGGCCCATGTCCAGGCATATGTTTCTCCATCCAGATTTAATTCAACACACAGGGGAAGCCTTGTCTCACTCGAGTGTGAGGAAGTCAACCATTTTTTTTCTACCTAGTCTATCAACTCGTGCGGCTCAACAATTTTGAGAGTCATGATTATTCGAAATTCATGAAAAATCTAGATTTCTAGTTGCTAATTAGAATTATTGACCTTACGCTCTCTCTTATTTGCTAATACTATCTTTTTTCCATTTGCATCGCACTTCTGTTTTCTCCGATTTGGCCGCCGCTACCGCTGCCATTTGTTGCCACAGGCCAGCAGCGACAGCGACTCAGCGCCGCTCGAGCGGTCGGCACACGCCTCAATGTCACACACCCTCGCCTGGAGTCCACGCTCCCGCGGCTTGCAGTCTTGCACCAGGCAACCGTGACACCAGCCAACACAACGCCGCATGCACGACGGCCGCGCTCCTGAGCTCTTACGTCATCACAGCCGCGAGGACAGCAACTTTTCTCTGGTGTAGGGACGAGAGATTACCTGTTGACATCTTAATTACCCCTTAAGAGCATCTCAATAAACATTTCTTAATAATCAATTAATGGGATGCCCCAATAACGCTTTCATGGTTATTGGGAGACTTGCTTTTGCAGTCTCCCAATAATCTTGTCCCAATTTGGGAGAGTCATAACTCCCCCTTTATTTGGGGAGAGTTGGGGTGAATTATTGGTTTGTCCCAATAATTATTAGGAAAAAAATAAAGGGTATTTGCTGGAGCACTATTTTTTCAATAACCCTCTCGATACGGTAGTTGGATCGGGGAATGGGAGACTGCTGGAGATGCTCTAATGTCGGTGATGGTGCATGTTTCAGCATTCGGGAGAACATACCATAGCAAGCACCGTGCATCACCTTTAATTTACAAGCCAGTGTTTCTCTCTTTTCTTGACTTTTGTTGTTCCAAAGTTAAAAGTAAAAGAGATTGATGCTTATGTGATGCAACTTTATTTCTAACATCAATACAAACTAATGTCGGCAAGTCTTTTAATTTTAGTTGAATTTTCTAAATCACCTATCCTGGTTTTCGATAATTTTTACATTAAATGAAGGTCAAATATAGAAAAAAATTGATAATTTTTCTATTTTCGTCTACCCACACCCACGGACGAAATCTATTATTTTAATAATTGTTTTCTCGTGCAAATTCGTCCAGTGGCTAACAAGAACAATTCCCATCTACCCAGCGAACAGATTACGACGAAAGAAAATTTTGTTTTGTCTGTTCATCAATACGTACCCGATTAGGCTATTTTTGACTTCTAGGGCTTTATTTGTAATATCAAAAATATATATAGACATTAAAAATAAAAAAAATATTGGGCAAAATTTGCTGTAGGACACTACTCAATATTGGCTTTGGCTACAAACCATCAAAAAAAACATGTCTTTGCCACAAAACACTACTCAACTACACCTATTTGCTGTAGGACACTGGACCCTGTATTCTATTCATATTAAATGGAACCCGAGGCGAAATGACCAGATTACCCCGGCTGCATACTAAACTTTTCCCTTCCTGCATCGCATCCAACCTTATCCCGTCGGGACAGGAGCCATCCGTTGGCCGCTACGACACGCGGCCGGATCATGGCGTTCCTGGGGGCCTCGATCTCGAGCAGCGGTGGATGAAGGCCACCAAGCTGCGGGAGATGTGCGGCAAGGCCTCGCACCGCAAGGACGACGCGCTGCTCAAGCTCGAGCACATCTCCTGGATCCTCAGCCCATCCAAGCCGCGCCCGCGCCCTGGTGGTGGTGGTGGCGGCGCCGCCGCCGCCGACGAGGATCAACCAGCCCTGCACGTCTTGCCCGAGAGCAGCCAGCAGCACAGCGGCGGAGCACGTCTTCCCCGCTGCTCCCTCTCTTCCCGGCACAGCGGCGGGGCACGGCGGCCGGCGCCGCGCGGCCCCCTCGGCCCCGACTCCGGTGGCATGGCACGGCGGCTCGGCTGGAGCGGCACGGCGCAGGACGCGAATGGCACACCAGCAGCGGCGGTGCTGCGCGACGGCATGCAGCAGCTCAAGAGACTAGACTTCCCTCCGTTGCAAACTTGCAAACTTGCCACGGATTCATTTTGCCTTTGCGTGTTCCTCGTTCTCGCCGGAGCTCCGCCGCCCGCTCTCCAACACCGGCTAGCTGAGCCGGTTTCGTGCCTGCACGCTAGCCATAGCGAGCCGGCCAAGACGCGAGATGGGCCTTCCACCCATCCTGCGCGCATGCGCAGGGAGCGTTGGCCATGGCGAGCTGGCCTGTCCGCCCCTGCCTGGCGTGCGGGCACGGGGAGCGGCCATGGCGAGCCGGTCGAGCTGCAGACCGCTGGTTGGGAATAGGCAAGGGCAGCATAGTCATTTTGGGTGGCTTTGTATTAAAAACAAGTATAATAATAGGTATAGTGTTCTAGAGCAAATTATCATAAAAGACAATTTTTTTAGTGATTTATAGCAAAAGTCACATTTGAAGAGTGTCTCCCAACCAATTTTGCCAAATTATTGTTTTCTGGCTCTGGCAACAGGGATCTTCTCAGTGCCTCGCACCCTCCACCTCCATCCCCTATTCCCCTGCTGCACAGAGAGAGAGAGAGAGAGAGAGAGATCCAAGCAAGCAAGCAAATTGCCGAATTCAAACCCCGCCCAAACAAAACAAAACCCTAGCGAGTGGAGGATGGTGAACAAGGCGCCCCCCGACGCCGAGGCGGACGAGCGTCGCCGCCTCCGCTCGCTCGCCTTCTCCAAGGGCCTCCTCCAGCGCGCCCACCCGCCCGCGCCGCGGACACCGCTCGCGCCCTCGCCTGCCATCGCGCGCCTGCAGGGCCGCGACATCCTGCGCCGCGGCGCCCAGCGGAAGAGCCGCTTCCTCTTCTCCTTCCCCGGCCTCCTCGCGCCTGCCGCCTCGGGGGGCCGAATAGGGGACCTCGCCGACCTCGGCACCAAGAACCCGCTGCTCTACCTCGACTTCCCCCAGGGGAGGATGAAGCTCTTCGGCACGCACGTCTACCCCAAGAACAAGTACCTCACGCTGCAGATGACCAGATCGGCCAAGGGCGTCGTCTGTGAGGACGTCTTCGAGAGCCTGGTTGGTCAGCCTTACCTTTCCCTATCCCCCTTATTATCATCCGATTCAACAATCAAATGCAGAATCTCATGTTTTGTCCCTTTTCCAGATTGTCTTCTCTCAGGCCTGGTGGATTGGGACCAAGGAAGAAAATCCACAAGAACTCAAACTTGAGTTTCCAAAACAGTTCCAAAATGTCTCTCTTCTTTGCAACTTTTATTATTTACACTCTGTTTGTTCTGTTTCTCTATGCAATATCCGTCATACATGCTACCAACCATACCTCTTTTTCAACCATTATCTTTTTTTTAAAAAATAACCCTCTCTTTCAACTGGTGATAGGACGCTGTTGCGGCAGATTGTGATTTTAGAGGTGGAGCAGGTGCTGCAATTGATGAAGCAGCTGCAAATACAGCCTCAAAGGAAATGACAGAACCCCTTTCCCCCAAGCCTGAATCTGATGCTTCTGGCGATTCAGATCATGAGGATGGGAATGGTGCAGGCACCACAACTCCAGTTAGACAGTCCGCTAGAAATGCGGGGAAAGCCTTGAAAAAGTACGGCCACCCCTGCACTCCTTCTCTAATGACCTGGTTATTTCTATCTGCAGCTAACAGCATCCAACACGAAAAATACACCCGTTGCCCCAGCAAGTAATTAACACTTAACAATTTCCTCCTCGGCTCCTTGCTCTTTGTGTAGGTACACAGATTTATCTTCTGGAGATGATTCATCTAACAGCGATAATGAAGTCGAGGCACCTGATGACTCTGCTGAGAAGGTACCATACCACTCAAAATCAGCTTTTCCTATAGCTTCAAATTTATGAATGTCAATAACTAAGTTGTGTGGCCCTGTGGCATATCGTGCTTCTATGTATGAAGAAGATGGAGAGTCCAGCTGTTAAGAATGAAAGCCAAGACATCAAGCCTGCAAATCCTGCAGCTACCAAGAAGGAGCCTCTTGTTCAGGCTACTCTGTCTAGCATGTTTAAAAAGGCAGAAGAGAAAAAGGTGAGATGGATTAAAATCAGAAATGTGTGCCAGCCATGCGCTTTTCCTTTATGTTTCACTGTACAGCTCATGGAAAGGTGCACAGACATCCATTAGACCTAGGTAGACACGAAAGGTGCACACAGACAGCTATGCCCTTAAGCATCAGCTTAACTTCCGATTGCATGGCTGGCAACACTGTATTCAACAAGGATGTGTTGAACTTTATCTGTTTACATTATGGTATCAACAAACTGGACTCATCATCGCAAATGTATTCCTATTTCAGAAATCTACAAGAAGTCCTAAAGGATCCCCTGCAACAAAAGGTTTCTTTGTATTATCGCCTTTCTATGTTCCTTGCCAAGAACTTTTGTTGATTAAATTTGCTGCAATTGCCATTTTTCCTTAGGTCCTGCTGCTAAGAAACAGCGAGCAAGTCCAATGGCGAAACAGCCAACAGGGATCAAGAAAGGTAAATGCACTACTGTGACATGCATCTTCCATAGCAGCCATCTGCTACTGGCTTTAATGTGCTAGCATTTGGTGTAAGCATCCAGAGACTTTCCTTAGTTTTAGTGGGGAAGATATATCCTAGACTCATAGTACAAGTCAAAAACTCTAGGGGTGTTCGAGCGTTGTGAGACAAGCTTTCAGCTTCATTTATATATAGAGGACATTGACCCTTGTTTTTGTTGAATGCAGCCAGCGGAACTCGGAAAAAGCAAAAAACAAAGGTAGTGTTTTCTGGAATTTGAGCTTTAGTTGCCCTTGGTAGATGAGATGAAAGGCCTAACAACATCAATGAGTAGAGCAGGGATCTTGATTCAAGTATTGCTCAGTGAATGGTTTGTAAATGCCTATTTGTGACATTGAGGACCTTTGGCCTTTTTCATTTTCTGTTGTAGGTGGATGAAGAAGAAATTGAAGAGCTGTCCTCTCAGGTGAATTGTTAACTTACATAAACCAAAATATGCATTTGAGCACATGTCAGTTTAGCATAGCATATGCCTCTCAAGTGTAGAAAGTTGCTGTGGTGGTTTGAAACAAACCCCATCAGTTTGCAGTTTTAGAAGAAACTGTATTTCAACTCATGTAGTATTCCTGATTTTTTGAGCACAGAGGCTTTGCATCCTTACCTAGGCTAGGTACTCTGTTATTGGTACAGGATAATGATTTGGATGATGATAGTGATGAGGACTGGGCCGAGTGACGTCCTTGTACGTGGAGGCCATATTCACATGCGTGGGCTAGTGAAGAATGCAGAAAGAATGCGTGGTTGAAAGGATGGATACCCTGGTGATTGGGAGGCATAGGACGCTGCACTCATCTGACTGATATAAAGTGTGGATACTCTGCTGTACCATTTGTATGACCGAAGCTGGGTTAGTGATAAGCTGTTTGCTTCTAACCTTGACTGTAATACTAATATAGGAACACTGGCCGGCGGGCCGGCCAGCATTTTAACATATTACACGGAGACATATGCTGCCCGCACCGCAGGATGGTTGGTTTAATGAACAAGTAGAATCATTTTCAGCTGATGCATGACCTTGCCAGATGCTTTTGAGCTGACGAATGAGCATACGTATATATCTAGATTGTCCTTCCATCCTTTCCTGAATGTGATTATTCTGTTGTGGTGTGTGGCTGCTACAAGCAACAGATTATTCTGTTGTTATTTTATTTTATTTTACTTTTTTTTTTTA
>CM014273.1:4936205-4979592 GCA_004135705.1 Alloteropsis semialata | reverse complement strand
TAAGCACGCCGTTTCAACTCCTCAAGTGATGGAATATTAAAAGAACATTTGATATATCCATTCTTATGTAATTCATCAAAAATCTTATCACATTTGGATACATCAAAAGTAAATTTCATCTCCTCCTGCCGATTCCTATGAGTCGGCTTTAGAGATGTGCAAGTAAAAGCTTTATTGGATGCTGGCCATACAAATTCAGCAGCCAACACCTCATGAGATTCATCATCGGAACTACAAGAATCGCATTCTACATTATGCACACTAGCCCGATGAGTCCTATGACTTTCTTTTAGATCTTTGCTTCGGCTTTCAGCAGCCAAAGCTCTTTGATGCAATTGGTTTACGCTATAGAATTCAGAATTCTCTAATTTATCTTTAATGTGAGAGCGCAAACCATTGAAAGCCAAATCAGCAAGATCTTTTTCGGCAATAGTAACACCGAAGCAACGGTTTTTAGTATCACGGAAACGTTTAATATAATCATTAACAGTTTCATCCCGCGATTGCCTAACCGATGTGAGATGTGACAATTTAAGCTCATTACTGCCAGAAAAGAAGTGATCATGAAATTTTTGTTCTAACTGTTCCCATGAAGTAATAGAATGCGGAGCTAAAGATGCAAACCATGAGAAAGCTGTACCAGTTAGAGACAAAGAAAATAAGCGCACTTTTAAAGCTTCACTAGAGCCAGAATCGCCTAGTTGTGCCATGTATTGACTAATATGCTCAAAAGTGCTTTTAGTATCCTCCCCATTAAATTTAATAAAATCAGGAAGTCTAAATCCAGCAGGGAAAGGAACTAAATCAAAGCGAGGAACATAAGGCTTTTGGTATAACCTAGCCTTATCCCTTACATCTACTCCAAAATTCTCCTTCAAAGAGGTAGCCAAATCAAGTTTGTGTTTAGAAAATATTTTATCTAAATACTCTAGTGAATTGTCCTGAAAATTTGGTTGTTGGGTGTTTTGTACAGGAGTATAAGGTAAATTCCCCGTTTCTGAACCACCAGGACCGGTCTGACCGGTGCCCGTGACCGGTCTGACCGGTTGGGGCAGCGCTAACTGGTTGGCTGCACCCGACCCTCCAGGGCCGGTCTGACCGGTCACGGCGACCGGTCTGACCGGTTGATGCTGGCCAGGCTGGTTGGCCGACATCATCCCTTGCATTTGTTGGTCGTATCTTCCGAAGAGCTCGTAAGGTACAGGGCCTTGTGCAAATAACTGTTGTACTGCTGGAGGTACAGAATATCCATAATTTGGATTTTGTGGGGTGAAATTTGCAACTTCATTACTAATTCGGCCTTGATTAACCGAATTAGGAAAAGTTACAAACGGTTGAGGTGCAATAGGCCTAGAAACCATTGGATTGCATGGAGTAACAGATTGGCCATCAAAATAATTCAACGGCATACCAAACATAGGTTGTTCAACAGGTTTTGTTGCCGGTGCTTTAAAATCAGGCGCAATTGGAACTTTAGGAATCAAAAGATTGGGATCGGCGGCAGGTTGTTCAACTATGGGTTGTTTGCCTTCCGATTCTAATTTTTTGTTCATCATCCAGTTAACTAATTTGACATTATTTGCAACCATCATATCCTCCATGTACTTAAGAAAAGCTTCATGAGAGTTTTCATCGTCTTGTACCTGAGGGATCGGTGATGAAGATGTAGCAGTTGCGTCTACCTCCTTGATCTTGGAGACCACGCCCTTGCGGTCCTTCTTGAAGTGCGAGAGGTAGTAAAGCCGATCTTCTTCTGCCTTCTTCTTCATGTACTCTTCAAGCCCTTGACGATCTTCGGCAGAAAGTTCATCGTCCTTTACGGTGACGATGTTCTCAAGATCCAACTCAGTATTGGCACCCATCTAGATAGAATTAGATTGATCGGCTGCACGAACCAGATTTCCAATTCCCCAGCGGAGTCGCCAAAAGTATGTTGACGCAGAAATCGGTCAACACACGAGAGCGCTAGTTCGCGCGGGTCGCAAAGGACCAGATTGCAGCTGCCTCCGCGCTGACCGGTCAGACCGATCACCTGCACCGGTCAAATCGGATACGGCGGTGAGCTACGGGGTAAAACCCTAAAAACGCCTCCCGGAAGGATCCGTCAGGGAGAACGCCGTCAGGGGTGCCCTAGGGTCGGCAGGCCACCTAGGACGCCTTCAAACGTCGCGAAGACGCGAGAAGAACAGCAAGTAGGGTTGAAAAAACTATGGTTTGGAGATGCAAAAAGTAAAGGATAAAAGTAGTAAATTTGATAGATTCAATTGTTGTGTATTCAATCGGCCGAATCCCCTTATATTTATAGGGAGGGTAGGTCTTGTCCCGCAAGGAAACCAAGTTACAACTCGTTACAATCTCGGGATCCAATTTTTAGAGTCCTAGTCGGATTACAACTCAGGTGACCGGTCCCCCGCATCGGTCAGACCGGTCCGGGCGTGCCAGCACCTCGCGCCGTCTTCTGTCTTGCTTCTTGTCTCGCTCCATGCACCGTCTTTTGTCTTGCAATTCTCCTGGTCTTCATGTCAATTTTGGTTGTCAACAGTTAGGAAAAAACAACCACAGAAGATGTGGCCATGGCATCACCAAGGATTTGGCTGCCCTAGGTAAGACGCAAACAACATTGCGAGGAGGAGATTCATGCTCATGAGGGCTGCGGTTGCTCCAACTCATACATAATCTTTAGTTGTAGTTGTGTTCTTTTCGTTTGACCCTGTACTTTCTTCTCCTTGATTGATGATGGAGGAAACACCATTGCGGCACTGTAACCGGTTGTGGATGTTTGTGCTACGGAAGTGGTCAAGATCCAATTGTGGTTGCTCGAGCTGCTGTTGTGGTAGTGGCCGATATCGAGCAGGCAATGGAGATAATAGCAATGGCTGAGCTGGATGGTGTGCGCTCTTCTCTCTTGCGTGCGTTCTTCTCTTCGCTACCACTATGGCTCTAGGATCTGGATGTGTTATTTCTGTAATAAGAAGTTGTTGTATCATGTTCATGGCTATGGTGCCATTGTTGTGCTATAAAAATTAAAGTTTATTTTTGTAATTAGAGTTGGCAGGACTTTGCTTGAATCAACTTTTAATTTTGAGAGAACTAGTTGTTTTATTGAATTATTCAAAATAATATAATACTCCCTCCGTATTGAAATAGAAGTCATTTTGGTCAAGATTTTAGTCAAACATTGGGAACATAAATCACGAATAACTTTTAATTCATTGAGTTTGAAAATGTGAAAACCATATGAATAGGTTTGTCTTGAAAAGTATTTTTATAAAAGTATAAATATATTATATTTTAATAAATATTTGTGGAAAAATAATAAGTCAAAGTTACATTTTGGAGACCGTGTCATTGTCCAAAACGACTTCTATTTCAATACGGAGGGAGTAATTATTATTTTTTTTCCTTTGAATTATATATTTGTGGCTTCGTGTGATGGCTCTCCAACTCTTATCTGGTGAGTGGTGATCTCGATTTACATGTTTTTGTGTCAAAATTTATTTGTGTTCATAATTTGTATGTTTGCTCCCGTAGCTGCAAAGCAACGCATCGCGTGGGCACGCACGAACACACCTCGGAACGGACGAACCAATCGTGACAATAAAGAGGAGGGGGCGGACCGACGGAGGAGGCGATGCTCCGGCTGGTCGGCTCGTTCCCCCGGCTTCCTCCTCCTCCTGCGCTTCCTCCTCCTCCTGCGCTTCTCCCCCGCCCCCCGCGCGCCATCTCTCCGACCTCATTCACGCCCTCGCGCCGCCGCGCTCTCCTCCTCCTCCCCTCCTCCTTCGGCTCGTGCTGCGGCTGCGGCCCATTGTACGCCTCCGCCCCCGAGATGACGGCGCCGCCGGTGGCGAAGAAGGTGCCGCGTGAGCTCATCCAGCACGGCGACGTCCGGGTTGACAACTACTACTGGCTCCGCGACGACTCCCGATCCGATCCCGACGTCCTCGCGCACCTCCGCGCCGAGAACGACTACACCGCCGCCGCCATGTCCGGTCAGTGTCGCGGCCTCTGGCTGGATTCCATCCACGCTGCAAACAAACAGCGTGGATTCCATTACCTCTCTCTGCGAACAAACAGTCTGGATTCCATTACTACTGCAACTGCAAGCAATTCTCTGTCGCTTCGATCTGTGCTCGCGCGCCTCCGATCAACCGAGGATCGATCTCTGCTCAATGCCAGATGGATTCCAGGCCTTTAGCGCTTCGATCCAACTCGCAAACCTCATTGTTTTGCCACGTTGGTTTGTAATTTGCGACAACATGAGTCTCTGCGTGCGGCCGTCCCTTCAGACTACCTGCAACTTATCCTCATTCATGTTTTCCTGTAGTGTGGTGGCACTTCTATCGATCTCTACCAGTGTTAGTTAGTGTCCCTTCTATTTGACTCCTGATATGACATGCTATACCCTGTTAATAACTCTGTTCTAGATGTCAAGCAACTCGAGGATCAATTATATGCTGAAATCAGAGGAAGGATTAAGGAAGATGATATAGATGCACCTCTTCGCAAAGGGCAGTACTACTACTATGAAAGGACATTGACTGGCAAGGAGTATGTGCAACACTGTAGGCGTCTTGTACCAACCGAGTCTCCAATTACAGTCCATGATGTGATGCCCGCAGGACCTGATGCTCCTGATGAACATATTATTCTGGATGAGAATGTCAAGGCTGAGAGCCATGATTACTACAGCATTGGGGCTTTCAAGGTGAATAGTTTGACCTCCATGTCCATCTGTCTCTGCGTGTGCGTGCCCTTCCTTGTGTCTAATATCATTTAACTGTTCGTTTCAGGTCAGTCCCAACAATAAACTAGTTGCTTATGCAGAAGACACTAAAGGCGATGAAATTTACACTGTCTATGTCATTGACGCGGAGAGTGGAGAATATGTTGGGCAGCCACTTAAAGGAATTACTTCTGACATTGAGTGGGCTGCTGATGATCACCTTGTATACATTACAATGGATAGCATTCTTCGGCCAGATAAAGTATGCTGCTCGTTCCTCTTTCTTCACTAACTTCTACATGTCATGCCTCTTGTTTTACAAGTTCAGTTGAAACAAGCAATACTGTTTGATATCATTGCTGTGCCTGCAGATGTTATGTTAGTGAATATTGCAGTGCCCAGGGTTTATTGCTAGCTTCAACTGTGACATAATTTCTCTGAAGTGTTTCTGATTATTATATTTATCTTACCTTTTCTTTCAGGTATGGCTACATAAATTAGAGTCTGATCAATCAAGTGATGCTTGTCTTTATCATGAGAAAGATGACACATTTTCTCTTGACCTTCAAGCCTCTGAAAGCAAGAAATATTTATTTGTTGGGTCTGGAAGCAAAAATACTAGCTTTATATTCTACCTGGACACATCCAAACAGAACAAGGAACTTGCGGTTTTGACACCTCGTGTGTATGGCATTGATACAACAGCTAGTCATCGTGGTAATCATTTCTTTATTAAGAGGCGAAGTGATGAATTCTACAATTCTGAATTGGTTGCTTGCCCATTGGATAATGTAGCTGAGACCACTGTACTGCTGCCACATAGAAAAAGGTACTTACCTGTTATACAAGTTTCAGAAATCATTCTTACGGTGGATACATCATGTACGGATGTACGCAGTATCGCACTGTTTGGGGAGCAACTTTAAATAAGTTATTTATATTGTCATTATATTATCTTTGTTAAATTTCTCTTGATGAGGAATGATTTGTTAGACCTTGCATAAACATTTTGATAGCACAGGTCTCAATCTCCTGGTAGGATTTTTTTTTTCGATAATACACATGAGAACCACATCTTTTCATTAAGTAGAAGAAATTAAGAGTTCACAGCACGAGTACCATGGACGCTCAATCTTCTTTTAGATATAATTGCGTCTATTGGAAACCTCTGGGGGGGATACTAGAGCCTGGGACTTTCAATTTTGTGGGTTCCAGTTACTTTTTGTTTGTTATTCTGTATTTCCCATTTTTCTTGCTTCACTTGTAAGATTATGAAGGATTGGGAATAAAGCAGTTTGCATTTAGTTTGGCTTTATCATTTCAAGTTTAGCTATGAAATATGATTAAGTTTTAGGAATATTGGATCGAGAGGATGTTTGTCAAATATTTAGATTTAGTTACCACTGCTTTGTGGGTTTTGTTATTTAGAGTCTCAGCTCGGGCAATGATATATGATGGTTCATTGAAACTGCAGCCAATAGAAAAAATGATGAAGCTAGGACTTGCGACTCATCCTGCACTTTATATGTTTGCAAGTTTCATTGATTACACTTTGCTCGTCTTATCATTATTTGCTAGAGCTTGATTGCCCATTGACAACACAAGTACATAACATGTCATAATTGCATCAAAACTGAAACTCTCTTCAGTGTGAAAATACAGGACTTCCAGCTCTTTGACAACCATATTGCTGTATATGAGCGTGAGAATGGCCTGCCCAAAGTAACCATATACCGGCTACCTGCTATTGGAGAGTCAGTTGGACAACTTCAGGGGGGCCGAAAAATTGATTTTATCGATCCAACATATGCTGTGGACCCTGAGGAGTCACAGTTTCATTCATCTATTCTTCGATTTCATTATAGCTCAATGAGGACCCCACCCTCTGTTTACGACTATGATATGGATTCAGGGGTGTCTGTGCTGAAGAAGATCAAACCCGTAAGCTACCAATTGTGCTATATATTTTAATTACTTTCGGTTTTCTAACCAGTATTGATTTCATTTTATTATTTAAATGTTCGTAGGTTTTAGGTGGATTTGATGCATCAAATTATGTAACAGAAAGGAAGTGGGCTACTGCCGCCGATGGCACTCAGATCCCCATGTCCATTCTATACAGAAAAGGTCTTGTTAAGCTTGATGGCTCAGACCCTATGCTGCTATATGGCTATGGCTCCTATGAGGTATGCACCCTTGGGTCATCTTGGGATGCAAATGGCTCATTTGGAATGTTTGTGTATTTCTTGTTTATATATACATGTATAGAGAACAGACTATTTATTTATTTGCTAATGCGGCATCATATATTCACTTGCTGTTGTTCATCATCATTTTTAAGTGATAACAGTCGTTGAGCATTCAGTTATTCTAGTATTTCCTCACTGAATGATATATTTGAATAATTTGATACCACAAAGATTCCTTTTCAGTTTTTCAGTACCCAACAATGAATTACCAGAAAAATGGGATCAGAATTCTGGTCTCTCCATCAATGTCTAGCAAGTAGCAACTGATAAAATGTGGCACCAGGGCATTCTCAAAAAATTCTATCTTCTTTCATTCAGCAATAAGTGGAACAGAATGGTATTGGGTTAACCATTATTTTCGTCTTTTGTTATGGTTGCAGATTTGCATTGATCCGAGTTTCAGAGGATCAAGATTCTCTCTGGTAGATAGAGGTTTTATATATGTGATAGCTCATATTCGTGGTGGTGGTGAAATGGGCCGGAAGTGGTATGAGGATGGGAAGCTTTTGAAGAAGAAGAATACTTTTACTGATTTCATTGATTGTGCCGAGCACTTGATAAAAAACAAATATTGTTCCAAGGAAAAGCTTTGCATCAATGGCAGAAGTGCTGGTGGCCTACTGATGGGTGCTGTTCTAAATATGAGGCCTGACTTATTCAGGGCTGCTGTTGCTGGAGTTCCTTTTGTGGATGTTGTCACAACTATGCTTGATCCAACTATCCCACTGACAACAGCTGAATGGGAGGTATTCATTATCATATTCCCTTTTTGGAAATGTTCTTTGGTGCTCTTTTGTCCATTCACTAACACTCCAATCGCCTTTGGGTACCACATCATCAAATCAATACCAATCGGCATCCATCCAAATGTTTAAGCAATGCAACCTGTTGAACATCTGTTCAGCTGGGGTCTGATCTAAGCTAGTTCACATTGAGCACAACGGTTGGGGATACTTAGGCAAAGATACATATAGTAGGCTTGACCAAGTCTCAGGGCTAGGATACGGTGATCCCTTGTTATTAATTCATAATACCTATTATATATTCCTTTATAATCTGAGCAATTTAGTTTTTGAATGATTTCAGTATGCTTTGTGCCTGAGAATAGGAATGTGCCTTGTGCCTGAGAATAGGAACAGAATATTCGGCACTTGCACGATAGGGATGTTTTGATACTTGTACCATGACAATTGCAGAATTGGCATGTTTTATTCGAGCCGTACACATGTCCACCGTGTTACAGTTATCCTACTTGTTTCTGTTCTTATCAATATACGTGTTTGTTATCCTTGGTTCAGGAGTGGGGTGATCCAAGAAAAGAAGAATACTACTACTATATGAAATCATATTCTCCCGTTGACAACGTAAGTGCTGATGTTTGTGTCTCCCTAGGCATATTTTACTAATGAAGCTAGGATGATTTTTCTTTCTAGTGAACATGTTAGCCTCAGTTGCACTGGCAGGTGTTGCATGAGCATTGTAGCGTTATTGTAGATTGGAATGGGATTGTGCTTGCATTGTTGGAATAGGTGAAACTTAAACTAGGAAGTGCCATTCATCTTTAGGTATTCTTGTTTCTGTTATTTGCCCCCACAAGAGCGAATTCCAATTTAAATTGACTGCAAAAGCACTTTGGCCTGCGGTGTTTGCCCGTCCATGTTATTACAGGTGACAGCACAGGAGTATCCCAACATTCTTGTCACCGCTGGCTTAAATGGTAAGTGGCCCTTTGATTTGCATTCCTAGTCGCTGGGGTAATGCGACTCATTTTGGTTGGTGGTAATGAATCAGATCCTCGCGTGATGTACTCTGAACCTGCGAAATTCGTGGCAAAGCTGAGGGAGCTGAAGACAGACGGGAATCTTCTGCTGTTCAAGTGCGAACTGGGTGCTGGGCACTTCTCCAAGTCGGGAAGGTGAATCAGTTGTTTTCCCCATCCATCCCCTGGGATGATGATTTGCATTGCAGTTTGAGAAGCAATGTAAGGAGTAAGATGATGCTGACAAGAATGTTTTGTGATGATGATTTGGACTGCAGGTTTGAGAAATTACAGGAAGATGCGTTTACTTATGCGTTTATCCTCAAGGCACTGGGCATGACTTCATTGTGAATCTCTCCTGCGTGTTCTCCGCTGTCTTAATGCGTTTATCCTCAAGGCACTGGGCATGACTTCATTGTGAATCTCTCCTGCGTGTTCTCCGCTGTCTTAAGGCTGGTTTGGCTCCGCTGCAGTAGGTTGGTGTGAGAAGCAAATGGAGCTGCCTGGTTGGGTTGTGCGTGCTCTGGAGTTGTGAGAAAAAGTACTCACTATTTCTATCCATATTCCTTGGCAAAAGGAGTATTCCTGTACTGCGGAGATCTCGTTCCTCATCCGTTGTAGTTTGCTACTGCTGAGCCACATTGGCCTCTTTTTCTCCTAGATAGAAGAACAAAGAGTAAAACGTATGGCTGGCCCATGAACTTGCCAGCTGAGTGACATCCACGTCTTCGGACTCGTAAAATGCATATTTGGGTTCTAAACTTGCTAATCGGCTCATGTGAGGTCCAAATATCTATAACTTAAGTTAATTTGCATGTGTGGCATGCTGACTGTGTATTTGACAGGTGTGATCCACATGTTAGCCTATCTCCCCCTTTCCCTCTACTCTGCCGCACAATTCCTCAAATCGACCTCAAGCTCTTGCCCCCTTGCCATGCGATGGCCAAAGGTGATCGAGACGACGGTGATGCTCAGTTGCTAACACTAGCTGGGCACCATGGCCGCGCTACCGCTTCGCCCTCCCTTGCCTCCACTGACCCCGTCGTGGATGAGGAGAGGCGGTGTGCACGACGTTGGTCCTCTCAGCTCTGCGCTCGGCTTCCTCCTCCTTCGCGACGACAATAGGCACTTGCTCCCACCCTGCCACCATTAGCTCGACCCGTGTTTGTGCGTTGCGGACCTTGGGCGAAGCTCGGTTGCGAATAGGGACGAGCGAACGGGGTTGGAGAGGAGCAGAGTAGCTAACATGGACGGGATAGACCTTAGGCGGGTGGAGGAGGTGCCGCAACCGGATCTTGGTACACAACCAAAGCGGACCTCGAACGGAGGTGGGACGAGCTCGGTCACCGCTAGGGCTGGATAACGAGCCAGCTCGGCTCGTTATACTAACGAGCTGGAAAGTCAGCTCGGCTCGGCTCGTTAGCTCGCGAGCTGAACATGTAATACAAATATTGACAAATAAATAATTGTTGGTGTTCACAATTTCACATAAATGACATAAACACAAGTACACAATCATGTACATGGTACAAATAAGGTCTAACATGCAAATATGCAAATAAACATAAGTATATAACCATGACATGAGCAAACTTTAGCTCGTTGAGCTACAATATTGCAGCTCGTTTGGCTCGCGAGCTGCGCAAACTCGCTCGTTATACTAACGAGCTGAAATGGTTGTTCAAGCTGGCTCGTTAGCAAATCGAGCCGAGTCGAGTTTGTCACGAGCCGAGCGAGCTAACGAGTCACGAGCTTTTCGTCCAGCCCTAGTCACCGCTGGGAAAGGGCAAAGCTGACAGCCACTGGGCAGACCTCGAGCGATCGATGGCTGGAGAGACCTTTAGGCGAAGGTGGAGGCGGGGCCGCGACCAAATGCTAGCATGTTGGCGGGCCTCAAACGGGAGTAGGGTGGCGTTATCCATAGTAAGGAAAGGGTTGATGGAGCCAGCCCCCTCTGAACGGATCTTGGGCGGGCGGTGGGGCGGCGGCTCGGTTTGTCAATTGGAAGAGGGCCCCCGTGAGCCCGACGACGACGATGGAGGGGTGCGGACGAGGGGAGGGATGAGGGCAATGAGAGCCATTGTGTCGGCGACGGAGGAAGGGGTGGTGAGCAGCAGTAGCTTAGCATCACGCAGGTGATGATTAGACGCTCTTGTTGTATACAACCAAAATAAAACCAAGCCTAGACGAGACAAGAGAGGAGGCTGCCTGGGCGGGGCGGTGCAGCGCAACATCCCCAAACAAAAGAAAAGGTCCAAAGGCCCATCATCCATCGCTCACCTCGCGGCTTGCTTTCTCTTTCTCTTTCTCTTTCTTTCCCCCCTCCCCCTCATGTTGTCCCCTCTCCCCTCCTCTCCATCCCCCCTCACGAAACCACACGGTGCGGACCGGAGCGTGACATTAGCGCCGCAACACGCCTCCTTCTTTCCAGGTCTATCCACTCCTCCTCCTCCCCCTGCTACCGTTGGTGGAGTCGGCGCCCGTCTCCCCCCTCCCCTCCCCCTCCCAATTCGAGATTCCCCCATCTCTCCCTTCGATTCGATTGGTAAAAAACCCTAACCCAGAGGCAGAGCGCCTGTTACAGCAGGGTGGGGCAGCTGTCCCTGCTACAGACGATGCTGAGATTCTACACTTGTATCTTCACGATTTGATTTTAAAATTGCATCAGTGTTTACATTGATTTAATAATAATAGGTGGGAAAACATTGAGACGCGTCTCCGTCTTCAAACGGCGCACGCGCACCCTCTCGTCTACCCTCCCCTGCCGCTGCCCTCTCGCCTTCTCCTGTCTCCTCTGTCGCTGCCCTTGGCTCGCATCCTGTCTCTTGCTGCCGCCGCCCACCGTTCTCCCATCGCAGCCAGGACGGGCGGCCCCTCAGTCCCTCACAGGCAGCCTCCACGCGGCCCCTCGCGGGCGCGGCAGGCGACCGCGCTGACGGGCGCGGAGCCGCGGGCGGCAGCGGCGCCGAGACGCGGGCAGCAGGCGGCGCCGCCGGATCCACGAGGTACGTGCTACTGCTGCTCCGGTCCTCCGGGGCTCCGGGAGATGCGGCCACGGCGTTGCTGCTCCCGGTCGGGGAGAGAGGCCTCATCCGTCGGGGGATGAGAGTTCTGTTGGAGTCGGTTTTTCCCCTCCGTTCCTGCTCAACAAGTCCCTCTTCTCTCCTCCGAAGATTCGTGCTCTTCCTGCTCTGGTGGGTAGTGGTAGACGGCCAACGACGAGGTGGGTCCTGCTCCTCGTTCCTCTCTCGGATTGAGGCATGGTGGTGGCTAGGTTAGGGTTTCCGGTTCAGGGTCGTCGGGGGAGGGTTCCATGGCCGGCGGGCTAAGAAGAGCATCTGGTGGCGGCAGTAGGAACTAGGAGCTGCGGCGGATCAAGGGTGGCGAGGTGAGGCGGCATATAACGGGCGGGCGGATGACAATTGATGTGAAGGGCTGACGGAGGGGGCAAGTGGCTTCGTCAGTTAGAGAATGGCGGAGTGTAGGGCGGCTTGTGGGTGGCCCAGGTGGTGGCGCCATTGCCTGTGGTGCAAATCTTGCAAGTGTTGCGTTAGTAAAGTCCTTGATTTATTTCTATGTCGAACCTTCGCATCACGGCTGGCATGCCCTTCTCCTTCACCTTTTTGTCATGTGCTGATTTATTTTAGCAACAGTCAAAAGGGTAATAGGAAATTATGTGATTTATTTTTTTAAATTGAAAGGTTGGTTATTTTAGCTCTTCGATCCTGGTTTGTGTTGAATTAATGAATTATATTATAGCATTAAAATACTTTGCTACTTTTTTATAGGAGGTACCATCTCCAATCTTTAAGCATCAATTTGTTAATCATTTGTACTCTTATCTGTTCGATTTCAATGAGAATGTGTGGATGTGTACACGATCTTTTTTACTACGAGTTTTGTCTCACATGTTCGCCCCACCTAAAATTTAAAGCATGCTCCGCCACTGCTTAGATACAAGCTGTTTCCTCTCTCCAAAATGAAACCAATGTTCTTATTCACATGTTTTACGGCTACCCTTTCCAATTCACCAGCGCAACGTCCCCAATCTCATTTCATTTCTTCAAAACCAATAATCCATCCACTTCACATCTATGCAAAATACACTAGACGACGGCATTACTCACTCTTCTGCTGCTACTTTCTCTTGCAGAGCAAAACCTGGACGTGTTCAACAAATCACCCCTGGGGAATGGGAATCCCATGATGCCGCCACACAGGTAATTACCTGCTCTTGTTACATATGCCACTAAATAATAATCCGCCCACCATTTTATTACAATATTTAACTTCTACTATGATATGAATCCCTCTTCACTTGATACTAGATTTTTACTAAGCCACCTCAAGCAGCATCACATCCAAGTGGTTTGCTGTGTCCTGCTAACATGAATCAATTATCCATTACACTCATTGTGTTATACTACTCCATCCTTAGAGCTCCAGACATTTTACCTGTAAACTGCTGGTGTGTTAAGTGACTTGTTTCTTCCCTGAAAACAAAAGTAACTCGAATGAATTATTCATTAAGCTCATTGTGTTTAGTAGAGCTCCAGTCAAATAACTTTGCCTATAAACTACTGATGCCTTCTGTCCCTTGCAAATGAAACTAACGCTTCATCGGCCCAAGGAGCGTAAATGGTCACAAGATTAATGCCCGCTCCTTATTTACACCGTCGTTCATATATCATTGAACAAGAAACTATTGTCCACATTCATATTCATGCACACTGTTGATTTTGCTCACGGTCTACCCTTAGTACTTGTTGTTCACTGAATTACTATGCTCCTTTCAGGAAATTTTGTCAACTAAGCGTGTTCTGGTGAACTTTTGAGCCAAATAAGATTTGGTCAAAGGGTAAAGCAACAGAGCAGCAATAAAGTGCTCCAGGCACGATGCTCGAAGATTTCTTCACTCTCACTGAGATGAAAGATGGCATTTCAACTGCTGCAAGAATCACAGAGCTGGTATCTGAGATCCAGAAGCTGAAAAATGCAGCTGAGATCAACACGGCTGACATGATAAGGCAGTGTTCTACGGCTGCAAACACTCTAGCTTCCACCAAAAATGAAGAGTGTCTTCAACATTTTGTTGAGCTCAATGGCGTTGGTTTTCTCAACCTTTGGCTTCAGGATGCTCAAAATTGTGGTGGGGATGTCACCAGCTCAGCTGAGGATCTAATAGTTGCAATATTAACTGCAATGGAGTGTCTTCCAATCAATAATGAGCAGTCAACTTCTTGTGGAGTTATGTCTACTGTTCATCATCTAACTGCTCACGGAAATGCCCTGATCAACCAAAAGGCAACAGGACTCTGTCAGAAGTGGAGCAGTGTACCGAAATTTGGTACAAATGGCAAACATTTTGATACAGAGGAGGCATGTGAGATTGATCAGAAGTCTCCAGAAGTTAGCCTCAAGACAGAAATTGATAAACAGAGTGTAGTGGACGAAGCTCGAAATCCTGTTGATGAATCAAAACCTGAGTTTACAACTTGTTCAGATGCACCTTTGTCTGATCCTTCTCTGACCAATGATAATACTGATGCAACAAAGCAACCACTGGGGCTAACATCACCAAATTCATCAGATGGAAATGCAACACTAGGAGATGTGAAGAACTTGGTACCATCCCATACATCTGCATGTCACGAGGGTTTAGAAGATGGACAGCCCATCACCAAGGAAACTTCTGCTTCCACTGATGTAAGTTTGTCCGCTAGTGGCATACTTAGATCAAACTCTATTAATGCAAAGAGTGGTACTGGGCAAGATGCACCCTTGGATGTGACTCCAGCGGCCCTGTCTTTAGAGTCTAATAAACCTGACAAGCTGTTTGTTAATAGCAAAATGGATTTGGAGGATAAAATTGTGTCATCTAGCTTGAGTATCAAGGAAGCTGAGCCGTTTGCAGCTACTTTGAACCATCTTGCCGATGTAACCTGTGATTTGCAAGATTTGTCTGGGGAAAGCACAGGCAAAGAAGAGGGACCTACATCATCATCTAGTTCAGATGATATGAGCATGGGCAGTGAATATATATTGAAGAGATGCATGAAGAGCTTTGGGGATTCCTCAAAGGCAACAGACACAAAATCGACTGCACTGAAAGGGGAGAAATCAACACGACTAACAGAGTATGATGATACAGATGCACTAGAAGTAGCGCGTCTGGTGGCTATTGAGGTGGAGCGGGAAGTCATTGATTACAGAGGACCTTTTTGTGGTTCTCCTGATATTAATTCCAGGAATGCTGATAGTCCTGATTTGGAAGCACGGCGGCAGCCTGTACCCGTTGTCGATGAACTGAATGACAATAAATCTTCCAGCACAGGTGCTGATTCAGGAAATTCCTCATCTCTTAAGGAGGATGGATCAGGCATTACTGATGGCAGTGGTCCATTGAGTAGAAAACATACACGGAGTGTGGAACTGGGGAACTTAGACCTCAATGAAAGTCAATGTGCTGAGGAAGCTGACTGTAATCCGAAGTCCATTCTTAGCAATTCTGTCAATTTGTCGATGCCTATAGCTGTGGCTGCTTCAAGAGGCTCATCTGTGTTTCCAGCTCGGCTCCACTTTGAAGGTGAGCTTGGGTGGAAAGGCTCTGCTGCAACCAGTGCCTTTCGACCAGCTTCACCTTGGCGGACTCCTGATGCAGAGAAGTCGCTGTCAGCTTCTTCACATAAAACAAGCAATGTGTTGTTTGATTTAAATGTAGCTGACAGTGATAGTGCTACTTCTGGCGAGCCACTCTCAACAGCAATCCTGCCAGCTTCATCTGACCTAGCTTACAAGGGTGCTTCTACAGCCGTTGGTGCAAGTGGAGGACTGAAGCTTGACCTTAATTGCTCATTTGGCGATGAGGAAGACTCTATCACTGCAAGCAATGTACCACCATTGTGGAATCGCCAACAATTCAATGGCAACTGGAGTCAACCTTCCTCCTCATCTTTGAGGCAACCTGCAGTCAGGAACTTCGACTTGAATGACAACATGTCAGTCACTGATGGTTCTGGACGAGGAATAGGGTCTTCTGTCAAGACCCCTGCAAGGGACACGTCGGACCATTCTGCCGTCACAATTATGGGTAAGAGGATAATTGTTGGACAGAAAGAACAGGGGCAACAATACCAGCATAACTTTCTGGGACCGAGTGTTGAGTCAAGAGTTCCTGCGAGATCTATTCAGCCTTTTGCACATACGTCTGATTACAGCGGTGTCAGTTATCCATCGCAACCTGCTATGCCTTTTCCCCCAGCTTTCTTTGCTCCAGGAGGTGTTCCATACATGGTTGATGCAAAGGGTGCACCAGTCATACCTCCACTATCAGGCTTAAGCCTCGGCATTTCTCATCCATCTTTCAGCACCAGAGCAACCCCACCCTCATCTAATGAATTGGGTTACTATCATCCTAGCATGGATTTCAATTATGGACTGCCATCTGAAGGTGCACGTAGGGAAGCTGGAAGCTACTGGCCCGTGTCCTACCAGGGCCAGACCATCTTTATGGATGAACGCACGAGGAATATGTCACAGGGTGGCAGTTCTGAGCTGGTGCTGAAGCGAAAAGAGCCAGAGTCAGGTTGGGACATTTACTCGCGTCGGTAAGCATGAAGGTCTGTTGCAGCTGTAATCGATTTTGTCTTGTTTTCGAAATGGTTTGTTCAATGTTCCGCTTATGGCGGCACCTTGGACAATTGTATTCTAGGGTATTTCTTTGGCACCAGAAAATGGGTCCAGCTTTAGTAGGTCTGGGGACATACACGGAGAACTGAATAAGAGGTCAGCCAAAGGTAGATTTGAGAGACGTTGACATGGCATGGACATTGTTAGCTGCTGGAAAACCACCTTGTGTAGATCTGGTTCTTTGTGAATGTATTAGCTTGTTTTAGTTGACAATATATAGCCAAATTGCTCTCTGCGGAAAGCTGAAATTATGTAAATCATCGTATAACTTATAGATGAAATGCATCCCTTTTTGTTATCCATCTACTTTCCCTGGGTTGATGCAAAGTTGTAGGAACAATTGTTGTTGTATATATCATTTAGCCTCGAAAATTTCAAAGGTCGCATTGCAGGACTCATCTTTAAACAAAAGTGAACAAGAAGTGGGATTAAGATCCTTGAAGTCAACTACTAACTGTGTATCATTGACATCATTAACCAATCAGACAAACAAACAGACAATCCTGTCTGCCTGCCTATTCGCCTAAAACTGCTGTTGCGGTGTTTGTTGCACAAATCAAACCTAAGAACACCAATCTCTTGGAGAGCCGCTGCCGCTCCGTCCACCAGGCTGTAACAAACATACTGCAGCCGCTTCGTCCAAGGCAGGAGCAGAGCGGACTGACGAGAGCTACTGCCATTCCGACGAGGCTTCTCTCTTGTTTCTTTTCGTCTCTTTGGACCCTCCCTGGGCGACCTCTCCATGGCACCTGCATGTGTATGTGAATAAAACCCCATTAGCAGGAATTTATTTTGGTAACAGCAACTGAATTTCTTCTTTCAGAAGGTGAAATCTAATGGTCAAAACAGAAATTACTGTAATCTAATAGCATACAGTAGCAACAAGGAAAACCATCCAAGCAGCAGCACTGCTTACTAGGGGTACCCAATGGTGGTGTTTCCTAATTAATTGCGGCACTCCAGTAACCCAAAATGATCATCTCCTACTGCTTACCCATCCTGCATTTGCTGCTTTCGTTTCTTGTGGATACCATTTGGCGGCATTGGCATGACATCATCATCCTCCTCCTCAGGATCATTCATTTAGCAACGCGAGGCTCTCCAACATGCTCGTATTAACCGAGGCTTGTCTTAGCCGCTCTTTGGATTCTTGTACCAAAACAAACGCTGCAAAATTTGTTATCTCATTTACCCCGCATAGGAAAGACAGATTAGTTGAGTGGATGATGCGATGCGAATTCAGAGGCATGGAGGGGACATGAGGTGAAATACCGAGAGCCCGCAGCGCGCGGAGATGGAAGACTTTGGGCGCGTTTGGTTCACTGCATTTACCTCCGTCCAGGCTCGCTAGATGCAAGCAAAAGCTTGTCCGCAGCCAGGCTCTGGAAAAACGAGAAAATTGGCCGTCTCTGGAGAGCCAGGCCGGCGCGAGCGCACGAGCCAGCATATGGGAGAATGTGCAGACACAGAAAAGCACTTTTTGCATTGGCCGTGCAGGTGACCAAACAGAATCTGTCTCCGGCTTGCATGAGTACATACGTCAACCAATCACGGTACTCTAGCATCCGTGGAGCCTGGCCGATAGGGGCCTGCATGCGGCGTGCGAGCCAGGCTGAGCTCATCCTCAAACCAAACGCGCCCAAAGTTGGCGAGGTCAGGATGGCCGGCCGGCGTTGGAGGCCCGTGCCACGGCCAGCTCCTTCAGGCCCATCAGCAAACCCTAGATACATATGATACGGAGAACCCTTAGATAGATTGATTGGCCATCAAAGCAGAGCAGAGCAGAGAAATCGAATAATCGTTGTTGCATTGGGAAGGAAGATCGCCGTACGAGCTCCGGCTCGGAGAGTGTTCGAAGCCACCGCGTGCCTGCTGCATCTTGCCGCGCGGCGGCGGCGGGCGGCGGCGCCATGAGGAGAGGAGGGGAGAGAGAAGGAGGAGACACACCTATTCTATTGAATTGAATAGTATTGGGGTGGGGTGATACTTCCTCCGTCCCCAAAAAATGCAACTCTCGCTTTCTGAGAAGTCAAACCATTTCAAGTTTGACCATATTTATACAAAAAACTACTAACATTTATACTTTAAAATAGTTTTAGTATAAAAATACATTCCATAATCAATCTAATGATACATATTTTGTACCATAAATGTTAGTGTTATTTTATATAAATTTTAGTTAAACTTGAAATCGTTTGACTCCTCAGAATACGAGAGTTGCATTCTTTTTGGGACGGACAGAGTACAGGATATCTGGACCGCATGATTAAATGCTCTCTTCCTTTCTTTCCTTTTTCGTTTTTGCTTCCACGATTCAAAAAGAAAAAAATCACACATTATTTTTGAAAGAAAAAGATCATAGATTATACGTACCATCTAAATTTAATTAAATTCCTATTTCAAACCATTTTCACATATGATGTTAATTCCCACAACGCGCCATGAGCTATCATCAAAATGGAGCATGCCAGTTTACTCATAATACACGGCCGGATCAACAACACATTTTGCTACACACGTACTCCCTTTGTTCAGAAAAAAAAATACAACTATGGGTTCCGTACAGGTTAAAGTGATCCACATCAGATCAAGTTTATACTAAATTGTATTCATATTTATGGCTCTAAATAAATTTATTATAAAAATATATTTTATAGTTAATTTAATGATATTTATTTATAATCATAAACATTGATAATTTTTTTATCTATAATTGATTAAACATATTAAGATACTAAAACATGTTGTGCTAGAATTGTATTTTTGGGTACGGAAGGAGTACCATTAAATTTTTATCAAACACGGGATGAATCAGAATTGAGTGACCATATCGAACTACACCATAGACAAATCAACAGACAGCGCTGCATCAGTCGGTATAAGTCAGTCGACTACTCGACTACTCCCTTCGTCCCAAAAAGAATACAACTACGTGTTGCGTGCCACTTAAAGTGGTTCATGTTTGACCAAGTTTCTAGTAAATTATATTTATATTTATTTATGGTTTTAAATAAATGTATTATGAAAATACATTTTGTAACTAATCTAATGATACTTATTTCATCCCATGAATATTTATATTTTTTAATCTATAATTGGTCAAACTTGAGATACTAAAACATATCACTGTGCTAGAATTGCATTCTTTTTAGGACGAAGTGAGTAGTTCAAAATGAAGTCAGTTTGACAGCCAGTCGAAACAAAGAATTGATGACTCCGTTTTCCTTTTGTTATATCATCAACGTTTTTTCAATTGTGCGTCTAAAGTNCCACCACAGGGAAGAATAAAAACATGTCAGAAATCCCTGGTATAACCAACCGGCGTATACCCCTGCCACATTTAAATTCAAAGACCATGGGCCGAAAGAAAAAAGGAAAACAACTCATTGTTTTGTGTTTTGCCACAATTAAGATGATAATCATGATGGACATGAGTCCCCTTGATTGTCAAGCAGACATTCCTCCAAGAAGTTGCTCAGCTGAGAGGTGTACAGCCCAGGATTGCTCCGGTAATGGTCCACATGGGGCGACGATACAAAGTCGCAGGCCCTCACCTCATGCCCAGCTCTCCGCTGAACCTCGATGAATGACTCAACTGATTTTGCCGGGATCACCCTGTCAGCAGAGCTGTATATATACAGTTGGGGGCACTTTGGCTGCTTCGACGACAAAAGCTCCATGACATCAGATAACCGCCTGTTAAAAAGAATGTTGATGAGCTCAACTGTGGTGCAGTTGACAACATTTATAAATACCCAACCAATCTAAGCAAATGCTAATATGGTGTATTTGCTAAGTAAACTACAGTATATGATTATAGGCATCTTCTTAATTGCGAACCACACACATCTACACTTTACTCTGATGCAATGTCAACTACCACTAAGATAACGTCATGGTATGGTGGACTATGATGTGACAGTACCACACCACAATCAGCAATTCAATTATTTAGTTTTTGTGACGTGAGCACTTAGAGGTCACAAATGCCCCCATCTCCAATTGAGGACAACTCAGTTGAAAACGGCTTATAGATAAGACTGAAACCCAAATGATTTGTTTCATACGTGGGCAGCATGCGCACCTGTTGATCCTTGGATAGTTCAAAACAATATCAAAAAAAGTCTCCAATGCAGACAGTAGAACCGCCTCCGTTGCTGCCGTTTTGGGCGCCATGTTAGACTCCACAACTAGGACATCAGACCTTGAATCATTTGATCCTAGTCCTTTTGTGGTGACACTATGTTTTTTCATGATGGCAGCCGAGAAGCCTGAGGCCCAAACCTGAGTTCAGAAAACAATACAAACAAGTTCATTATTTACAATTTACAACAAACTTGATGCCAGGAACATATGACTTGCTGTTTAATTCAGCTGTGAAGAATGCAGATGATAATATTTGAACAACAGCTCAGGAACCACCAGGTCAAATCATGAGCTGTAAATCCTATAGCTAAATGAGTCTAGCCAAAATTTGTACCTGAGGATCAGGTGCGGCAACAGGTGCAGAGTCTATTACGCAAGCTTTAATTTTCTCCACTGCTGAAGCATCCTTCAGTTGTAGGTTCTCCAGAATTACGCCATAGCTGCAACATTTTTTTAAAAAAAAAAAGAAGAAGAAGAAATTAAGCATCAAACAAGATGAGAGCTTGTTCTCGATGAAGGAGAACCAGGAGGAAGTGTATCATACCAAAGCCAGCCAGTATTACTGAAGGTATGGAAAATAATCTTCTTCCCACTCTCCTCCCTGACCCAGCCGGCAAGATGTTCGGATAGCATCTCTACATTCTTCTCAGCCTTTCCTCCAAGGTTATAACTGAGGATGTCAGACATCGGGAGGGTGAAAGTGACAGCATGGAAGCCCCTGGAGGTGTACCAATCGGCATATCTCTTGAGATGCTTCTGCCTTGAGCCCAGCCACCCAAGAAGAACCACCACGGTCTGAGACTTGTCGGGGAAGTCGGCGCAGACCCTGGGATCTGGCAGATGCCAGCGGTATAGCACATCGGACGACGAGGAAGGAATTGCAGGCATCGCGTCATCTTGTTCTGAGATCTTGGCAAACTTTGCATACTGGTAAACGGTCTGGATGACCGGCAAAGACGCAAACGGAGCCTCCAACAGGCGCAAACTCTGGAGATTGCGTGGCAATAGCTGAATGCCAGAGGCTGGAGGCGCTGCTGGAACATCTGTCCTGGTGGCTGGAATTGACACAAGTGCGTCCCCCACATTTGCGCTTGCATCGGAGAGCTTGTGGTGGGACAACTTGTCGGGCAGCTCGAGGGAGGAGACGGCGGCGAAGGCGGCGACGGCCATGGCGGATAGGGGGCGGAGGGGTCCTGAGAAGGAAGCCATCATGGATTGTGGAGCCTTGTCGGCAGCAACGAGATTCTTGGGACAATGCCAAGGAGGAAACTTGTGGAGGTTATTTATCTGTCCGCGTGCACCTTGCGCCCTGCATCACAGGAAGGAAAGAAGGAAGGCTTAGCTGTCTGTCCGTCCGTCCGTTCGTCCGTCCTAACACGCGGTTTGCATAAATTGAATTCATTTTGTTTTTTCTGCTTGTTTGAAGAAAAAGAAAGAAGGAACATGCGTAGCCAACGGGGACTTGGAAAAGGTCTGGCTGCCACATTTATTTACGTGTACCGCAATTGACCAGAGAAGTAGGCCCGGCGAATGGAAGGATGCACACGTCTTTGTCATGGTCAACATGGTAGAATGCTTGCTTACCTGGTGCAAAATTAGGATGGAATTGGACACGGGCTGGCTGCCAAATAGCCAATTTGACAGCCGAGCCCGGTGGTTGGCAGCAACTCCAAGTGCTGTCTCCTTCTTTACTGAAGCTGCAAACATAATCACATACTTTTTAGAAGAAAAGGTGGAGCAAATGAGAGGAAAATAAAATAAAAATGGTTGCGCATAAGACGGTTGGAATAGAAAGAAAAGAAATTTAGACATATAGGCAGAGGTGAATAAGGGGGAGAAGACGCTTTGTGTTTTGCTTGTGCCTCCAACATTGCCGGAAGGAAGGAACAGGGGAATTGAAAAGGTGCGTCTTGTTTCAGAAAGGGGAAAGGCACGAAAACTGGGAGAGAGAGAATTGGAATGAAGGAACGAATCAAATCTCCTGAATCTGCAAGGCAGAGGGGCAGGCAGATATGGATTTGATCCGATTCATGGCGCGAGTGAGAAAGAAGGAAAGAAAATACCTGGGGCGCAGGGCACGGCAGGAAGAAGACGATGGATGGATGGATCAATGAAGGAGCAATCCTCCCTTCCCTCCTCCTACCTATATACGGCAAGGGGAAGGGAAAAGGAGGCTCGGAGGAGATTCCCGCACGCATCCGTCCGTCGTCTACCAGGTAGAGAAGGAAATTGGCGGCGGCGGGCGGGGCGGGGGCGGTGACGGCGCCCGACCCGACCAAATTTCCCCTTGTGGTTGGGGTTGGGTCCGTCATGGGGTGGGGTGGGGGTGGGGAAGGGGACGAAAGAGGAGGATGAAGCCACGCACGTGTGGGCCCCAGCAGTCAGCACCTCCTCGTCTTCATGGGCTGGCTGGTGGGCTGGACTCGACTGATATGTTGGTTGGGCTCCCTTGAACCCAAGGACGAGGCCGGATATTCCTTCCTGGGGATATTCCCTTCTTTTTTCTTGATTTGAGAGGATTAGGAAGAACTTGTGTGTGATTGTTGGTTGGACGGAGCACGGAATGAATGAACGAATGAATGGAAGGCCACTCGATCAGAAACAAGGAATCGAATGCAACACAAAAATCTCTCACATTGATTCGCAGCATGCCAATAATTCCACTTAATGTGAATGACTAGATGTTTTTTTTTAAAAAAAAGTAAAATAAAATAAAATAACAACAGAATAATCTGTTGCTTGTAGCAGCCACACACCACAACAGAATAATCACATTCAGGAAAGGATGGAAGGACAATCTAGATATATACGTATGCTCATTCGTCAGCTCAAAAGCATCTGGCAAGGTCATGCATCAGCTGAAAATGATTCTACTTGTTCATTAAACCAACCATCCTGCGGTGCGGGCAGCATATGTCTCCGTGTAATATGTTAAAATGCTGGCCGGCCCGCCGGCCAGTGTTCCTATATTAGTATTACAGTCAAGGTTAGAAGCAAACAGCTTATCACTAACCCAGCTTCGGTCATACAAATGGTACAGCAGAGTATCCACACTTTATATCAGTCAGATGAGTGCAGCGTCCTATGCCTCCCAATCACCAGGGTATCCATCCTTTCAACCACGCATTCTTTCTGCATTCTTCACTAGCCCACGCATGTGAATATGGCCTCCACGTACAAGGACGTCACTCGGCCCAGTCCTCATCACTATCATCATCCAAATCATTATCCTGTACCAATAACAGAGTACCTAGCCTAGGTAAGGATGCAAAGCCTCTGTGCTCAAAAAATCAGGAATACTACATGAGTTGAAATACAGTTTCTTCTAAAACTGCAAACTGATGGGGTTTGTTTCAAACCACCACAGCAACTTTCTACACTTGAGAGGCATATGCTATGCTAAACTGACATGTGCTCAAATGCATATTTTGGTTTATGTAAGTTAACAATTCACCTGAGAGGACAGCTCTTCAATTTCTTCTTCATCCACCTGCAACAGAAAATGAAAAAGGCCAAAGGTCCTCAATGTCACAAATAGGCATTTACAAACCATTCACTGAGCAATACTTGAATCAAGATCCCTGCTCTACTCATTGATGTTGTTAGGCCTTTCATCTCATCTACCAAGGGCAACTAAAGCTCAAATTCCAGAAAACACTACCTTTGTTTTTTGCTTTTTCCGAGTTCCGCTGGCTGCATTCAACAAAAACAAGGGTCAATGTCCTCTATATATAAATGAAGCTGAAAGCTTGTCTCACAACGCTCAACACCCCTAGAGTTTTTGACTTGTACTATGAGTCTAGGATATATCTTCCCCACTAAAACTAAGGAAAGTCTCTGGATGCTTACACCGAATGCTAGCACATTAAAGCCAGTAGCAGATGGCTGCTATGGAAGATGCATGTCACAGTAGTGCATTTACCTTTCTTGATCCCTGTTGGCTGTTTCGCCATTGGACTTGCTCGCTGTTTCTTAGCAGCAGGACCTAAGGAAAAATGGCAATTGCAGCAAATTTAATCAACAAAAGTTCTTGGCAAGGAACATAGAAAGGCGATAATACAAAGAAACCTTTTGTTGCAGGGGATCCTTTAGGACTTCTTGTAGATTTCTGAAATAGGAATACATTTGCGATGATGAGTCCAGTTTGTTGATACCATAATGTAAACAGATAAAGTTCAACACATCCTTGTTGAATACAGTGTTGCCAGCCATGCAATCGGAAGTTAAGCTGATGCTTAAGGGCATAGCTGTCTGTGTGCACCTTTCGTGTCTACCTAGGTCTAATGGATGTCTGTGCACCTTTCCATGAGCTGTACAGTGAAACATAAAGGAAAAGCGCATGGCTGGCACACATTTCTGATTTTAATCCATCTCACCTTTTTCTCTTCTGCCTTTTTAAACATGCTAGACAGAGTAGCCTGAACAAGAGGCTCCTTCTTGGTAGCTGCAGGATTTGCAGGCTTGATGTCTTGGCTTTCATTCTTAACAGCTGGACTCTCCATCTTCTTCATACATAGAAGCACGATATGCCACAGGGCCACACAACTTAGTTATTGACATTCATAAATTTGAAGCTATAGGAAAAGCTGATTTTGAGTGGTATGGTACCTTCTCAGCAGAGTCATCAGGTGCCTCGACTTCATTATCGCTGTTAGATGAATCATCTCCAGAAGATAAATCTGTGTACCTACACAAAGAGCAAGGAGCCGAGGAGGAAATTGTTAAGTGTTAATTACTTGCTGGGGCAACGGGTGTATTTTTCGTGTTGGATGCTGTTAGCTGCAGATAGAAATAACCAGGTCATTAGAGAAGGAGTGCAGGGGTGGCTGTACTTTTTCAAGGCTTTCCCCGCATTTCTAGCGGACTGTCTAACTGGAGTTGTGGTGCCTGCACCATTCCCATCCTCATGATCTGAATCGCCAGAAGCATCAGATTCAGGCTTGGGGGAAAGGGGTTCTGTCATTTCCTTTGAGGCTGTATTTGCAGCTGCTTCATCAATTGCAGCACCTGCTCCACCTCTAAAATCACAATCTGCCGCAACAGCGTCCTATCACCAGTTGAAAGAGAGGGTTATTTTTTAAAAAAAAGATAATGGTTGAAAAAGAGGTATGGTTGGTAGCATGTATGACGGATATTGCATAGAGAAACAGAACAAACAGAGTGTAAATAATAAAAGTTGGAAAGAAGAGAGACATTTTGGAACTGTTTTGGAAACTCAAGTTTGAGTTCTTGTGGATTTTCTTCCTTGGTCCCAATCCACCAGGCCTGAGAGAAGACAATCTGGAAAAGGGACAAAACATGAGATTCTGCATTTGATTGTTGAATCGGATGATAATAAGGGGGATAGGGAAAGGTAAGGCTGACCAACCAGGCTCTCGAAGACGTCCTCACAGACGACGCCCTTGGCCGATCTGGTCATCTGCAGCGTGAGGTACTTGTTCTTGGGGTAGACGTGCGTGCCGAAGAGCTTCATCCTCCCCTGGGGGAAGTCGAGGTAGAGCAGCGGGTTCTTGGTGCCGAGGTCGGCGAGGTCCCCTATTCGGCCCCCCGAGGCGGCAGGCGCGAGGAGGCCGGGGAAGGAGAAGAGGAAGCGGCTCTTCCGCTGGGCGCCGCGGCGCAGGATGTCGCGGCCCTGCAGGCGCGCGATGGCAGGCGAGGGCGCGAGCGGTGTCCGCGGCGCGGGCGGGTGGGCGCGCTGGAGGAGGCCCTTGGAGAAGGCGAGCGAGCGGAGGCGGCGACGCTCGTCCGCCTCGGCGTCGGGGGGCGCCTTGTTCACCATCCTCCACTCGCTAGGGTTTTGTTTTGTTTGGGCGGGGTTTGAATTCGGCAATTTGCTTGCTTGCTTGGATCCTCTCTCTCTCCCCCTCTGGAGCAGGGGAATAGGGGATGAAGTGTGCGAGGCACTCCTTGTTGCCAGAGCCAGAAAACAATATTTTGGCAAAATTGGCTGGGAGACACTCTTCAAATGTGACTTTTGCTATAAACCACTAGTGGAGTGGCACGTGCCACAGGCACGTATTCAAAAACCTTTTAATCATAAGAGTTCTATATTTTCATAAAACATCTAGTATGAATAATTTACTAACTATAGAAAACATGATACGTGGATCTATTTTCAAAAAAACTAATATATAAGAATTTTTATTTAGTAACCCAAAATTAAATTGAAATTATCGTGCGCACACATGTGTTTAATAAATCAATTTTTTATAAAAAATGATTAACAATCAAATAAAAAATCTAGTAAATAATAACTTTATATTTATAGAAAAAAGTTACACATGACAACAACATATTTTGAAAATTCTAATAAAAAGAATATGATGGTTAACAATTTCAAGTCAGGCATTACGCATATTAAAAATATTCATTAGAGTAAACATACAGAGTACACAAAGGAGGACTGCAATTTTAGTACAATTTCAATCCCTCATTTTTCTTAACATAATAGTGTGCACGCACACATGTTTAAAAGAAATTATGTTTGTAATTAGTAAACTAAGTAATCAAATATTTTATTATTTTTCCAGCTGTATAATCTGATTGCTCACGGTCTCTCATGTTTTGTCGTGAAGCACATAATCAATTGGGAGCCGGTTAACCCGCGACCCGTCGCGCTCTCTAGGACGCGACCACACCGCCACAGCTACGCTAATTCCATCGGCCCTCAAATCCTCATCCTTCTCCTTTGCCCGGCCGTCCTCCCTCCCCCGCTCGTCTCCACCACCAACGGTGGCCAATGACGTCTCGCTATCGGCCGCTCCACCCACCTCACGCCCCGGACTTCCTAACCACTCCCGCTCCTCTTCCCCGCCACTGGCTCCGCCCACCGGCGTCCCCCAACGCCTGACTCTGGCAACGCCTTATCGCATCCGTTCACCCGCCTGGTGACCGTCGCCACCGCCAGGCCGGCTGTTGCCCAACCACCCCTTTCTACAGCCACCGAGACAAATTTCCCCCACCAACTCCAAACCCTAGTGGTCGTCGGTCACCGACAGTGTGCGCGGTCATGCGCTCCTTCTACCACACGTCCGGACGCGCTTTAGATTTAGATTTAGACTTAACAAATCAATTGACTCATACGAAAAGGAACCCCGAGTCTGATCAATGGTTCACATGGTAACCGCAATCGATTAATCTATAACAAAATTACTCAACTATTAATTATTTTTGTTTATTTCTTATAGTACAAAACCAATTAGTTACAAGCTTTTTTGGAAATTCTTAATCGATACCCAATCAATTTTACCACATTATCTATTTTATTTCTTTGCCTAAATCGAGAGAGTTACAAGCTTGTTCATATCACACTATAATTCATTAGGGGTATATCGTCCATTTATATCCAGTATTCCAACCAACAAACAAATAACCACAATCCACATAAAAACTTCATCTCCACATCGCGTTGCTACCATAGGCAGTGTTCAATCACATGTCATGTACAAGCAGAAAAAAACTTCATCTCCACATCACGATGCTCCCATAGCTAGCGTTCGACCACACCATGACACCAGTTTGTTTCTCGATCTCATTAGGCTCTACAACCACCCCATCACCTTCTTTCCTTTGACATTTTTAACAGATATCATAATACTGAAAGCTGAACAACAAAGAATTTTCTCATGATTATGGATAAAATGCCTATATTTTCGTTCTCACCAACCAGATAGACAATCCACATCACCTAGTAGTTGTTTCACCCCTGCAACTTCCCTTTTTACCAAACTATCTAGATATCCTGTAAACCATCTCTTTTCAGAGAACAAAATCCTACATACCATCATGTTTCAATTGAAGCGCAATTCTTTTTCAACTTTGAAGGTATCCTACCAAACTACTAATGATAGATTATTTACTGGAATTCATTCAATCAAACAACCAGTACATTGCTTAACCAAAGATTTGTACCATGCAAAGGTCAAAAGCAAATTGTATGGAAGAACAAAAGATTCTACCTTGATTGTTTTGCTCCTTGAAAATGAGACACAATAACATAGGTGTGTGCCCGTGCGTTGCTATGGGAAAAATAATACTTGAAAAAAATCACATCCCGCAATGAAAAGTTGTTTTTTCATATTATAGCCTCATATTAAAACGTAGTGTATATGCCGTATCATTTTAAGGTCCCATAAATCACAAAACTTAGAGTTCATTTACAAAAACAAAAATCTACACCCATCCTGATAATCTTCTAGTTTTCTCCATGATGCCTTTGTTCACTTTGTGTTCAAGAACAGTCCCCAAACCCCCCCTCCCCCCCCACCACAAAATGACTTTTAACTGGAAAAAAGGATCAAATTGATGGGAGAGAGATGAAGGCAGCAAAGGCCGCCAAGTCACTTGGAAAAATATAGGTTTCAAATAATGATGAAAATCCTGATGGAAATTCAATTTCTAAAAAGATAGGACAATGTCTTGCAACTGAAATTCCCAAATCAACCTTCGTGCAAATCCAAATTTTCACTCAGGTTAACCTCCAAGCAAATCAACCTCCGTGTACATTGACATGGCTAGTCAAGACATCTTCTCTCACTCAGAGAATTTCCAGGGAAAACCAATCCGCTTTCTCGATTAAAGGGGATTGGGAGGGAAAAACACTACTACACATTATGTCGTTTTTTTCTCGAACTACGCAGGAGAACTGCGCGTCATTTCATTAAGGTAGAAAAAAGGCAAGAGAGCCTACAGAACAAAGAAAACAAACACATTACACACCATTCAGGAGCATGTAGTCCTTAAGCTACTTTACATCAGAGCATGAAAGAAGATATATGCATAATTAGGCTAAGATCTACAAAAATTAAACAAAAGCATAGATACGACAAAAAAAAGAGAGATACAATCGCAGAACACCATTGTCCATACTATTATAAGCACCACAACCAAATTTTCCACCAATATCACCAAGGGTAACACCAGGTAGCTAGGACTGATACATTAACCTTTGCAATTGCACAAGAAAACCTGGAACGAGCATGCATAAGCCGGAAACAAAGAGAGCACTTAAAAGCGGCCTAAAAGAAAAACACACTACCATGTATGTTGTAGTCCTTTCCTTCGGTTATCAACCATGGTACACCACTGCATGACTCTACCATGATAACAGCGCATGCTAAACATATCAAAAATATGCTAATCAATTTATAAAAAATCTTGCTGAAACTTGGATTGCAAATCACCAATAGGAAACTAACTATAGCATATAATTTGTGAACTATCCAACTGACAGTAAATGAAAATATGATTTTAGACTAAAATAACAAACGAAATAAATATGAATCAGATGCATGATTCCCCCAAATGACATGTATTTAAAATGTGAAAGCTGACATCACCCTACTTTCATAAGAATTTATAGGTCTGCACTATTTTTCAGAAATTTTTAGATGACTTTTATATCCACACAGGCAGTACAAGATCTGATTAATCAATAAAAACTTACTGTTCAAAATATATAGCAAGGACAATGACTAACCTTTTTAACTATGAACGTGTTCATTTTTGTTACCAGCTAGCCTAGTGCTTCTATTTATGCCTCCAGTTGTGCCACCAGCAACTCTTGCAGCCATGGCTTGAAACCATCAAGTTATTGCATCATCTTAGTTAGTGTATGCTAGTTAATTCTCTTCTCAGCCTTCAAAAGGAGAACAATTTTATTAATCCAATTGCAACCAAGTTAGGATAATGACTGCATATCCAATTTCTTAAAAGTAGACCTATCACATAATGAATAGAGCAAAAGCTAAAAATTGCACATGGTCAGGTTCACATTAAACTGCACATGGGTTAAAAGAACCTGCATCAAGATAGGCATTAAGCTAAAAAAGGTTAAGGACCAGTCCATACCAGCACCTTTGGCGAAAGAATTGCCCATGGCTCAGACACTTCCTCTTCATAGGAATCCTCTGTAATTGAAATGAATCCACATCCCATAAGCTAATAATGTAAGTTGGGGGGTAAAGAGCTTCGAGAAATCTCACTGGTATAATTACAAATTACAGTTTTGCAAAGAACTCAAATGAATAAGACATGCCATAAGGGACAGGTGCATTGGTTGTGTCTGCATGAATACAAACATAAATCCAACAACCACAAAAACAAAATCAAATGGACTCTGTAATCCAAATAATGCAGTAATCACTATAAATATATGCATTAGTTTATGTTTTAGTCACGGGCATAGCCCCGAATCACTATAAAAAAGATGACATTGGCACAACCGTAACAAAGCATGCTTACCTCATCTCAACAGTGGCCAGCTCCTAATGCCGGTGGAAGAAACATCTAGCTAACCTCATCCCCTGCTCCTCTGTTTGTCCAACAAAGATCAGATTTTGATAAATTATCATACAAGCTAAGAAAAAATAACACAATTGCATTTCAACAATACCAACTTAGTTCCCAAAGTAATCAGGAATAAATTGCATTTCGACAAGGATGACCCTCAATAATCCCTAAACTAAAATCTAAGAAAGTATTGAATTTTAAAGATTTGTCACACTACCACACAATTTATCAATAGCCAATTAGGGAGCTTTAGAATACCAGCTAATTCAAACAAATCAAATTACGGAAACCAAATTTTACTAACCAAATCATGCAAGCACATTTTTGCCCATCTTGTATCAGCACATATGGTGTTCAGAAAGCAAGCTTTAGAATCACAGCTATAACACCAAACATAAACATCAGCCACATGAACTCGCCAAACTCTTCCAAAGATCATCTCCAAATCCAAATCATCAGTGAAGCAAGTGGCAAAACAATTTATCCCTAAATTTTTTTCTTAGGCAAAGGCGTTACATCAAGCTGCCAATGCATTATGAATCTGAAATTCTGAACCAAGGTAAGTTTTAAATTCACAACCTGGTCGTCGCAGTCCTCTGCTTCCCCTCCATGCACCTTGTGCCTCTGCCACGACGACCAATAGATATGGTGGTCCTTTTTCCTTGCACAAAGAGTGGTTTCTCTTCTTCTAGGCCTGTGGAGAAGAGAGGGAGAGCAAGTTGTCGTTCTGCTAGCACACAAGATGAGGAGTTGAGATATAAGGAATCTAATGGCCGCAGTTCAAATATAGGGAACTCCACACTTTTAGCAGAACGGCCCTAATTATCATGTTTAAATTAAATGACACCACCTTAATACGTAAAAAGATCAGATAGACCTAGAAGAAGCAAAGTATTTAACATTTACCAAATACATTAGAAAAAAGGTTGGAAAGGTCTGTAAGAAAAACTTGGATCCTTCTCTGATTGTTCAGGCTGTAAGAAATCTTCTTTTGAGAGCCCACATTCTCCAAAATCCTTGGAAAGATCTTAAGCTTGATGTTCTTCGTCCTGCCAACCTTTAGTATTGTTCTCATTTGTCAACGCTTCCAAATCATCTGCACATTTGTTTTGAAGAATTGCAATAATGATGTACAAACATCCAAAATGCTAAACTGGTTCAGCTACTACTTTCTAGAATAGAGAAAGTGTCATCTTCAGAAGGAAGAATAGTTATGTTTCCTTCAGTGATGCTATTAGTATCAGTAGCAAAGGGAACAAAGTGTGCATACCTCATTGCATCTAGTACGGTGGAGCTCTTATAAGACCTAGAAGTTTCACAGTTCCCAACCTTCAGGGCTTACACGAAAAGCACATCATCAGACCTGGCAGAAAGACATTCTGAATGTATTTCTTTCTGATGAACTGAATCCACATTTTTTAGGGTTCTTTAGGTTTCATTTGTAGTCTCCAGCAATGCATCAAAACTTTCTTGGATATAATAACCTATTATCATGGTGAGAATTTGGTCCGCGGCTAAGAACACAAGACCATGTGGTGTATGCATTAATAAAATATAATCGAAAGTTTCACTGTTATGCAGCTACTATTGCTTAACTACATCACACATGGCAATATATATATATATATGAGATAAAATAACATATGTAGGTTATCTACAAGCAACAACCAGATTAAATAAAAAAGAAGTGTATTGTGTTTATACAACCAAATTGGCTTGTTTTATTGTCTGGAACTCTTTACAGCACAATAAGTTTAATCAAGTGAGTAGTGAATCAACTTAAATTGATGTGCCAATTCATGTTCAGGTAAAATTGACATGCCCACATCAAAAAAATTAGCATGATAGTGTGTGCACATTGTTTCAGTAACACCACAAGCATTACGCATGTAAACATTTTGATTGAACATGTCACATACAAAGATGAATTGAAGAAAAAGAAAAGGAGGAAGCAGGATTCATAATTGTTAATTAACCAAGATTTTCCTATGCTACTACTGTATATATGCTAGTCTCAGTCTGTAAATTCAGCTGAACTAAAACCATGAGTTACAGCACCGATAAACAAGCGCATTGAGAAATAAATAATGATTGCAATTAAATCAACCCTCAACAAATTTGTAGAATGGGTCGTACCTGGGGCTCAAGCTCTTGATCCATTCCCTTCCTCCAATCGTCCTGGTAAGCTCATGATCTCGCAATCTGTTCGGCCCTCGATCCCTCATCTTCAACCAAACAACACAAGCCAGCAACACCAAAAACAAATAAAAGCAGAAGCAACCACCACCATCCAACTCAACAGTGAGTAAAGGAGAAGGAAGTATGGAACGAACTTGAAAAAAAAGAAAAGAGGGCACCGTCTTGGCTTCTCATTCCAACATGGCGAAGAGCGCCTTCCTCAATGGCGGCCTCGTCCTCCTCCCCATAGCATCCTAACAAACAACAGAACAAATCGGCATAGTTAACCCGCGGTGACTCACATTATTCCCACCTCCTCACAAATCTAAAACTCATCCACTGTGGCGAATATCATAGGAGCAGCACCCCATGGATTCCGCGAGAGAGTGCACGCAAACCGATGTTGTGTCTCTTCGACTGGGCCAGGGACTGAGGCATGAGATGGCCGTTGCTGCCATTCTCCTCGCCTCGTCGCCGGACGTGCAGGAGCAACTGAACAGGAACCCCATCGTCCCCCGAACGACCGTGATGGCCACACACGTACCTCAGTTGAGATTTGAGAACGATGGGAGGCCTCCTGCGATCCTGCCAACACGCGCCTCGGCCTCGGCCTCGAGGTTCAGGAACCGCACATCAATGGTGGCATGCGGATCGTGACGCTGCACCAACCAAAGCATCGGCCGTGCAAATCGTCAAACACCTAGTGAGTGAAGGCAACCACACGGAGCACATGAAGCCTTGTTGTCCTCATCGACAATGCGCACGAGGCGCTCTAGGCACTACAACGGGCCGAGCTTGAGCATGTCGGCCCTTCCCGCTTCCGACCAGAGGTGGATGGGACCGCCACTGCATATACATGCCGCCGCCGCAGGGCCGGTCCTGAGGTTTTAGGGGCCTGGGGCGAGCAAAAATATTAAGGTCCTTTCAGCAATGATGATAATATCAGTAAACACTCTATGTGTATATAAAAATTGTTCGTATTACCTTTTATGTTTCAGATGTGAAGTCATTGATGATATTATCAGCCAACCATGTCCAATAGTTTCTTCTCGATCCATATTTTACCAAATTGTCTAGCCTTTCTTGGTACATTAGAAATGATTCTTCAACAATTTCTAGGAGGATATTTCCTGATCACATGAGCAGTGTTTGTGTCATGGCAATAGTAAATGGAAAACAATGACACAATTGGTTGACCCTCACTGTGTACAATCAATACCTGGTTCTTGCTTGGCTGATTTTTGAACGGGAGACTGGATTTGGATTCCCATTCGCTGGATTGCTTCCTGGTCCATTCACCTGAGACCTAACGCCCTCCTCTCCTTGTGACCTTGTCTCTTGTTGTGTTCTGTTGTGGTAAGAATTAAAGAAATAAATTGACACAATAGTCAAAATTAAATTGATATTTTGATCAGCAATGGGACAGTATGTTAGATATGGGAGATGGACAGATGGCGATTGCTGATCGGTGTGGTGATCCAAAGAGGAAAAGATGAAAATACGAAGAGCTCACGATCTCACTTACCGACGAAGCCGACAACGAGATGTCCTTGATCCTGGTGATTCGTCATCCTAGCGTGATGCTGGTGTCCGGGCGTCAGACATTCGCAAGTCGCCGCCCTACCAACGTCCTGTCGCGAGGCCTAAACTCCCGATGTATGTGCGCTGCGGCGGCAGCACAATCGTCTCCCTCCCAGGGCCTCGAAGAAAAGATGAAACGACGACGTGGTAGGGAAGGGGAGGAATCGCGGCCTCGCGGGCACACGGATGGCCAGGGTGGGAAGTGACTGGGCGAGACGCAACGAAGGAGGCGGCTCATAGAAAGGAGGGGTGACATGCGGCATTGGAGGAAGGTGATTGACGAGAATCAGGGAGCGGCGATCAGGGAGGAGCTAAGGGTGCAATTCATGCACGCGACAAACCCCCCGCGCCGCCGCCGGAGAGGGGGTCTGGGGTCCTTGCTGGTTGGGAGGCAGAATGCGGCAAGGGGATATGAGGAAGAAGAGAGAGAAAAAAAGGAAGGTCTACTGCTCGAGACCGGCAAGGCCACAAGGAAGGAAATCAACAGTCATCTCTCATCCGCGTGAAAAAAGGAACATAAATTCAGGGGCGGGATTGGTGCCAGAGCAAGGTAATTAGACGCAAAATAGGAAACGGAAGATAGAGAAAGGGAGGGTAATAGGGCCGTGATTGATACCCTCACATACCCACGATGATATGGTTTCCTAATGACCGGGAGGGGGCTATGGTAGCTGGATCGGTGAATAAGGAAACAAATACCCGAAAATGGGGCGGAATTGGAATTTTGAATGGTGGGTACACGGGTGGGTAACTAAAAAGCGCGGTGAGAAAAAATTAAAATGTTTTGCCGCAGCTATTTTCTAACAATCAAGTTTTCCATCTCCCCCCCCTCCTGTCAAACTTTTTGGACTGTATCGTGGGCCCATCAAAGGAATTTGTGAGAGGTAAGGTGGGTAGCTTTTGGGTGAGAATTGTCCTCAAAAGTTATTCTCTTTATAGTATAGATTTTCTCTTTGTCCTCGATGGCGGAGGTTCTCTATACTCTATTTGTTTGTCTTCCCAACCAGTCTCACCACAAGGATAGAATAATGGATACGCCAAAGGATCATAGCAACCGTGATAAGCCCGTATGTAGCGCGGCCGATCATCTTTACCATAGATAATGATACTGCGTGTAAACCTTTGCTGTGGATCATTTCCATCAACCCAAATAGCCGCAACTTGATCCATGGCAGGCGCATTGTACCTCCGCTGGTCGACGGAAATGCTAGTATTAAGCTCAATTGTATACTCACTAATATTCGCAACACTGCCAAGGTTCCTGAACACCTGAACATAAGGGTTTTTTTCATTTAAAACATGAAGAATCCGCCGTATTAAATCCACATTCAGATTTGGTGACCTCTTAATCCTGTGGGCAATACTGACATCGGTGTCGTAAAAGTACAGTTGCATGTGCCGTGGCCCTTTACCACCGGGAACAAGCTGGTCTAGCTTATGATAAATCTGCCCATGTGCTTTGAACGTATACACGCCAGTTCCTCTGGCAGATGCAAGGCGACGATCAATGGAAACACCAAAGCTCGTGAACGAAAAGTGTGAGTTGAAGTATCGTATATGCTTGCGAAAATATTTTGCATCCCTAAAACTCTGGTTGGAGAATAACCTTTGGATCTCATCATGCACTTCTGGAATGAATAAACTAACCTTACCCTTCCTGCAACAAAAGGCCGCCCCTTCACCTGGAAATCTCTTTGCTTGGCAGAACTCACAATTATTAGCTTTTTTCAATATGAATTGCTTCTTAGGAAGGTCCTTGAATACTGAATCATACGCATCGGGAGCATTTGAAAACATGGCTGGATCTCTATAATATTCATAATGAACATCTGGAAAGGAGAAACAACATACATGTGTAACACATTATTATTATAATTCATATCCAGAGTATATTGGTTACCAGATCGGTTATAATATTGTATCTCACCCTTCTCGTGGAACACTCTTGCCTCATCGTCCTCCATAATGTCTGGTCCATCCTCATCAGGATCCATCTCATCCAGATCATTTTCTGATTTAACGTACAATTCTCTCTCCAGTCAACAAAATGGAAAAATGAGTTTAACTTGCATAGCAATCAACAATTTTATAAAAGGAAGTTACCTTCGATTCCATGTAACGGATTGTCTGGTTCCCAAATACCAGGATCATGAACACTTCCATGGGTGCGATCATCGGGGTTCGATATACCTGAATCAAATTGTGTTCGGCCACTCACACTGTTTTTCATACAACGTGCTCTAGTACATGGACCACTTCTCACTTGCGTAATCCCAGATAGAGTTTCCAGCCCTTCAAATATAAAATGATTATTTGTCCAGAGAATATACATTATACATAAAAAACATAATCATAAGAGCTGTATACTCATACCATACCACTCACTACAACAGAGTTTTGTGGAGTGGCCATGGCACTCATGTTATCATTAGCAGCCCTACGTTCATAATTTTGTCTGGCTCTTTCGTACTTTAGGGCCCTGTTCGCATCTGTCAATCTAGCATATCTTTTCTTGGACTTCTCCCTAGCCTTATTCCTCTCCTTATCCCTACGGCAATCTTGTGTGCAACAATTCGTCAGTCAATAGTGAAACTGTTAAAACAAATTTCAGATAAATTCAAAAAAATAACGCATACCAGTTGGCGTCGTGCCAACACCACCATGAGTGTTGGGACAAGCTCTTGTATACGTGTCATTACGGAAAAGCCAACTATCATCTTCGTTGTCTATTCCAGAGTCACCATTATTTCCTGAAAACCACATAGCTGATTATGACCATTCTAGGACATAAATACTTATTTTCTAGGATCAACAAATTTCCAGCACACAAATATATTTTTACATTCTACTGCGTTTTAAATACTCGTGTACCTAGAAACGCTAACCTGCTATCCCGTCAAGACGGGAGGTAGAAGCAAATCCATCCATGGTAGACAATCCAGATGTGTTCGCTGCAATTGTTTCTTCCACAGAAGACGGAGAGGCAAATGTTTGTACATTACTTGGACCTGAAAAATGGCGCTATGGATAAGCAACGACCCAATACCCGTTACATGGATATACAACTTAAAATAACCTGATGTGAGCACTGCATTCGACGACGTTTGTTGCGGCACATTTGACGTCTGCCTTTCTGCCTTCGTACGATGATAGTATTCCCTCTTTTTCGCGTTCAGTTCTGCCTTTTTATCCGAAGGCATATTTGCATATCTCTCACGTGCCCTTTGACGTTTAACTTCCCTCTGATCAATTTCTACAACAGTTTGCCCAGAAAAATCAGTTATGACCCGACGACAAAGAACACAGCAAACTATCAAGTAGAAATACAAATTACCAATAGGTGGATCATATTCATTTTCCACATGCGTTGATTCTGAGTTCGAAGGCTTTCTTTTACCAATCCTCCCGAGACGCGTGTTTGTAATGTCACCAAGTGGTTTTCGATTCTCCATTACATTGATCGGATCTCAATCTGATATGAGAAAACAGTGCTCACATCAGTATCTGAAACGATAAACGATCTGTAAATAGAGAAAATACCTCGGCTCAATTCCAGATGGACGTCCGCAGGCGAACACAATACAAACACTCCTGCGGCGCCCGTGCGATGGAGAGCGCGGCGGGGATGGCGCCCGACAGGAGGTTGCCGTGGAGGTTGAGGCGGCGGAGGAAGAGCAGCGAGCCGAGCTCTGACGGGATGTAGCCGGAGATGTTCTTGCCCGCCACGGCGACGCCGACGACGTGGGGTGAGGCCGGCGAGGAGGAGGAGGCGTTGGCGCAGGTGACGCCCGGCCAGCGGCAGGGGTCCGCGATGAACGATGGGAGTATTTGACGCTACATGATTCGAACAGGATTGATTTATGGAAACAACATCAATCAACGTTACAAGGAAACAACGAAAGAAGGAAACAAGGGAAACAGTGGGCGGGTAAGGAAACAGGATTGATTTATGGAAACAACATCAATCAACGTTACAAGGAAACAACGAAAGAAGGAAACAAGGGAAACAGTGGGCGGGTAAGGAAACAGCGCGGAATTCAAATTTGGATAGGCGGGTACAGTGGGCGGGTAAGGAAAACATCGTGGTAGCAAAAAAATTTCAGTTTTCGCGAAAGTATTTTCTATCTATAGCTTTTTCAATCTCCCCCCCCCTGGCTGTCAAGCTTTTTACCTGGCAGGTGGGCCTTTTGCATAGGTTTGTGAGGGGTATGGGTGAAGAAGCCTGGGTGAGAAATGTTTTCAAAAGTTATTCTCTTTATAGTATAGATTCTCTTGACAGCTTATACTATCAGAGGCGAAAGAGCTCCTTGCTGCAGAGGCACAACGCAAGGCCAACGCTGATGCAGCCGCTGCTGCTGCGGGGACCTCCGCTGGTGCTTCTAGGGGGGAACAAGTCAGGGTGTTCCTGAAGCTAATCCGGAGGTTTAGCTTCATTGGATTGAATGTTTGCTTAAGAACCTTTGCTGAGTGGAGTGGCTTTTGAACTTATGCATCTGGCTTCGCGTGGAAAGAATATCAGCGTCGTCATCCAAATGGTTCTTTTCGCGATTTTTGGACTTTTGCCTTCGATTTTTATCTTCGTAGCGAGTTTGACGTTTATAGTTTTTTTACTTCGCTTATCACCCAAGTTTCGGAGCACGTTCCTCTTGCTGCTCGAAGAAATGCTGAAGCTATTCCATTGCTTACCTCGAAGGTGGAGCCATTTGATTTTGGAGCGGAAGCTGAAGATTTTGCTTATGTTTACAATGCTCCTTGGTTTAATTCCTCTGGTAGGGAACTTAGTGGATATGTTTTCGAAATGTTCTAAGTTTTGCTTGTAAGGGTACTTTGTGTTGAGCTTAATTTTGGTGCATTTATGAGTAATGATGAACCCGATTTGTCTTCGTTTTCGGAGAAACGCCTCCTCCCCCCCGAAGCGGGTTCATCATTGGTTATAAGAGCCTTTAATTCTGGCTGCCTATTTAGTATAAGAGTAGGCTTCCAACGAAGCTATTTTTCATTGTCATGTGCTCGAAAGTTGATTTTTGCGCTTATGCTCGATTTACTAAGTGAATGTTTGCTTTTGCTGAAGTGTATATGTCGATGTCTGTGGCTTCCTTCGCTCCTTGGAGTGATTATTTTATTTTCAGCCGTGGAAATACGTGCTTTTGAGCTATACGAAGCCCTTTTTGCTCCTTAGAGCAGGTTTTTGTTTTTGAGCTATACGAAGCTCCTTATGCTCTTTTTAGTATTTGAAATGATGAATACGTTTGGGCTATATGAAGCCCTTTTTACTCCTTAGAGTAAGCATTTATTGAAATGATAAATATGTTTGAGCTATACGAAGCCCCTTTTACTCCTTAGAGTAAGCATTTATTGAAATGATAAATATGTTTGAGCTGTACGAAGCCGTTTTTACTCCTTAGAGTAAGCATTTTAGATCTGAATTGACTTTGCTCTATGCAGGGTCAATTCAGTTCTAGTTAAGTTATCGAATACCAGCGATTTGACCGAGGCCGATCGCTTTCGATGCTAGTTTTTATGGGGAATAATCGCTGTGTATTTCACACGAGTTATAATTAGCACTACCTCGTTAAAATCCTCACCCCTTAGTAAGGGTTCCCCTGTGAGGAAAAGAGTACGGGCCATGAAAGAGAAAAATCTATTCTAGTATTGACTTCGTTTATAAATCACAAATCCAATTTTACATATTTTTTCATAGGTAGTACCTTTGCAAGCTGTCTGCATTCCATGAATGCGGTAGCTCATTACCTTCTTCGTCTCCCAGGTGAAAAGATCCTGGCCTGCTGCTCTTTACAACTAGAAATGGACCTTCCTATTTGCTTTGTAATTTTCCCGAAGGCGCACTTGGGTTTTTCCTTAATACCCAGTCACCGATGTTGATGTTTTTCTTGACTACCTTTTTGCCACGCCACTTTTTTGTTTCTGCTTGGTATTTGGAAATATTCTTGGCTGCTTGTGGTCTGTATATTTCTGTAAGATCTTTGTCAATAGCTTCGCTATCTTTTGGTGCTTCTTGCTGAGTGCGAAGCCCCTTATGCAGGATTTCCTCGGGGCATACTGCTTCTTCCCCATACAACAGCTTGAAAGGAGTAAACTGTGTTGCTCTTGATGTGGATGTATTATGGGCCCATATTACCTTTGGCATTTCTTCTACCCACTTGCTTTTTTTTTGCAGTTTGCTAGGCACTTTCTGATAGAAGTAAAGATGAGGTCGTTTGCTCTTTCTACTGCACCATTGGATTGTGGGTGGTATACTGATGCGAATCTTGCCTTCGTCCCAATGGACATGCAGTATTGTCTGAACTCGTTGCAGTCAAACTATTTTCTGTTATCTACTGTAATTTCCCTTGGTACTCTGAATCTGCATACTATTTGCTGCCAGAAAAATTTTGTAATTGTTTTTGCTGTGATGTTGGCTAGTGGCCTGGCTTCGATACATTTTGTGAAATACTCCACTGCAACTACTGCATATTTCAAATTCCCTTGAGACGTGGGAAGTGGACCTACCAGATCTATGCCCCATCTTTGTAAGGGCCAAGTTGGACCGAAGGTGATTTGCATGTTATCACACACTTTTGATATGCATCGCATGTCCTAACGATGCTGGTTGCATCATTAATGATTGATGGCCAATAGAATCCTTGTCTCATTGCCTTCCCTACGACAGCTCTTGCTCCAAAGTGTGCTCCACAAAGCCCACTATGTATCTCTTGAATGAGTTCTTTGCCTTCGCTATATGATATGCAGCGAAGCCAAGGAGCCACTACTCCTTTCTTGTATAGAACATCATCAATGATCTGATAAGACATTGCTCTTTGTTGCATACTTTTGAGGTCATCCTCATCAATTGGCTCATAATATCCCCGAAGTTACGCCATTATTGGTGATCGTCAATCTTCTGATTTTATTGCATTTATGAGTTTTGGCTGCTCCTCATGATCCTTGATCGAAGGTGTTGTTAATGTTTGGAAAAAGACATCAGGTGGTAACTTATTCCCTTTTGCTGCTGCATTAGCAAGCGCATCTGCTTCATCATTTCTTGCTCTTGGTATGTATTCAACTGTGAAGCCTCTAAATTTTTTCTCCATTGATCTTACTGTACTAAGGTACTTGATTAGCTCTGGTTGCTTCGCAATGCTCTCTTTTTCGATGTGATCTGCCACCACCATGGAATCAGCTTTTATGGTGAATCGTTGAGCTCCTAATGCCTTCACTTTTCTGAGCCCCAGCAAGACAGCTTCGTACTCAGTGATGTTGTTGGTGCTCCTGTCACTGTTTTTGCAGAACTCTAGGTTCGCTGCATATCTCATTTTCACTCCCGTAGGTGATGTCACGATTGCCGCGATTCCAGCTCCTTTGTCCCCCTAAGCACCATCACAATGTATTATCCAGCTTTTCTCTCTGCAGAAATTTTCCACCGAAGGCGATGTCCACTCTGCTATGAAATCCACCAAGACTTCTGATTTGATTGTCGTTCTTCTTTCAAAGTCCACCACATACTCTGACAGCTCAGCTGCCCATTTGCGCAGTCTTACCGAAGCTTCCTTATTGCTCAACAGTTCTTTATTGGTTGATCTGTGAGTACCCTGATATTGTGCCCCTCGAAGTAATGCCTTAGCTTTCTAGAGGCCATCACTACTGCATAAATTATCTTCTCGATCTCTGTGTAAAACAGCTTCGAGCCTGCCAATGCCTCCGATACATAGTACACTGGTTGTTGCACCTTCTTCCCTTCTATCTCCTTTTCGGCAACAAGTGCCGCACTTATACCTGATTGCGAAGCTGCAGTGTATAGTAACAGTGGGGCCTTCGGATCAGGTATGTGGGATATGGGTACCCCTGGGCCCACTACCGACTGGATATGTAGTCGGCCTGGGCCCACGTCTGACAGCGATGTGGGCCGACCTCGGGCCAGCCCACGAGGATCCCCGACTTGATGGACAAGACTGGTGATGACTTAGCTTGCAAGGCACGCCGACTCAGATTAGTTTCCTTGTTGTAACCGAACAGAAATAGGAAACTGACATGTAAACCCTAGGTCGTCGGCCTATATAAGGCAGCCTAGGTCAACCCTCTTAGATCATTCAATCCCATCTCCATCCATTCAATCAGACCTCCACGCATTGTAACCAGGAGCTCGTCGCTGTTCTCCGGAACTCGCCGAGCAAATCAATACAAGACCCCGAGCACAGGTCGTAGGGAATTATACCTCCGGGTAGCCCGAACCTATATAATCCCTGTGTCCCTGTGTTACCTCGAGCTCCCTAGTCCAGCGATCTCCCTTTGCCTACAAATCAACCATCTGGGTACCCCCGGGTGGACTGCCGGACGATAACTCTGACAGTTGGCGTGCCAGGTAGGGTTGATCGCGGGGCAATACAGCTAGCTCGATGGCAGATTCATCCACAAGCGAAGTTTATTGGCATCGGCGTCAGTGTCGTCCGATGCTGTACGGCCAGCATCCTTGCCGCGGCGCCTGATTCCGTCGGCGACTCGGCAATCCTCGTCGCATCTTCATGTGGACCAAATCATGATTCACCGAACATGCACAGCAAACAAGGAAGTTTCGATTCGATCTGTCCTTTGTTTCCATCCTTAGCTCAGCAAAGATTATTTATCTTTATTCTAATCTATGCTTCCCATAACTGTGCATGCAAATTCCATCTGTGTTGAGCATGCCCTGGTTAATTATTTCTCCTGTCTCGTTTGTATGCATGCGCCCGCAAGTAGTAACTCATATTTCTCTATCTATTTCCTATCTTGTCT
>CM014273.1:4917173-4935205 GCA_004135705.1 Alloteropsis semialata | reverse complement strand
TTCAACCGCTAATACTACTCTCTCGACTCTAGATTTCTTGTGATTAGCTGCTTGTAATGGATCTGTGCGTACATCAGGAGCCACTCTCACAAACCTTAGCTTTGCCTCTGCTTTAGCAATTCCTTCACCATCCAGGGCACCCATTGTTGTGGTAATATAGCATCATGATCCAGAAGTAAAACAAATGAAGTCTCCTTTGCTTAGCATTTGGAATTTCTGTTTCAAAACCGATCGTCACCCACATTAAATCTGGCATTCTGAGGAAAAGCCTTTTCCTTTTGCCACAGATCACTGTTGTTTGCTAGAGTCTTTGATCTGATCAATTATGCTGCTTCCACAAATGTTACACCATGCTGCACACTTCATGTCTGCCGAGTGCCATATTCTTATTGAAATTACACAAATAAGAGCACAAACCGTTAATAGATGGCATGTTTAAAGATTGAAGACGGCACTTCCAATAAAATGGTATCAAAGTCTTTGTAACACAAATAACATAATTAGTTTAACTCAGCATACACCAAGATCCAAGAGCTAAAAGTCAAATTGTCAATTTAAAAAATAACTAAGTTAGCGCTTGATATAAATGATAACATATCTCAAAACGGTACAAAGTATGTGATAGCACATACAGCTAGCCTACTATTAAAGAGCTATCTCCATCTTGACCTCTAAAAATCTCCTCAACGTATTAGCCCCTAGCCAGTGAAGGATAGCGTTTTATTCGAGGCAGCAGGCCAGCAGCGATTTTTTTTTTAAGCCGTGAAGGGCCTGTCTGTTGCCTTGTGCTGCCTGCCTGCTGTCCATTGGGCCTGGCCTGGGCCCCCTGGGCCAAGCCGGTCAACTAACCACATGACCATGTCCCCACAGCACACCTAGCCCTGCTGTTCACCTTCTCCACCAAGTGACTCCGCTCGTTCCTTCACTGCGTGCCGGCGCCGCATGCTGCAGTGCTGGGGAGTGTGCGGAGGAGGGGGAGGTGAGTTCCTCTGCGCTGCAGGTAGCTGCTGCGGTGCTGCCCCACCTTGTAGGGAGTGGTCTGACTCTGTTCACAAGCCAACCCAATATACTCTTAAAGCAAAGGCAGTGTGATTTCTGAATTGTGTTCTGAGTATACGTTTTTAAGAAAATAATCCCAGCTATCCAAATTCCTAACAGACCACAAAGACATAAATTTTATGACCCAACCAGTGCATTGAACTGAACTGCCATACTCCTAAAGTGCAGGCAGTGTGATTTCTGAATTGTGTTCTGAGCATCCGTTATTAAGAAAATAGTTCCAGCTATTCAATGACCCATCAATGCATTAAACTGATGTAAAGTGTGATTTTCTGAATTGTGTTCTGAGCATTTGTTTTGAGAAGATAATTCCAGCTATCCAAATTCTCAACCAACCACTAAGTGTCCAAGACATAATTTAACGCTCAAGAGTCTAGAGCAATTTATTTTCCCATTCATTTTTTATGTCTATCTATTACATGCTACTGAAAACTGATACTATGTTGCACAGAACATTATGTGGACTTTGAGTCTTCCTAGTATCATTTGTATTTCATTTGTTTATTTGTTTTCTTTCTTTTTATTCTTTAAAAAAGAAAAGGTTGAGTTGAACTTGAATGGTCTTGTTGATGGACACTGTTGTCTTTGTTCAAATGGAAAGGTGGTACCAAGTAGATACATTGCTGGGCCTCGATGATTTGCTTTAGTGGGTATCATGAAGTATGAACATAAAATGCAAATGCTGTATATGCTCTATTTCAGTTACACACTACTAAAATGCTGTTTCTTATACTTGTTGATTGTATCAGAAATGGGACCCATGGTGCCACAGAAGAACATGTGGAACAGCCAGCATTACCAGGTCCACAGGATGCACCTGATGATGCTTCTAAGGCGATTGGTAGCTCCATTGAGGAAGTTGAGGAGGTTGAAGATGATGGGTAAGTCTATGTTTTCTTTTCTTGAATGCAGATCGTGCACCTTCTATTTCATTGAAGAATTATGTTATGATATGGTAATTCCAAGCCATTCACTGAATCCCTTGTATGTGAAATTGTGAATGTAAGAGAACCTCCATCTTTGATCTGATAGTCTTGGACTCTTGGTAGATTCGAGAACCTCCATCTTTGATTTGATATTCCTGGACTCTTGAAGCCTTTTTTTTAACGATTGTGAATCCTTTTTGATGCAGTGAGCTTCCTGCCATGAAGTTCAGAAACTACCTTCCTCATGATGAACAGCTCCGAGGTGGTAAGCTGGCTCCAGTGTCTCTCCCTAAGTTTGAAGATCCAATCAGTGCCGAAACTGCAGAACCAACAGTAGTGGAGGTACTCTTGGTATTGTCAAATTCAAGATCTCTTGTTTTGTACTTTGACTGCGTAACTGTCAATTAATCGTTCAATATTATATGTGCATGCAGAACCCTTTTGGGAACATAGCCCCAAAGAATCCAAATTGGGATCTGAAACGAGATGTGCAGAAGAGAATTGACAAACTGGAGAAGCGCACACAGAAAGCATTGGCTGAGATTGCATGTGAGTGTTCAAATATGGTTAATTGGCAGATTATTCCTTTGTTTTCCTTTGATCTTGTTATGTATTTTTTTTGTTGGGTATTTGCACATTGATATCTAACTACTCCACGGGCTTGCAGTGGAGCAACAGAGGGAGAAAGAAGCCCTGGAGGAAGCTCAAGATTGACCAACCTGAGTCAGTGACCGGTGGCTCATGGAAAACATGCTGGTTGGTCTCTGGTGCTCAAGCAGAACTTGTAATATGTAAGGTACTTGGGGTGTTTAATGCATCTACCGTGGGGATGAACTGAACGAAACAACCTTGACGAGTTTTGAGATGTTGTTTTGAGGTAGGAACTCTAATATATAAAACTAGAGTAAAATTTGTCCACCTGAGCTGTAGTAGTCTGGTCATGTTTTGTGTAGACCAGACCAAACTAGTGCGGTGATTACAATGCGCCTTCATGATGTGTTGAGCAGAGCGAATCTTTTTACATTTTGGCTCTTCTGGAAAACTTATTTTGCAAATGGGAAAAAAATCCTGGTGTACATGAGTCTCCCTGTGCCTTGGCCCCCAAAACCAAATCGTTACTCCTGAGGAATCACACGAATATAATATAGGTGAAAGTGGAAATGCATTGTCAAATTCATATGCTCACTGAGTGAGGCTGATTTTAGCCTTTCCGGATCCCTCCTCTACATATCTGAGTCACTCACCCTTTTTGAGAATTTTTCAAGGTCGTTTTCAAGACCTTAGCATTCTTGTTTGGGGTCTTCATGATCCAACTAAATATGCCCCCTAGTACATACCAGAATACTTTGCACCTCATTTCTCATGATAACTGGAAGTAGCGCTAGTAGGTTAGCAATAAGCAGCTCAGGCGTGACAAACGAACTATCAAATGTTTTGCTTGTTATATTTATTCAAATGGGGGAGAGATGATGAGATGCATACATCTATCTAATAACTGTACACCTAGCTCTACCTGTGGTATCTTTTGTACATACAGTTGCAAACATGTCTCCCTTATCATTTCACTTTGTAGGAGCTGCTGCTAGGCACTATAGAAATGAGGAATTCTCATATTTGTTGAGTGACAGTTGCGGTCTCAACTCTCAACACCCTAACTGGCTAACTAGGAGCAGGAGCAGGGGTGGTGGCCTGCTCCAAGTCCGGCAGGAGCAGGCTGTTGCTCCTCGCATTCTCCCGCATCTTCCCGATGATATGGTTGCCCTTCTCCTCCAACTTGCCCCCCATCCTCTTCCCCAGATCCATCACCCGAGCACGCCGACTACCACGCTTCCTCTTCACATCCCCATCCCCGGCCTCCTCATTGACAGAGGTCCTTGCAGCTCTGTCATCTCTGCTGCTGCTGCTCAGCAGTGGCATCCTCAGCAGATCCCTTGTGGCATCCTCACTAGACTGCAGGGGAGCTCCTCTTGCTGAAACCAGCCGGGACTGCCAGCTTGTTGATGCTTCTGCTTGCTCTGGCCCTTCAACACATATCCTTGTCTTCTTGGGCGATGCATTCTTGCTTCTCGTCGTTGAAGTTGAAGAAGCAGGCGGACTTGACTTGTTCTTCGCAATGGTCTTCGATACTGAAGCTTCCCCAGGCAGCTCTCTAGCCGTGCTGGCAAGGTTCCTTGCATTAGTCTCAGCGGGCTCACGGTTGAGCCATATAAAAGGTGCCATTTTGCGAGGCACCCAGTCTTCCGTATCTGATATCATCCACGAGATCGGAACACTCTCACAGTTGGGCAGCACCAAGCTCTGATGAAGCGAAGCCTGTATATGTGTAGGACAGCAACCAAATGCTCCAAATTTAATCACATAAATTTACTGGCAAATAGCAGGTTAGTCATGGCTCATGGCAAGTGAGTAAAAACCACCTTGATTCTGTTGCTGATAAGTGAGGCTATGTGGCTGCTGGTGATCTTCCTGTCCCCTACTGATGATTCCAACTCCCATTCTATCTCTGGCATGGATGTAAACCCATACCAAATCCGATCACTCGGAGGAGGCTTTATATGTACACGCATTGTCCCACGAACACATGAAACTTTAATTGCCAATGAGAATGGCACCTTTTTTGCAAGGAAAACGAGAAAGCACAGTACAAGTCAACTTCCTGGCCACATTCCAAACAGAAGCAAAACACTACATGCATAGAAATACGAAAAATATCCAGACTAGATGCTCTTTTCCATGATTACTACTTAGCGCACAACGAATTCTCCATCTGGTATATGGAAAAGAGCAAAACAAGAACTAACCTGTGAGACCTGGTCAGCTATTGAATGCAAGATTCTTTTCCACCTTGACATATATGTTGATGTCCATCCAGTGCTCTTGGACTTTCTTAATGCATCTGCCACAATCGCAAAAGGTCATCGACCGCCTCAAGTTATGATGCTTTCCACTGGACCATCATGCCCAGAATAGATAACTGACAGAGTTCTCACATCACACGCTATTCATTTGAGATCATTAACGCACATAGCAGATGCCAGTTCCAATAACAACAGGCAGACAAAGAAACGCATAAAAGTAGAATTGTCACAAACCTGCTTCATCATTATCCTCCACTGCAGAATCCAAAGGTTCTGAAGACCTGAATTGGTTACCATATTGCTCAATGCTGTCAAGGACATCCGAACCCACATCCCCAATAGAATCGTCTTCAAGACTAGTCCTCATTATGTCCTTTTCCAATTCTGGCTCCTGAATCTCAAGTCTTGTTTCAATATGTAGAAGCATTCCACTAGAATATTCAAAGTCGACTTCAAAAGCCCACAACTCGTTCAAATCCAGTGGGAGGACTCTCATTCTGTGCAGATATGGTGGAAGCTTTCCAAGACTGAGGCCAGCAAGCCTAATTTCACCAATGTAGGATGGAGTTCTCGAGTTTGATAATGTTCGCTGACCAACATACAAGAATCAAACAAATAAAATATATGGACAAAGGATAAATGCACCTGAAAAATGTTGGCATTGTCTGACCTGAATGCGAGCTTTGATGGCCTTGTGGACCTCACCATTCATTTTAGCATCAAAAAACAACCGAGAGAAAAGAAGGTTCCAACAAAGTGTACCGTCATTTGCAAGCTTGTCTGCCACGTTTGCATTGGGGGAATCTGATAGCTGGCTGTTGGAATTTACAGAAGAGCTAGGTGTATTGGGTGGTTTTACATCTGGTTTAAATGACACAGCACTTGTTTTGCTCTCCGGAGAAGCCTTTATAGATGCCTTCTTTGCCAACCTTTTTAGAAAACCTCTGACTTTTGAAGATCCATCAGTCTTTACGGTGTTGTTGTCCACAACCACATGTTCCTGACCCAAGACCATGGCGGGTTTAAGAAAACAAGGGTATCCAACATTCAAAGAGGATACGTAACCGTGGAACTCTTGAGTCAACATTGCGTGTAATTTCAGTTTGTCCTTATCTGTAACAGATGCAAGATGAAGTGCTTTACACCAGGATTCCTTTTCCCACGACGTGTCTGCGTAAACATAGCATACCTTGCTCCCCCTGCAAATCTCAGATTCCTTGCTTTCCAGTTTTATTGGATACCTCTTGGCCCTGAAAAAAAAAAGGTACTGATGGAGGTTATAGCGAAACTGTATGCGAATGTGAATCATACCCTATCATCAGCATTCAAAGCAATAAACAGAAAGCTTAGTCGCTTGGTAGGAAGAACTAATCTGAATCTATGATTGCTTCTTACAACAAATTAATCAGGCTAGTACGGTAACAGATACTTTGTCATAAGCCAAGGACGATCGAGTGTTAAAAACACAAGGCAGTAAGCTGCACAAATTATTTGGCAACAAAGAAACAGTTCCTTACTGGAGCCTGTCGACTTTTTTCTTTTTCTTTTTTTTTTAAAAAAGATGAATGGTGGAAGAAGCTAGATAGAGTTTGCACTAACCATTTACGTGAGGGTAGATTTGATGCAGAAACAGCAAGAACTGTACAATTGAGCAGGTGAATGGTTTGCTGAGAACCATCAGGTGCAGACAAGGTAAGTGAGTGGCCTTCAAGTTTAGCTGACATTTTAACAGGGAAAACCTCCATGATAGCTTTCTTCTCTTTGATCCCCTGGCTAGCGCCATTTGATGGTGGGCTGCGATTGATCCTGACTTTTGGAATTTTGTGTTGCTCTAGCATCCACAGAAAACCCTGAAACATGTAGAAAATGTACTTGGATTGCGTGCTTGCTAAACGAATTGAATTGAATTGAATGGGATGGAATCTGGTCTGACCTGACGCTTGAGCTCCCCGAGAGGAGGAGGAGGAGGAGGAAGAGGAGGAGGCGGCGGCGCGGTGTCCCCCGACCCCGACGGGCGGCGCGTGAGGGTGCGGATGGCCCAGAGGAGCGCTGCCCCCTCGGCGATGGCCAGGGAGAGGAGGCCGAGGAGGAAGCCGAGGAGCAGCCAGGCCACCGCCATGGAATGAAAAATTCGGAAGCAGCTGTCGCCGGCTTGAATTTCCCTTTTTTTTTATTGGCTGGCCACCATGGGGCTAGCGTTGGCCTCTATTCTGTTCTGTTTGCCTCTGGGCGGCGCGGCCTGCAGCTGCACCCACACGCCGATGTCCCAAAAGTTTTTATTTTTCATGCCAATTTTGATCGAGTTAATAAAAAATATAACAATAACCATACTATCTAACCTATCCTATGCACAATAAGAACATATTTTATGGTGCATCTAACGAAACAAATTTAGTATTACTGATCGACATTATCATTTTTTATGACTAGTAGTTTGTCTGAAATTTTCTAAAAGAATACTTATATTAGGATGGAGGAGGAGAGACAGTGTGATCCCTTTCTATGTATATATCTAAAAGGGTCAAAGGCCGCGCTTCTTGTATCTCCCAAACGAATAGAGATAGTCCACCCTATTGGATGACAAGTGGGCCACACCACACGACATGCCTTATATAGGTTGTTGTAGTTTTTTCTTTTACAACACTAGCTTCGTGCATATGTATTGCTACAGATAATACAAATTATAGATAAATTGCATCCTAATTTTATTGGCAAACAATTAGTAAACAAACTATATATAAAAAAACATCATAATCTTACTATCATGCCAGATCAAAACAAAATGGGTCACTTTAGACTTATAGTGTTTTAAGATCTTTGAAAACCGTCTCGAATGTAAACAACTTACCTGGCAATTTAAATATAATTTTTAAATTTTTTTATTTAAAAGCTAAATTTACTATCATGTGAAATCAAAAGAAGAATGCATCAATGTAGATTTATAGTATTTGTTTACAATTTTTTCAGATTTTTGAAAACCAATAAATAGCTCACATGACAATTTAAATATAGTTTTTCAAAACAATTTTTAATTAAAAGTATAAATTTACAATCATGTCATGTCAAAGCAAAATGAGTCACTTTTGATTTATAATATTTTTTACAAAGTTTTAAGATCTTTGAAACCAAATTGATTTTAGAATAATTTTTAAATAAAACTAGATTTACTAGCATAGCATATAAAAAATGGGTCAAGTTAGTTTTACAGTATTTGTTTACAATTGTTTAAGATTTTTTAAAACCATCGTGAGTGTAAACAACTCACATGAAAATTTTAGTATAGTTTCATAATGATTTTAAATTTAAAATGTAAACTATTATCATGTTAGATCAACAAAAAATTTGTCGGTTTTGATTTATAGTATTTGTTTACATTGTTTTAAGATCTTTGAAAATCATCTCGAGTGTAAACAGCTCACATGAAAATTTAAATTATTGTTTTTAGAATAGTTTTAATTAAAAATCTAAATTTACTATTATTTGAGATCAAAACAAATAGGTCATTATTGATTTATTATAGCATCTACTAAAATTTTTCAAGATTTTTTAAAATCTTGTATGTATTTTATTTTGTTTTGATTGGATCGTTTGAAATTATTGTGGTTCGAACTGAGGGAAAGATGGGAGACGAAGACAAAAGACGTAAAAAAATATCCTCTTTTCATTCTTTTTAGAAGTAGAGATAGTGTGTCAACTAATCAACAGTCACAACTGTCAAGACGTTGGTAACTCTCTTCCCCTTATGATGATGCATGATTTATTATAACAGAAAAGTAAAGAAATGAAAAACAAAAGGTACTTCCTATCCTACTAATTAGGCCTGATTTTATTATAACAGAAAAGTAAAGAAATGAAAAACAAAAGGTACTTCCTATCCTACTAATTAGGCCTCCTCCAATGAGCTGCTATGGCACTCTAAGAAATGTTATTCAATATTTTAATGTAGAGAAAAAAACTCTCTATGAGCTTGCTCTAAGACATGACATCTAATATTTAATAGAGAGATTTAATGAAAAGAAGAAAAAAAACTATCTCTTAATCAAAAGATAATCTCATACATGCTACTCGAGATCATGTGGGAATGACGTAATACAATTCAAGACCATGTGGAATGGTGTATTGGATCATTCATATTATAAGTATATGCTAAATCTAGATCATTGGAAAATTGTGTTAAAGTATTTAGAGCTAGGTACTAGGTCGTACCATTGAAGATTTGGAGGAGGCCTAACAAAGCATAGCTACTGCTGTTAGTATCACATAACGTATTGGAATACTTCTGCAGTAAGGGGAAAAATACATACAACAACATGAATCAGTCCATACCCCCAGTCTATTCGCTAGCGTATCAAAACCCTGGGTTGGGTTGGGTGCCTCATATAATTCTTCTTCGATCAAATATAAAGTAACATTTTCTCTACATCATCTGTATTCCGCTGAAGAAGCCCTCGGTTTACTGCTGCTCGACGAGTTGAGGTGCAGAGACACAAATATCACCCCGATCACAACTATCAGGCACCCCACAAGCGTGCTGAAGAAAAGAGCGCCAGGCTGCCTTGTCTGCACGAATCCATACACTCCGCCCGATGTCACCACAACCATGTCAGTCAGACCATCACCAGAGAAATCCTCCATGATCAGCGCATGAGTCGGAGGAGCCGGAAGCTCAATCAGCGCCAATATGCCACCCGAAGGAGAGAGCACCACAGCTTCCTGATCGCCTCCCGCGATGATAACCTCTTTTGGGTCATAGGCACGCAGGGAGAAAGCCTTCAAAGTAGGCACCACTATGCTCTCCATCATCCCCGATGGAGATGGGAGGTTGGACCATGTTGCCCCTGTCGACACTTGCCATCTCCATACCGCATCATGGCCAAGCAGCCCAGGAGAGTATGAAGTCACCTATAATCACAAACATATCACCATTTTGTGCAAGCTTGTTAGTGTTAAGGCTCAACTTTCCATCAACATGAAAAGAGACCCACTAGTCCACAAAAGAAAGGAACACTACCTCTCCCTGGCTTGTCAAAAAGACGATATCGCCATGGCTTCCTCTCCTGTGTTTGTGTCCATCATCTGTCTGGACCAGGATAGGAGTCGCAACCTCTAAACCAGTTGTATCAAATTTCCTCCCAAAACTTCTCGAAAAGTCACCATGATGGAACAGATTCAAATGGTTGTAATGGCAGATAGACACATTAAAAAGTTGCTCCCGCACTGGAACACCCGATGTTGCAACTGCCCAACAAGGTTTCAGCACTTCCATCGACCCACTTACAACAGTCTGCTCTTTAATGCCGTTTCCACCAACCACCTACGCAAGATCAGCATCAACCATTACTTCTACATCTACAACGGGAGGCCACAACAATAAACTGAGCATCAATGCAGTAGCTAGCGACGAGACAATGAGACAGCATGCCCAATGCTTTGCCGATCGCAGTAGAGGAGAATGGCCTTGCAAGTTAACTGATTAGGTAAACGATATTATCATGGCTCTAAGCTGGGTCTGCCTGTCCCCAATGGCACATGTAAGTACTATCATTTCCAAAATCAAGTTTCAGACATCAAAGTTTGTAATAAACAAAATGTCTGATAATTGAAGGTTTGCCTAAAGAAGAAAAAAATTCGTCTATCATGTTAACACGTCGTATTGATGCAAGCATTGCAGATTACAAGTGACGACATGAGACATATAAGATAGCAATGCAATCCACATGCAAGAAATGCAAATAAATTCTTTTTACGACATGCAGGGATAAAATGATAGAAACCAAATCAAAAGATAAGGATAGATAGGAGATCATTTTCTCCTTCCAGAAGGAATTAAAAAACCATGACTTGAACTCATTTGTTGAATGGTTTCAGAACCAAATCAATCTACCGAAGACCATACCATCTCAGGAGTCAATCAGTCAACCTACTTAATGGGTATATCCAAATATCCCAAATTCTTCTCAAGCTTAGGACAGAAAATACGAATTACATGAACAACTCAGAGCCAAAGAAAAGCTGATGCATATAAAAAAGTTAAACTCGAGTCTTGATACCCTCAACGCACCTGAACATGATCTAGAACTCCATCTCCGTTAATATCTGCATGAAGGCCTCCTTCAGTTAAATGAAGCTGGAATAATAATAATTTCCAAACAAATTCAAGTCAGAGGTGATACACTGAATGGTTGCATCATACTAAAGTAAAATAAAATTACAGGGATATATCTTGTAGACCTTGCATATTGTACGTCCAGAAGCTAGATGGACAGCCTCTATCCCTTCCTTTTCATGTGCAACAACAACATTAGGAACCCACCATACTTGAGTATGATTAGTGATTGTCGGAATGTACATCGTCCTCTGTGTCTGCAATAAAAGCAAAAAGCTGCATCTGATTAGAAGACATTGAGGTGTTTGACTTCACCATGTGTGAGCACTGTAATCTATTTGGACAAAACTACAAAGAGACGTTCCACAAAGGGATAAGACATGGTATATGTAAGGACATCCATGGTGCTTCTGGCAGAAACTTCAAGATGACCGCAATTATTAATAAAGACAATCAAATTCTTAATGCAACAGTCGTGATTATGTGCCATACCTTCCTGCCTTTATTTGAGCTAGCCATATCTGCAGCCTTCCCAAGTGCTCTAGCTATTCTATTGGAAGCATCCTTTCCAGGAGGATCATGTTCAATAGGCTTGTTCACGCTATTAATAGCAGCCTTTCCTTGTGTTTTCTTCACTTGTTTCCTTTTATGCTTCCTAAAATGTGCAAGCTGTAGGGTAGTATCCTCTCTCCTGTCCTAAAAAGGAAAACACCAAATCTAAGTTCAATGACTCCAGAGCATCAAAACTGAACAAAAGAAAACACGTGCTGTTCTTACCCAGTGATGAGGCATGACACCAAGAATTGATTCTCTGAATTCACGACATTCAAACTGAAAATTAACATGTGACATGTTAGCATCTTCATGGTTCAAAATTAAGCGAAAAACAACATATTTGACATCTATACCCAAGCCAAACCACAAATAGGTAGCAAAATTAGATGATCTGTTTAAACAAAAGAGTTTAAACACTTTTAGGTTGGAAAAGCATTGAAGCCAAGCAGTGTGCAAATAATTAAGCAATTCAGGCTGTGATAACTATAGCTGCTAAGCAAGAACAAATCAGGGACAACATTATGTTCCTGTTGATCACAAGGAAATGATTCTGGTAGACATCAACTTCACCCGAAGACGGTCCACAATAAAATACTTAAACCAAGCATCAGAGAGCATATGAAACATTGACACAAGACTTGTTCAAATATAAGTATCTGCTATGTATTCATCATTAAGATTGGTGAACATAACCCTAACCTGACCAGGTTGACGACTATTGAGGGCATGAACATCAAGCTTGTAGTTGTGCTGTGGTATCATCACCGAAGCATCTGATGGCTGTGACTGGATGTTCTGCCAGACCAAAAGAGAAACATAGCAACAATACATAAACAGTTTGAAGTTAAGGCGGAACACGAATAAAGAGAATCATCCTTTGACTGACAGTGAACCCAAATACTGAAATAAAACGAGAAGTTGAATTCGTTGCACCTCATTCTTCCGGCTCCATCTCCGCTCACCAGTACGTCCAGCGAAGGCGTAAAGAGCAAAATGGCGCAGGTCTGCAGAGCCCTGCATGAGATTGAGGTACACAGGTTAGGTCTCCAGATCTATTATGTAAGGAGAGAAGGTAAAGCAACATATGGTTTCATCAGGCGAGTTGTTTCCGACACAGGGGAAAGGGGGAAAGAAAAAAAAAAACAAACCTGTTTCTCATCGGCGCTTCTGCGGTGGTCTTCCCTGTTGTGTTCTGGAATCATAAATTCGTCGAAAAGATCTGCCGACTGGTAAGAGAATTACAAGGGAAAGTCAGTGCATAATCAAGCAAGCTAGCGACGGAAGCAAATAGGGCATGCAAACAGGTAGCATACATGGTGTTGCATTTCCATCCTTCCTCCTACGATGACGAGGCCTGCATCTCCATGCTTGAGAGTGTAGTTTGTTATGGAGACGGCAACCTCGCGGTGGTGAGCGCCATGAGGGAAGTCATCCTGGAGATTCTGCTCCCATAGCTTTTTGAGGTTGTGGTCGAAGCACATGACGGACCATCCGGATGTGACGACGACGAGTACTTGCTTCTTCCTGACGTCGCCGGCCCTGTATGAGCGGTCGACGCTGCCGACTGCCATAGCGATGGGCCGCCTGCCGGAGGCTACCCGGACGTTGTCGGGGAGGAGGGAGATGTCGGCCATGACGCGGGCCTCGTGGAAGCCGGTGTCATCGCTGAGGTGGCGGGCGTGGGGCGGCTGGAGGACCTGGATCTTGGCGTCGTGGGTGGGGAGGAGGACCTCGGGCTTGCCGTCGCCGTTGAGGTCGGCGACGAGGGGCGGGGGCAGGCGGTCGGCCTCGTACTTGATGGGGAAGTCCTCATCGGCGAGATGGTACCAGGACTCGCGGAAGGAGAAGTCGCCCTCGTGGTGGAGGGAGAAGAAGACGGCGAAGGCGGCGAGCAGCAGGATCCCCAGATCCCGCTTCCGCATCTTCGAAATCGACAAGCGACTCTTGGGCCGGCCGGCCCTAATAATCAGGAGACGAAACCCTCCTACACTCCGTCGCGCCAAGTCCTCCTGCTGCTGTGGCCTGCCGCCTCGTGGGGATGGAGGCGGAGGCGGAGGCGGAGGGGACAGGAGGAGGAGTAACTGAGGAAGGAGACGACCGAGACCGTACAGGCCGAGCCGGGTCCACATGTCCATCCACATAGCGAATGGGCTTGGGCCAAATGCAGTACATGGTGGGCTCTCCCTCTCTCTCTCTCTCTCTCTCTCTCTCTCTCTCTGTTTGTGTGTGTTGGGAAAGAAGATAGAGAATTCCTTCCCTCACAACAAAAAGAACAAAAATTTTTTCTCAAAAAAAAAACAAAAAGAACAAAATCTCTCAGGAAAAAACAAAAAGAAGGAAAATAAATAATCATGTACAGACCTGATAACACCCAAAATAGCAGAGCAGTGTTTATTGCCAATACAGACCTGGTACTATTTCTGAGTTATAGGATGATTCAGCTATGCAAGGAGGCTTTCTTCTCCTTCCATGGCATACCAGTGATGCTAGGAAACAAATCTGCTCTAGGTTATGTATACACCAATATGTAAGATTTCTGATTAAATAACTGCACAAGCGTCAAGCGCGTATACGATGTGTCACCCACTCACTATACAACTCTCTCTAGTCGTCCAACGGACCAAAAATTACAGCACTGTATATGTATATGACTCCTTTGTTAGTTTCAGCTGCTCCTCCTTGTATCGATGATCCCATTTCTATCTAGTGCTTCCTTTGTCTCACGGGGATAAAATTATGGTGTGCGTGTGTGTGTGTGAGCCATCATCCTGTAACTAGCTGTTTCTATTTCACACGAGGCCCGCAACACATGTTGTATTGTGTAATGGTATGGCCTTGACTCCCCAACAGTCTGCTATGACTGGCCGCTTCACGCTCTCAAAGTAATAAGTAATCATGATTCGAAAGGATCCCTCCATCCTTCATCTTCCCTTACAGCTCTGTTCCACCGTTCTTTGAACTTCTCCAGTTCAGCAGATGATTGTCTTCTTATCTATCATAAAGCCAAAGTAAGTAATATGGCAATTTTTAATCCTCTAACCCAGGAAGACAATGCCATAGATTATACTCACATGGGTCCTCAGATCCAATGATCTTCGAGGTGTCTGCGCCAACAAAAAAAGGATGTCAGTGATGACATGTGTCAATTGCCTTCATTGTTACTATCATGCAGGTATACACCAACTAACAGAGCAAGTCATTATGAAATACAAATGTTAATGAAAGCCGAATATCTGAATGAACGATCTGACAAATGAATTTCGGAGAAAGCAGTACACTTCATCCTGAATTCCGTCATCAAGTCTTTCAGAGAAATATCAGTTTCTTGCAATAAGCATACCTTGCTGCTAAGTGATGGTCCTCCTAACGATGGTATCCCTTGATGAACTACATACTCACTGTCAATTACACCGACTTTCTCAGTTCGATCGCCCTGCAATATCATGTGACTGTGTTGATAAGCACTTTAGTTTTCCTAGCAAACAACCAGGGCCCATCCTGTTTAACAGAGGGCATGGAAGCTGAAATAGCAAGCCTAAAAAGAAATCCTATTAAATATCTCTAAGAACATGGAACATTTCTCGAGTACCTGAGCACAATAGCCAAGCTTCATGTCAAGACCCCATCCATGAATCAGATCATTCTGCAAGCTCAAGGGATTTAAAAACAAGTAAAAGGTTAATAAAATCTTATCACCTTCCACTCACACTTTATATGACCACATTATCACCAAAATAATCTTAACAGAAAATGAACAGGCTAGAGGAACAGTATTTGCACCTGAATTAGATGCCATACACAATTCCAAGCAGCGCGGGAAAAAACTGGCGCCATGCCCTCAACCCACCTATCCAAGGGAGACAGAATGCGTTGAAATAGTTCATAAGATAATTGGTCAAGAATCAATCAGCTGCACGATCCGATTTTGCTTCAATAATTAAATGGTCAAAAGATGCTATCCAACAATGTGGCATTTTTGGGTCTAATGAAAATAGGAATAGACTTCATCAGTGTTATTAATTTTCTGAAGAAAATATTATAAAAATATGAAGCAATACATTTGAAGCATCTCCAAATAAAGTAACTGCATAAGGCTAAAGCTTTGGCCCTTACCCTGTACAAGGAGGTCCTTTACTATCATCAGAACAATTCATACTAGGTCGACTGTCATATATTCTCCTACATAAAAATTGAAAAGATGCTTTTTTGAGCATAGAAAGGGCTTTTTTTTTTTCAGGAAACACAAAGGAAACTTTGTGTGAAATGTAGAAGGATAGAAGCACCTGTGCACTTTTGTCATCTTATTGCGGATTGTGATTCGATGGTGGATATCAGTTGATAAATCAGGGTCCAGAGCAGGCTGTGTTATTTCTAAGCCTTCAGAAACCATTATATCGAGATACCTAGGGAGAAAACATGAAAGATGAGGAGGCGTCTTTCAACAGAAAAAACAAATTTTAGAAAGCTTATATAATTGATGAGGCGAAGATCATTCTACTCAGAAATTCCTACCCTGTTTCCATTTGAATAAATCGCACCAAACAGTAACCAAAAAAAAAACTCAGATTGATAAACCCTGTTCCCATTATATACAAAAGATTACTCAGGCCAGAGCATACAAAGGGTATGAGAATCAAATTAATGCAGCTGCTCTAGAAATGACCGGTATCCAGCACCCTTGGATGACAGTATAGTAAGTTTGAATTCGGAGCAGTGAGTAACGTGTCTGACTTGTGACATTGCTCGTACCTTCTCGGGTTAAAGTTCTCCACTCCAAGGTCTTCATCCCACAAAAAGATGAAGTCATAGATAGCCATGACATCAGGATGCAGAAAACGCTTGGCAAACCACCTGCAGCACGAATACAAATTCATTCTTCGGAGAAGTGGCAGCATATGATGGAGGACAAACAGCTGCACATACTGAAAAAGGAGTATCAAAGATCCAGCTATCAAACATAACAGAGCTTTTATAGAGTTACCACTTTGTTTGATTGTGGGCGAGAATGTGTATGGCCTTATCACTCCAGTGAAGATGACGCCATCCATCTACATTTCCATCGTAATGGAAGAGCATGACTGCATAGCTTTCCTTCAGAAACTAAAGAAAGCAAACGGTGAACAGGTCATACTAGATGAACCTCTCTCCTCCTTTCCCAAGCAACCTAGACAGCTAAGCGTAAAGGAAAGGAAAAACCTGGGAGGAACACAGACCTTACGAGCCATAGTGTCAACGTTTTTTATTTGGGAGATTCCAACTGCCATGGCCAAGAGAGCATTGTGGTCACCATTTTTATTCTGCGTGTACAAGGGAGGAGTATGATAGTTAGCAAATGAAGTAAGCTGTCAAGCTAATGGACAACCTGGGATTTGCTAGGTTGAATAATTTGTACTGCTAGGACATGACGACTTTAGCATGGCAAGAAAGAAGCAACCCATCATAAAATCTCAGAACACTAGTCTCTACCAGGTAATTGGCACATTATATAGCAGCCACATCCCCATGTATGGAGCAGCACACTGGTTAACCATGCTCGAATGTGTTTCGGGGGATAATGACCATTACTGTTATGCACGTCACGTGTAATGGAGTATACTAGCAATTAGCATAAAAATGGGATAGTATGTGCATTGCAGGAAAGAAGAGAAACAGTGAGGAGAGGTAACTAAGGTGGCAGCAGAAGGATACTAGTACCTTGTGGGTGGCAGCAGGGGAGTCATCCCAGAGCGGTCGGAGATACATGTCGGAGTGGCGCTCGACAATCCCGCGCGGCAAGGAGCTGGAGCTGGAGCTGGAGCTGGTGGTGGCAGTGGCAGTGGGCGCGGCCTTCCTGCTGCTGCTGGTGGTGGTGGTCCCCCAGCGAATGCGGCGGTTTTCTTGCGTGGCAGAGGCAAAGCCAGCCTTGCCGAGATCCACCTGAAGATATGTAACAGTGGCCGCCACAGCACACAGACAGCGTCAGAGCGGGGCGGGTGAATTGAAGACTAAAAATGGAAAGGAAAAAAAAAAGCAGATGGCGCGGATGGAGGGCGACCCTGAGGTGGTGGTACTGGATCTGGAGGCAGGCGAGGAGGACGAGCGCGACGACCGCCGCCACGACGCCGCAGCGGCGCGGCGGTTGCTTCATCGCGGCGGGGCCTGTGAGGGACGGCCCGCCCAGAAGTTGTGGGATGGGAGGGCTCCGTTGCAGGCAGCGGCCCTGGAAAGGTTGGTAGAGAGGTTCTGGAGGGTTCTAGAATAGAATAGAATAGGAAAGAAAGGGGAAGGTGGCGGTGAGCGAGGAGGGAGGCTGCCCTGCCCCCCACTCTTAACTGGCTGCAGCCTGCAGGTGCAGGGGGAGGGACGGACCGAGGAAGAAGAAGAAGAGCAGGGGGGAGGGGCGCCTTTTTGTATTTTTTTTTATTGTTTCCGTTTTCCCTTTATGGGCCGGGCCGAACCCCCCTTCGGATGCCTGCTTTCGGTGCAAATGACACTCGTGCCTGCCAACAATGGAGGAGAGTCACCTAACAACATCTTTTTCGCCATTAG
>CM014273.1:4899491-4917167 GCA_004135705.1 Alloteropsis semialata | reverse complement strand
TTCATGCCACGCGCCCCTCCATAGTAAATTAGATGCTCATGCGCAGTCAACAGATAATAAGAAAATTGTAAAAAACCAAAGTGTCTGCAAACGACTCCATAAAACACACGGTGCAATAACATCAAAAGCATACATACATACTGCAATCCAAGATTGTTCAAGGTGCAAACGTCAACATGCTAGAAGCTTATAAAATCTAATCTACACTGTAATGCAAGCCAGGTGACTTCGAATAGCAACACCCAACACATGCCGCCCAATCTCGAAACCCCACACAGCCAACAGCCCCTAAAACTTGAATCCCTTCTTGTTCGACTTGCCGTCCTTTTCTTGCTTCCTCTTCCTCTTGTGAGCATTCTGCACAACACACATCTCATTCATTAATCAGCCAGCTACTTATCACACACAGCGTCGAAGAATATAATGCAACCCCCCACAGGACGATACTACATACCTCCGCAACCATGTCGCTGAAGTCCTCCTTTTGATTCCGAAGCTTCTCTTCCTCCCGCGCTTCTTCGTACTTGGCTGCCAGAACATCATCCATGACTTCCAGTTCCTCGGGTTGGATTGTGACATCCACTTTGTCCGACTTTTGATTCTTAAGAAGATCCACCTGCCACCAAATCAGAAACGAGAAGATCAACAATACAGGTCAAGTATCAATGAAACAGCCTAGGATACTCACCCTTTTCGGAGCTGATGATTTATCTTGTGCTCCCAGCACATACGTATGGCTTGACCCATATAGGGTCCCAGGGGCGATCCTTTCTTCCTTCTGTTCAAGAACCTTCAGGAGCCAAACAAAAAAAGAAAAGCATCAGTGGCCGTCCAACAACTATACCAGCAAACCCCACCCAATACTACCAACAACCATTCACCTGGTACAATGGCCTTTCTGCCTGCTTCTCCGGCTCCTTCCTCTGCAGCTTCCGGAGATCAATCACATCAGGTGTTTCAACGCCTGTTGGAGTACTGTTTACGGGACAAAAATTAGCCATACATGGCTACTGCATTACTAAAGGAAAGGAAAAACCTGGTGCCTACAACTAAACTAAGAAATATAGCAACACACCTCGAGATGGTATCCACAGACTGAATTCCATCATCCATTTCCTCGTCTTCCATTTGTTCTTCCACTTCCTCTTCTTCATCCTCTTCTTCCTCCTCCTCTTCCTCCAAATCTCCCCAGTGTTTGCTGCGATCAACAGGTTCATCCTACAAGGTTGAAGAAAACAAATATAAGCTGTGCTTCTATATTAACTCCAAAGTATTTAACGCTAAAATGTAAACTCAAATCATACATCGTAGTTAGGTTCGTCCTGCTGCAGAACACCAAAAACATCTCCATAGAGTGGGCGCCCATGCTATTGGCAAGAAACAACACAAGAGCTCAGTCAAGGAGGTTTGAGTACATCGAGGCAGTGGTAAAAGCAAAGTTTCAATAGATGATATACCTCATCGACTGGAGGTTTTCCCCACTCCCCTGGTCTATAACCAAAACTGGCACCAGGTGGGATTGGGGCATTTAGACCTGGGATCTTCAGTTGAGGATAAGAGGGAGGCGGACCGTAGCGCTGAGAAATTATGCATTCATTTATGTTAGCCAATAACAAAGGATTTATCAATAGGGGAACAGCTGAATACATGTTAAAAAGATCAAACCTGCATGTTTATAAGCCATGGAGGTGGGGCACCATCAGGCATACCGAGAGCATCTTTAAGCTCACGGGACAGCATGCCTGGCTTCATCTCTCTTAGTTTAACCTGTCAAACGCGTTAGAAGTTATGGTAGCTGGATGGTATTTGCTTTATGTCTGTAAACATGAAAGAGCACACGTACCTCAAATTCTTTGCCTTCATAATACAGATCACCATGACTAGTCAACTTGGGTTTTGTTTGATATTTGAAGAACGCATCATGCAAAACCTGTAGCGAACAAATTTATTGTTAGACAATCCATTCTGCATGACAACCGTCTCAAAACCAGGTCAACTCGCCACATCTAACACATGAACATACTACACAGAACAACAGAGCAACACAAGTAATTCTAGTAACCTGAAAGCTACGATCAAATGTATCATGATATTAATAAAAACAAGACACGAAGAAATACTCAAGACTATCTGTGGAGGCTTTGTGTTTGCATGAAGACGGTCAAAACACCCACACAACAGATTGGATCCAATATAACCAAGGAAGAAAATGTTGAGTAAAACTATACATATCCATGATTCTGTAGATGCACACAGTCACAAACTGCTTTGCATTTCACACTTTTATGGGGCATAATATAATATAAAAAAACCATGACGTGCTCACGTGCATGTAAAAGAAGTTTACCTGATAATCTATATCCATCTTGCCCATTTTGGGCTGCATACGCTCCCGCTGTTTCTGTTTCAACTTCTTGCTGTCCTCTTTCTCAATATAAGCCTGCGCAGAAATTTAGAAATCAATTAGGCGTTTCATGTTCATGGGATGGTATAAATAGTTCCGCAGCGTTTCTCCAAGAAAAAAAATAAGTAAATTGTTGAGATACCAGAACCAAGTTACCTGTCTTATCTTTTCTATTCCAGTTGCAGCAATGAAGTCAGGAAGCTGGAATGGCTGTTTTTCAATCCCTCTCTTTCCCTGAAACAAAAGGCTAACATTGTAATTGACTATATCCACACAAGAAATGGTTATAACAGATAGATATGAAAATATCGTTTGCTTAAATGTGTATAGACTAAACGAAGATTCATAAGAACCCAGAAAAGCAGTTATATTGTGGTTCGAATTAATATTCAGGGCCATGGACTCTAGCTGGACTATCCCATACACTGAAGAAGCCTCACGTGAAAAACTAGTTTCAATGATCCAACATATAGACTACAGAACCCACTCAAAAGTATACCACCAGCAAGGCCAGCCTCCCCGGTTGTTACAGCCGCCCCTGCAAGAATTATGTATCTGTATAAGAGGTGTGAAACCATATGGACATTGTGCTCCCACATCACCCTCAACGATTCGCTTAAAGAAAATGCAAACATGATCTTTATTGCTAACTAATTTCATCAAATATATTATAGCTAGGTGATTTGAAAAGCCACAAACCTGCAAGAACTTGCGTTTTTGGGACCAGTGCCTAGGGACAGGTACTGTATTTCTATAGGCCTTGAGATATACAAGCAATTTTGGATCTGAAGCAGTAGCATCCCAGACCTAGCAACAAAAAAAAATAATCATGAGATGTTGATAGATGATCTAAACATATAAGATGCCGAGTAGTGTTAGCAACAGGGACGCTCGATTGGAAAAAAGAAAGCACCTCCACAACGTCGGGTCTGTTGCATATCTGTTTGAGCTCTGCAATCTTCATCCTGCGCTCCAGCTTCTTCTTCTTATTGGACAGCCCTCCTTCCTTCTTTTTTTGTGCCTCCTGCTCATCATCCTCATCGTCGTCATCCAAGGACGACTTCTTTGTCGCATCTGCAGCACCCTCATCTCTCTTCTCATCCTGCAAGTGAATATTAGAACACCCCAAATTAGCTTCAGAAACACTTGGCCGAGCCTACCATGGATACCCCAAAATTTGCTCTGAGATTTGGGGTGGAGGTAGATGTACCTCGGCTGCGTCTGCGGCAGCGTCCTTGAAAGTAAACTTTTCGAAGATAGCCTTGAAGTCATCGAGGAGGGGGTCGTCCAGCTCGGCCTTCTCCGGCACGTACTCTACCTCTACCTGCAACAAATCCAAACATGGTCAGAAACCCTAAGTTTAGCCCCTTAGGGAGTGTCCAGATCGAGGGTGCAGAGCGGAAACTCGCTCACCTGGGGCTCGGAGTTGGGATCAGCATCCTCATTGGCATCCGCGCCAGAAGCTCCCTCGTCGGCGTCCTTGGCATCGGCGTCGGCGTCCTGGGCGGGGGCCTTGTTCTTCTTGGCCTTGCGGCGGCGGCGGCGGCGGTCAGTCTCGCGCGACTTGGTTTGGCTTCCGTTGGGGAGATCGGAGGGCGGAGCCGGGTTGGGGCTGGGGTCGACCTCGGCGGCGGCCATGGTGGGCGTCGCCGTGGCCGCGGGAAGGAGAGCACGAGAGCGGCGGACACGGACGGGTCGCGGGGTGGTGGGGTTGGGCTCGGCCCTTCTTCGTCGGGAACGCGAGCTCGCTTGTTTATGGTGATGATGACGCATCGTCTGGGTCGAGTCGGTTCGCATAATTATGACCCATGGGCCGGCTCAGCCCACAAGCCGATTTGATTGGGCCTCCGAAAGAAACCGCGTTGTTAGATTTTTACGGATAAGGTTAAGCTTGATATTCGAAAATCACTTATGCGAGGTGTGACACTTGCTGTAAGTGAACGAGGAAGGAAGATATGGTGTCCTCTTATGTATGAGTTTTTGCCTAACTTCTGTAACATGTGTGGCTGTATAAGCCATAGTGAAAAGGCATGTGCTATAAAATTAAAGAACGGTGAAGTGCCACAATGGGAAGATAGTCTACGTTACATGCCACCAAGAACGAGACCTGATGATAAAGTACCATATTCAAGACCAGGATGTAGAGAGAGTTTCAGAAGTCCGAATAATGGTGGAAATCAAAATCAACAGAGGAAAGACAAGACATATAATGACGGCCCAATGCCGAAAAAGAGATTTGATGATAAAACACGATACTCAAAAGAAGGCAGAAAGGGGAGCTTCTGGGAATCGTACAACTCCGGGAGCTGGAGATGCAAAGACAGAATGGGTAGTGATAGTCCTACATGGAAAAAAGATGTAATGGGAGGTAAGAAGGAAGAGGCTGCAACACCTAATAATGTTACGGACTCGTGCGTCAGGGATCCGTATATAGAGGTAGAAGGACATAATAATGAAAATGAGAGCCCACCAACTTTTAATGATAACAAAAATAATCTTGAGAATAGTAATAAGCTTGATGGGATAGATAAGATAAAAGAGAGTGTTGGTAACAAGGAAGATGGTGAAAAGCAAGATAAAGAAGTGGAGGATAAGAGAAATGAGGAGAAGAAAGGTGATGTAAATAGTGACATGTACCCGACTCTAGATCGGGCAAGGTCTATAAGCAATGTACACCCGAAGCATATGGATGGAGTAGATTCTCAAAGTGTCATGGAAAGAGGAGATCAGAAGCAGCCTATAAAAGAGAATGTTAAGACTATGCGTAAATTTAAGCGCATATCTCGCTCAAGTGGTGAAAGAAAGTCAGAAAGATTATTGTTGGCTATTCATAAAAGGAAGAGAAATTTGAAAGAGGATGAAGCCACAAACTCAGATGTGACCAAATCCCTTCCACTAATGTGCAGCTGGGCGAAGAAGTTAAAGCGGCAAAAGAAGGGTGTAGGTTTGGCTGGTACATTGAAGGAGGAGGAAAAAGCTCATAATCAGGCGGGCTCCGGGATGGAGCGCCGCCCGGAACAATGAGTTGCTTAAGTTGGAACTGTCGCGGCTTGGGCAACGCTGCGACAGTTAAGGAGCTTCGCGATCTGGCGAAGAGTGTTGCCCCTTCTGTGCTATGTGTTCTCGAGACACAGATTCATAAGTCACGGGTGGAGGGTTTGAAGAATACACTTGGTTTTGATCAATCTTTTGCTGTTAGTAGTAATGGCCGCAGTGGTGGTCTTGGTTTATTTTGGAACAATAATACAAGTGTTTCGATTTTGCCGTATTCTCAGTACCACATTGACGTTGTTATAAAGGAGGGGGACCAGGATCCGTGGAGGCTCACATGTGTGTATGGAGAAACACAGACTAGCGAGAAATTTAAAACTTGGGATATGATGAAATTCATCAAGTCCTCATCTCCTCTTCCATGGGTGTGTATTGGAGATTTTAATGAAGTGCTGCATAGGTCTGAACATCAGGGAGTGCAGGAAAGGAGTTACGCACAAATATCAGGTTTTCGTGATGCTGTGGATGTATGTGGCTTGAATGATTTGGGTTATGAGGGTCGAAGCTGGACCTATGAGAAGAAAGTTGCCGGAGGGTCCTACTGTCGTGTATGCCTTGACAGAGCGCTAGCAACAGCTGAATGGTGTAGCCGTTTCCCTATGGCAAGGGTGAGTCATTTAACAGCTGCAGCTTCAGATCATTGTCCTATTACTCTTACTTGGAGACGGGAGGAGCCACGCACGAGAAAAAAGAGTCGCTTCAAGTATGAGGTTATGTGGGAAACTCATGATGAGTTTTCTAGTACACTTGCAGACGCTTGGAAAAGTGAGCAAGATGCGTCAAATATAGAAGATCTGCAACGGAAGTTGACACCGGTGAGCAGCCAGCTGCTGCGGTGGGAGAAGATGACATTTGGAAGTGTGTGGCGAGAGCTACGTAAATTAAATGCTGAGCTAGAATGCATGCAGGCTGATCCACATCGCCTTGAGCCGTCACATGCAGAACTTATGGTTGTCGAGAGAATTAGAGAGCTGAATTACAGGGAAGAGCTCATGTGGAGGCAGAGGTCGAGAATTATGTGGCTTGCTGCGGGAGATCAAAATACACGGTTCTTTCACATGAGAGCGAGCAGGAGGCGTAAGAGGAACAGAATAATCAAGCTACGGAAGCTGAATGGACAATTCACGGAAAATATACAGGAGATGGGCGAGCTGACTACGGAGTTCTACAAAAATTTGTATAGCTCCGAGGGAACAGAAAATATGGAGGAGGTTTTGAGAACGGTTCCTACGAAGGTAACAGCGGCAATGAATGATAAACTTCTCCAGCAGTTTACAAAACAGGAAGTAAAGGAAGCTTTATTCCAAATGTTCCCCACAAAAACCCCGGGACCGGATGGTTTTCCAGCTCATTTTTTCCAGCGCCATTGGGAGTTGTGTGGGAAGGAGGTTACCTCAATTGTATTGAGGGTTTTAGAAGGGGAGGATGACCTGAAGAAGATTAATGATACGCTAATTGTGCTAATCCCCAAGGTGGCGAGCCCAGAGGAGCTGGGTCAATTCAGGCCGATAAGCTTGTGCAATGTCATATACAAAATAGTGTCCAAGGTGATGGCTAATAGGCTGAAGATCATATTAGATCATATTACCAGAAATTATCTCTGAAGAACAATCAGCCTTTGTCCCAGGGAGACTTATAACAGACAACATAATCACAGCATATAAGTGTCTGCATTTTATGAAAAGAAAGAGGGCTCGGGATTTGAGGTGTTGCGCCTTAAAGCTTGACATGAAAAAAGCATATGACCGCGTCGAATGGGAATACCTTCGCTCAATTATGCTCCGGTTGGGATTCCATCAGGTATGGGTTGAGATGGTAATGAGTCTGGTCAATTCAGTATCTTTTTCAGTTCTCCTAAATGGTGAGTGTTTGGAGAAATTCACACCAACAAGGGGTATTCGGCAAGGAGATCCTATCTCCCCCTATCTGTTCTTGCTAGCAGCAGAGGGCCTTTCGTGCCTTTTAAAAGATAGAAGTCAATCATCTACACTCAATGGCATTAGGGTGGCGCCGTCGGCTCCGATGGTAAACCACCCACTCTTTGCAGATGACAGCCTGCTGTTTTTCAAGGCAGATAGGACGAATGCTCAGGAGGTGCAGGAGTCTCTAAATATTTATTGTAAAGCTTCTGGACAACAAATTAATGTGGGCAAATCTTCAATCCATTTTGCCAAGGGGTGTTGCCAGAGCTTACGGGATCAAATAAAAAATATCCTTGATGTGCATAATGAAGCTCTCAGTGAAAAGTATTTGGGTTTGCCGTTAGATGTTGGGAATGCACCTAGTGGCGCTTTCAAATATTTGAAGGACCGGGTTTGGAACAAAATACAAGGATGGATGGAGCAATGTTTATCTGCTGGTGGTAAGGAGGTTCTCATAAAATCAGTTGCCCAGGCGATACCCACATTCTCAATGTCATGTTTCAGATTGCCGCGAGGCCTGTGTCAGCATATTGATGGTCTTTTTCGAAATTTCTGGTGGGGCAGCAAGGATGGAAAAAGAAGAACCTGCTGGGTTGCTTGGGACACCATGGTGCAGCCTAAGTATCTGGGCGGTCTTGGGTTCAGGGATCTTGAGATGTTTAACCTAGCTCTTCTTGCGAAACAGGCATGGCGAATTCTTATTGATGGATCATCTCTGAGTGCTAGAATATTGAAGGCGGTATATTATTCTAATGGAGATTTCTTGGATGCGAATTTGGGAAGTTCGCCTTCATGCATTTGGAGATCCATCGTTGATGGCCGGAATGTTCTGAAACAAGGTCTTATAAGAAGAATTGGGACCGGAGAAACTACGAATATATGGTCGATGAATTGGCTTCCTACCGCAGGATTGAGGAGACCCATCAGGTGTAACACAACAAATCCCCCTCAACTGGTGAGTGAGCTTATTGATGTGTCATCAGCGTGTTGGGATATGGGTAAATTGCAAACTTTTTTTACACCTGCGGATATAGAGGTTATTTCAAATATACCTCTGTGTAATCGATGCCAGGAAGATTTTTGGGCGTGGTATCATGAGAAGAATGGATTTTTCTCTGTGAGATCAGCTTATAGAATGCTAGCATCTATGAAAGCGTCAAGTAATGCTGGGAGATCAAATAGAAAAGAGGAAGAGAAGGAATGGACTAATCTATGGGGAGTTAAAGTACCATCAAAGATTAGAGTATTTTTGTGGCGGCTTGCTAGATGCTCATTGCCTTCTATGGACGTTTTGCACCACAGAAAAATGGCAGATAGCAGTTCTTGTTCGATCTGTGGAGCAGCTGACTCATGGAAGCATTCTCTTCTTGAGTGCAACATGTCTAAGAGTGTGTGGGCACTAGAAGATGTTGACATTTCAGAACTGCCAAGTGAGACATGTGAAGTGGACGCAAAGGGCTGGTTACTATCAGTAATGAAGGGCCTGTCACATGATGATTTTGTACGAGTGACAGTGACTTTATGGGCAATCTGGTATGCGAGGAGGAAAGCGATACATGAGAATACTTTCCAAAGTCCTCTATCCACGCATTGTTTTGTTACCAAATTTGTGACGGATCTACAGAACTCAAAACCACACAAGGTGGAGAAGGCAGTTGTGCAGGCTCGTCCTCGGTGGATTCCTCCACCGGCAGGATTGATGAAAATCAATGTGGATGCAGCTCTATCTAAGAGCTCGGGTGTTGCATCAGCTGCAGCAGTTGCAAGAGATATGGGAGGTAATTTTTTGGGAGCATCAACTGTGGTCTTGTCTGGTTTAACGGACTCAGAAACCATGGAAGCGATCGCATGTAGGGAAGGCATGGCGCTGGCTAGTGATCTAGCTCTCCAAAACTTCAGGATAGCGAGTGACAATTCTTCAGTCATTCGACAAATAAGAGAAGGAATGGATATGGGTCCATATGGGCACATTGTTCGTGAGATTTTGTCTAGAGCTAGAGAGTTCAGGAGAACGGAGTTTGTCCATGAGTATCAAGAGTCGAATGAAGATGCTCATATTTTAGCTAGGAATTCTATTTATAGTAGTGTTGGTCGTCATGTATGGTTTATGGCGCCACCAGATGGCGTTTGTATCATCCGCAATGTTGAATAAAGTGTGGTGATGTTTCTCAAAAAAAAAAGTTGATCTCGGAGCATGTCCAGCGAATTCCTCGTATCATCTCCAATAAAAAAAATCTAGATATAGAAATTGAACTCCACTCCAACACATTATCAATCTCTTCCTCGATATCAATATCCTTTTGCCACTAAAAAAACTTTGCTTCTCTTCCCGTTTATGTAGACTATAGACTATTGGTATTGTTGATTGGTTTTTGATAGTCTGCTACAACGGTGGTCGCCAAAACACAAAAGTAAATATTGGAGAGTGACAGAGAACGTATTTTTAGTAGTGAGATATGCTCCTAGGGCCTCTTTTAGAGCATTCCAGCTCCAAAAAAAAATAGCTTCATTTTACCAACTCCACATTTTTACACATCCACTCCACTGGCTCCATCATTTTACAGCTTCACTGCACCGACTCCATAAAAAACAAAGAATTGTTGTATTTGAGCGATTGCGGAGGGTTGGGTGGAAAAAGCCTTTGTTGCTCTTGGTGATTTCTTTATACGCAGCTAGAATACTGTACTACAACCATGCTACATTTTTTTTATGGTTTTATATAGATTTATGAAGTTTCAGTTGGTTAGAAAATAAGGAAAAATAGAACGGTTTTGCGGATAGGCCCCTTGAATGTATTATTATATTGTGTTTGGGTCTCTGGCTTTATCCGTTGACCCCCCTTTCAAGATTGCAATGTGGTCCTTGGACATAACAAAGCATAGAGCAGAGCATGTCCAGTCAAAGCAGGCCAAAATGGCACGCTCAGCCGAGTGGCGCACGCGAGCAGGAGCCGCATGGGGTGGTGGAGCAGCTGCTGCCGGTGTACGCTAGGGCGGCACAGCTTGGATCCGCGTGGGCCGTCGGCACGACACAATGGTCCTTGACCTTGCTCCACACCTTGGGCAACGTGGCCTTCCTGATCTCGGTCACGAGCTCCCCATCCCAGCCTCTCGGCCTTTATGACAGCTGCGACCACCATATCCTCCACGCCGCCGTCCACGGCCGTGGCCACGATCTCCGCTACACGGCCTCCGTCGTCGACATCTTGTCCCCCCTCCCCCCCCCTCTTGTACCAGGTCCCTCCTCACCGCCGCGTCAGGGATCTTCTCCCATATCACCGTCGAAAAAAGTCCACAACGGCGTTGTTGTTGAAGTACTTGCCTCAGCGGCGAGGATGGGCGCGTCGATGGAGCGGATGGCGGCAAAGAGAGCCGAATGGAAACGGTGGCCACGGGCACTGGTGATGGTTACTAGAACATTTGGCACGCTTTGCGCGCCCTATCATAAACATAATAATAGAGATGAATATGCATTTCAATAGATGGACATTACAAGAGATGTGTGCATTTCGACATAAATAGCCAAACAGTTAGGTAAATATGTATCTCATATTGAATAGGATCACAATCACCAGATGTATATTTAAGAAACTCCGACTTTACACGATTATATGTACTTCAACTTTACACGAACTGTGTATTGTCATGGTGATGCTCTCCTTTACTCTTAATCATGTCACCGTTAAGGTACCATAACCCTATCATTTGCAAGATAGGGTGTATATGGTCACTACAGCAACATCGATTCATCAAAAAACTTGGCTTAGGCCATCTCCAACCCACAGTGTCTATGAGTAGTGTCCATAGTGCCAAATAAGCAAGACACTACTTCTAGAAACTATCCACTTCAACCCACAGTTTCTTCAAGTGGGTCCACAATCATTTCCCAAATTCTCTCTCCTCCACTCTTTCTTCTCTACCGCACAGCAGGTCAGCAGCACGTCTTTCTTCCTCAGGTCCTCACCAGCGCTCGTGAGCTCGCCAGGGGCAGGGCCCGCACCAGCCCACGCCAGCGGCGGAGCACACATGCCGCTCCATAGCTGGGTGGAGGCACTCATGCCGTCGCGTGGGTGGAGGCGCCGGTGCCGCGCCCGGTCTCGCCGTCCCACGGGCGGAGGTGCCCAGCCTCGCCGCAACACGGGCGGAGGCGCCTGTCCTCGTCGGCAGCGGATGTGCTAGTGCCGCGCCAGGCCTCGGCGTCACGTGGNAAGTGATGGTTTATTTAGTAGCTAATCCATCACCACCACTAGGATAACTGCATCATAAATCACATGTTCATGCAAGTGAGAAGAACGCACTCCTATGTGTGTACCATGTCGAAGCCGGCGGCTTCAGCTAGCGTCGCGCGGCGCGGTTCAGACATCGGACCAAGTGACCTTGACCTCTCCGAGGCTCTCCTTGAGCCCCAGCGCCTTCCACACCGCCGGCGACCCGTCGACGACGTTATTGGGGCACGGCGGCTCGAAGTTGTGCTCCTCGTCGCAGCCGTTCACCGAGTCGCACTCGTCGACGACCTTGGCCAGCACGGAGCGCCCGTTCGCGGTGACGCGGACCATCTTGCCGCACCGGCGCGTGCCGTCGAGCCGCAGCCACCCGGAGGACAGCGCGACCACCTTGGTGCTGTCCTTGTGGTACCTGTTGTCGCAAAACGACGGGCCGCCGCCGTCCTTGCCCTTCTCGAAGCTGTTCAGCGTCAGGATCGCCGACGTCTCGGCGGAAACCGGCGGCGAGCACCTGAACTGCGGGTACTTGCGGCCCTCGACGCAGCAGTCGGAGCCGTGCAGCTTCGTGCACTTGCCGGCCTTGCCGTGGAGCACGCCGCTGACTTTGCAGGTACCGGCGCCGCCGCCGCCCCCGGGCTTGTGCTTGGCGGCCGAGACGGCAAGGACGTGGAGGGACACGACCAGCAAGAGCGCGAGTTGCTTCGTACTGGCCATGGCTGCTTGCTATAGCTGCTTTGCTGCATGGGGGTGTGTGGGATCGGTTGCTCTCTTTATATAGAGCTTAACTGAACATCAATGGCTATGGAGCTTGATTTTACTGGACAAGTTAACACAGAGACACTCCTTGGTTTTGGCAATCCCCTATGTTGTTTGATAGTAAGAATCTGAATTCTGGCGGTGAAAGACCAGAACGGTCGTGGATTGGTCAATGCCGCCACGTGCCCACATTTTTGTCTTGGCAGGAGGAACATTGTGCTAAACATCTAATATTTTATGTACAAAGCTTCCTCTCTCTTTCTTTTCTCGACTAAACTCTGCATATATAGTTCATGATTGGAACTATGCTTAATTGTTTGAGAATTCAATTGGTAATGACTTGAGTCTGCACATTGTTCCATTTTTGCAATCAGAGAGATGAAGTTGGTGCAAGCTGTATTGCTACAACTGTTGCAAAAGAACATTGTTGAACACGTACAGCTATTTGAAACTGGGAAGAAGCTTCAGAGATCCGAGCTTTGGACCATGAGAACCTCGTATCTTCTGTCCTACGTGCGGTAAGTTCCTTGAAGTACTGCACCAGTACACTCCACCGTCACCTTGTTGCGAGCAATCACGTCCCTTGTGTTGTCTGAATATCCGGCCGAATGAGATTCCAAGGTATATGCACCTCAATTGGTCGCTCGCGAGACATGCATGTGAGAATCCAAGTGGCGTCTCTTATCCTTGCAACATTGTAGGAATCCAAGTTAGCTCAGTTGTCTTTTGTGGCTCCTTTAATTGGGATCCGTCCATTGGACATTTCTGGCCTGCGCCGCCAGTTGTCCCAGGCGCTTCTGCCTTTTTTGTTTGCTGTGGAAGTCTCTGGGACACTGCGTAGCACCAATTAACAAAGGCAGGCCGTCTATTCGTGGACACGCCAGCAATTTCAATTCTTTTTTGAACGAACGGAGCACGGACTGTACTCGTTTCTATTAATATAGGAGATGTCCAGCTATTACATTTGGCTGCAAGGTGTTTATTTGTAGAGGGCGAGAGGTTGTGGAGAAAAAAAAAGAATGGCTTGAGCAGGTGAGGCGGCTGCATCGTCTGCTTGTGCACCCAGTCACCCACTTCGTGTATACGCGACTATGAGCTATGGGGTGCGGCGCGCGTATTGTTGTGATCTGCTTAGCAACGATGATGCAGATTCGTTCGATGTTCCAATCCAGTCGGCGTTGCCTGCGTCGCTAGCGCTCCCATGAATCCCAGGGATTCGATCAACATTCTGTCCGTGTGTGCACTGGTTCTTATTCTCTATATAAATAAGATGCCACGTAATCAAATATAGTGATGTGGTATAAATAACATGCCACGTTATAAATTGAGGCGAAAAGTCCAGTCTACACCCTTTAACTATAACAAGCGTCTGATTTTTTTCAACCTTCCACTACAAAACCGGACATTATATAGGCCATCCAAGTATTGAAACCGTACAAATTTAGCCATTTGAGTGGTTTCAAAGGTGGTTTTCTATTTTTTAAAATATTTAAAACAATTGGTTTAATTAAAAAATTCATAACTAATTCATTTTAAATTAGAAAAATACAAAATCAGTACCAAAAAATTCTAAAAATGTAACCTATATGTTGGTGCTCTATTAGGAGTTAGTTGAATCTTACTTGTTCTTCTTTCTACTATTTTATTGCTTCTAGTCATGCTTCTTATTTATAAGATCCAAATAACTCTTCATAGTGCACTAACATATAGGTTATATTTTTAGAAATTTTTTGTATTGGTTTTATATTTTTATAATTTTAAATGAATTAGTTATGAATTATTTCAATTAAACCAGATTTTTTAAAATTGTCAGAAAAATGGAAAACCACCCTCAAAACCACGCAAATGGCCAATTTTCACGATTTTGATAGTTGAATGGCCTACGATATCTGGTTTTGTAATAAAGGGTTGAAAATAAGACTTTTATAATAGTTAGAGGACGTAAATTGGACTTTTACCTAAATTGAGAGATGAACAAGATTTATCCAGGTGACACTGGATTTACATGGTTTCCAATGCAATCAAACTTTTGGACACATCCATTGAGTGCTAAAGTTTTAGTTATCACACATCATGTCGAGTTAAACTCATCCACGCCATGTATAAATTAAGTACTACATCTTCCAAAAAACAATAAAAAATAAAACTTGCATGGTAGGGGGTTTTCATTTAAGTTCTCATTCCTCCCTGGATGATACGACAATCCTAGAAATAATGAAATGAAACTGGCAATTGAGGATGCCCCCATCAATGAGGTGACATCAGCAAAATTGGTAACATATCAAAGAAGTCACGAGTAGAGACAAGGGGTGTATTTCATTATTCCCTCCATTTATTTTTATAAGGCATGATATTATTTGGCACACTTTTTCAAATTGCACTCTGACAATTTATTTATCTTATATTATTTTTTATGGTTATAAAGTTATGACCATTATAGAGTATATTTGATTACTAAGGGCATCCCAACCCTCCTAGTAGGATAGGTTCCATAGCATTAACGAGGATGCCATGTAAGCAATATGATGTGGCAAGTGAACTAAAGAGAAGAGAGAAGAAAATGTCTACACAAAAACCAAGAAAAGAAGGAGAGGCATTGGGAGAGGAAAGTAGAGAGAAGAAAGAAAATTGGACAATGATTTATTTTGAAGGAACTATGCATTGGTAGAGTAGTTTATATGGTGGTGTCTATATGACATGGCAATCATAGAAACTATTTGATAGTGTCTTGGGTTGGGATTGCCTAATCCAACCATATAAAGTTGACATTATATAAAAAATTATTAGCTAAAATATTAGTGAAAGATTATAAAATTTAAATCATGATATGTGTGTTTGTTTTATTAGTTATTGGTATTGCTGTGGATACTATACTTTTCTTGTTTAACATTGTAATATCTACGCTAATCTTGAATATTTTCTACTAACAAATTATATTTTGCATGGGTTTTGTATAACTTTATTAAGGCAATTCCTTCTCATTATCAATAAAAATCAAAATAGCAGTTTTGTTAAATTTAAAGTAGCAAAATCATTTTCATCAACTTAAAGTAGCAAACCAATATTTTTATCAAATTTAAAATAGCATATTGAGAGTTCAAGGACATGCATGATACCGCGGGATAAATTTATGACCTAAAAATGTATTTTTAGAGTTTAGGAGCTACATGACACCTGGAACAAGTTCAAGAATTTAAAAATATATTTTGAGAGTTTAGGAACTTAGATAACCATCAGAACAAGTTTAGGATCGATGGTGTACTTTGCTCTGGCATAATATATGAGAACCACTTGGGATTGCCGTAGCAGAAACTCCCATCGCGCCTCTGGCCGTGTCTTCGGTCCTTGGATGCAGTGCCGACACCGTTTCCTGCAATGAGACACCGTTTCTCCAGTTTTCGTTCTCTCTCTTCAATAACTCTACTGCCAACTCAGCATTTTGCTTACGTGGCATCCTATTTAATTCTATGGAAACCAGCTGAGGTGGAGGGTTGGAGATGGCCTTAGCTCATATTCTGTCCATTATTTATAGAACGCAATACCTTTGAATGCCTAATGATGATTTGCAATCTACATGGCAAGCAGACTATGTGCATAGGGAATGAAACAGGTGCCGTCTTATGGGGTTTTGAGAGCAGCCAGGCTCTTCTCTAGTTACTCCAACTCCGAACTGCAAATAAGAGAAACAAAGAATTTTTAAATTTAACCAAATGGGACCACAAATGTTCAGTAACAGTAACCTAATCAGATACATAAAATACTAATACTTTTGAGTCATTTTTTGTGTAAATTTGCCTAGATGTCTCGGCATATATCAACAATCCTGCTCAAAAGTCAATACAAGTAAAGAATAGAAACCTGTGCTTGCTACTATTTCCAAGAAATGTAGATAAATATCATGAATACAACAGAAGTTATTTCCAAGAAACATAGGTGTTCTCCTCCAGAGTTTGATTACGACTAAAGAAATTATATGATATATCAGACCAAAAAAATACTGGCAGGGGTGTTGAAACCAGTTTCTTCCAAACCGTCAGAGCTGTAACCTAAGCAAGAAAGGAGTGTTTTGTGCCTTTCAGGTTTCGGCTTACCTGCCAACCCAATGAAGGGAAAAAACTAATTTGGTGAGGATTCAACACAAGTTAAAACACAAGCAATTGAAGGAAGAAGGCAAAAACTGACCTGAAAAGATTCGAATGCTACCACTGCTGTTCAAGACTCTTCCTGCAGGCACAAGGAAAGAGAGTCTCACACATGCTTCCCAAACTGAACTACAATAACAAAAAAAAGCCAATGCATCAAACTTTGGAAACACACGAACCTGTTTGTTTTAGACGTGGAGTGAAAGGAAGCCCCCCTTCCTGGTTTCAATCAGGTCATTGCTGCATATCAGGCCAAGCCTTAAAAAAAGTAGATAGATGAGAGGGCAGGGAACATTATGGCTTTTTAGACCGCCAACTCAGCTGGAAAAGCAGGCCTATGGAAATGGAACTGGCAAAAATATCTCATGACATTTTCTTTGGGAGAAGATCACACAGCTAGCCGCAAAAGCAAAGCTAGAATCGATAGATCATACTATGCAAGGATACAACATCAGAGATGAAGGAAGCACTATCATAATAATAGACAGATGAACATTATGGCTTTTTAGACCGCCAACTCAGCTCGAAAAGCATGGACTATGGAGATGGAAATGGCAAAAATTGTCTCAGGACTTTTTTCTTTGGGAGGAGATCACACAGCCACCAGCAGAACCAAAGTTAAAATCAGTAGATCATACTATGCAAGGATACAACATCACACAGCTAAGCAAAAGAATTGTCTGCTGTTAACAGACTAAACCCAGTAGCTGGTAAAAAATATCCACAACTACAACCTGCATATAAATATTTCCTAGCGCAAAAGCTAAGACCACAATTAATGTTTTTGTCTATGGAAAGTAGAAGAACAGACAGCTTTGTTGGTGTATATATGTGGCCCTTATGGCCCATGTAGTTAGGCCCATCTAGAGGCCCATGTACAGCTACTATATTACCCACCCTTCTAGGGTTTGGAGGAATCAATTGAGGATTATTCTCTCCAACATGGTATCAGCAGCCTCTCCTCTTCCTTCTCCTCTCCTGGGTGCCGCCGCCGCCGCCATCTGCTAGGCGCCGCCGCCGCCGGCCATGGCTGGCCGCAGCCCGCCCCCTTCCCTCTCCTCCTTCCCTCCCCTCTCTTCCTCTCCTGCTCGCGGGGCGCCTGGAGCCCCTGGAGTTGCCGCCGCTGCGCCCTGGCTCGCTGCTGCCGCGCCGGGCGCCGCTGCTGCCGCACCCAGGGCC
>CM014273.1:4876969-4896619 GCA_004135705.1 Alloteropsis semialata | reverse complement strand
TTCTTTCCATTCGCCAATTCACCGCTGACAATTCTTGTTCTGTCGAATTCGACTCCTCTGGTCTTACTGTGAAGGATTCGGCTTCCCGGCGTCCACTCCTCCGCTGTGATAGCTCGGGGCCCCTTTACACCCTCCGCTGTTCCTCCTTCGACTTCACCTTCGTCTGCTGCTTTTGCCACCACTTCTTCTCCCACTACTTGGCACCGCCGGCTTGGTCACCCCGGCCGTGACATTTTGGCTCAGCTCAGTCGCAGTGCAGATGTTCCCTGTACTAGGACACCGGATGAGCACCTCTGTCATGCGTGCCAGTTGGGTCGTCATGTTCGTCTTCCTTTTTCTTCTTCTTCTTCTCATGCGAGTCATGTCTTTGATCTCGTTCACTGTGATCTGTGGACATCTCCTGTACTCAGTCTTTCCGGCTACAAATACTATCTGGTGGTAGTCGATGACTTCTCTCACTACTCTTGGACTTTCCCTTTGCGCGCTAAGTCCGAGATGTTCTCCACACTCCTCCACTTCTTTGCCTGGGTCTCTACTCAGTTCGGCCTCACCATTAAGGCCGTCCAGTGTGACAATGGTCATGAGTTCGATAACAACACCTCCCGTGCCTTCTTCCTCTCTCGGGGTGTTCAGCTGCGCATGTCTTGTCCGTATACCTCTCCTCAGAACGGCAAGGCTGAGCGGATGATTCGGACCACGAACGATGTCATACGCACCCTTCTACTCTAGGCCTCCCTCCCTCCCCGCTTCTGGGCCGAGAGACTCCACACTGCCACCTACTTGCTCAACCGTCTTCCTTCCACTGCTTCTCCTGCTCCCACTCCACACCACGCTCTTTTCGGCACTCCTCCTCGCTACGACCACCTTTGTGTCTTCGGGTGCGCTTGCTATCCCAACACCACTGCCACTGCTCCTCACAAGCTAGCGCCTCGTTCGACTCGTTGTGTGTTTCTTGGCTACTCCCCTGACCACAAGGGGTACCGGTGCTTCGATCTCACCTCTCGCCGGGTCTATTGATACCAGATTTTGACTCGGCTAGAGTTGTGCGCGATGGAGCTGATGCAGAGGCCGAGTCCGATTCTGAATGCCGTCCGATTCCGATCGGAGTTCGTCCGATGGGAGTCCCGATCGGACACGAGACAAAAGAGGCCGGAGCATGTACGACTTCTCAGGGAGACGCGTCTGGAAGCTTCTTCAGGGCCTGATTGCGCGTCAAGATTTGTAATAGTTTTAGTAGTTTAAGACTAGGTTGCTTTAATTAAATTAGAGATATTGTCGTAGCCGACAAGTCTTAGCTAGATTTCCAGGGTATAAATATAAACCCTGTGCCATTGTAAAAAGATGTTCACACAACCATTCAATCAAACACAACTTTCGGCCTAACGTGCCACCCAAAACCTTTTCGTCGAGTTCTTCAGCAAGCAGGGCTGCATCATCTTGACCTCCGGTTTGTCTGTAAGTCCGACGCCCTTATCGAGTTAATCTAAGCTTTAGATTGAGGCGTATCGCCCTTCTTCGTTTAGTTAATTCACCAATTTATCAAGTTATTCTAGGCTTTAGATTGAGGCGTATCGCCCTTCTTCGTTTAGATTGCTCACCCTTTACCGTATCTTGCTGTTTTATCCTATCGGCTTACATCTATCAGAGAAGATCTATCCTGTTTTATCACAATTCAAGCTTCATAATAGATCTGTTCTTAATGTTTATATAGCTGATTTAGATCTAATTCGCAAGTTACAAATATATCTGATTTAAATAAGTTGTTTGATATAAATTGATCTATTGGAATAAATAGGCTAATCGGTGCCCTGCTAGCAACGCTGTCTCGAAATCGATCCGATTGTTAGTGATATGAGAATTAGTTTATTTATCGCCTTTGAAAAGATGCATATTAAAGAACGAGTTTAGATTAGATCTATCTCCGATTCGGTCCACGTGGTCGATGGTTTAACCTAATGCTGTACCTTCACGATTCGGTTTTCATAGCCGATGGTCTGTTTTAATACATGTTATATCTTCACAAATCGGACTCATAGCCGATGGTTTATGTTCTCAAATCGGACTTCTGTTTTACACTGATCTGATCTGTTGGGACAAATCGGGGCCTTGGCCGATGAGTTCCTTGTTGTTTACTGATTAAACTCTACCTTGTCAATTTCAGGTCAAATTGACTGGCACGCCGCGAACCTCGAGATTTTGGACCTGCACTGAAGTGAAGCAAATCTTCCAGGCCACAGTGTTAATATCCGAGAGTCAACGCCTGACTTTTTGGACGTCAACACATTTTGGCACGCCCAGTGGGACAAGAAAGCTTCTGCGATGGCACCTGGAGACAAAGCAGCTGCGATCCCTACGATCACGATGGAGGATCTCAGTGATAAACAGAAGAAACTCGTGGAAGCACAAATTGAAGAATTCAAGAACCTGTGCCTAGACTCATTCAGTAAAACTCGCAACGCGGTGATTAAGAAAAATCAGTTTCCTGTTCCTCAGGAAGCGTTCGATCGGATCACTGCCGAGGAAAGAAAATTCTTTCAAGATTTTGTTGATGCTGGTTTGAGTCATGCTTTGATTAACCAATCTGGAATATTGGTTAACACGGTGGTGGGACTGATTGCTCAATTGCTGGATGGAGCTATATTAAAGGATGCCCAGAAGGGACCTGCTTACTTTGATACTGGAGCTGCTGCAGCAATTAAGGATCTCAAGAAGAAGATGACGCAATTCACTTCATCTACATCACCAGAAACTCACCCTGAGTGTTATGAGGCTCCCAAGATAAAAAAAGGCAAAAGCTAAGGCGGTAGAAGGAGGTGAAGAAAACGAACAGGAAGAGGAATCGGAAGACAAGGAATACGGCGGAACTCAGCATATTGACCAGTTTGGCAGCCGAATTCCTGTGGTTGAGGGCAAGATGGTATATCCTGTTTTCTTCAATACTGAAAATCCACCCAAGAACAAGGGAGCTGACAATCGGGAGCCGTCGATCGGACCTAATGAGACACCCGTCATAATGAATCGTGCTCCGATTAGTCAAGGAAACTACACTCAGGAGGATTGGGCAGATAAGATTGCTGACATCATGAAGAATCAGTTTGGTCTGAAGCCCAAGGGTCAATCTTATCTGTATCGGAAGCCGTATCCGGACTGGTTTGATACATTGCCTATGCCAGCCCGATTCAGGATTCCGGATTTTTTAAATTTTCTGGACAAGGAGATGTTACCACCATTGAGCATATCAGCCGATACACAATTCAGTGTGGTGAAGTTGCATCGATTGATCCATTGAAAGTTAAGTTGTTTCCTATGTCGCTTTCTGGATCGGCCTTTTCGTGGTTTTCATCATTACCACCGAATTCTATTAGTAATTGGACCGATTTGGAAAAACAGTTCCATGCTTATTTCTTCATGGGAGTACAAGAGACCAGATTGTCCGATCTGATAGCACTCCGACAAAGAAACGGTGAATCGGTTAGTGAGTTTGTCCAAAGATTCAGAGATGTGCGCAGCCGATGTTACTCATTGAATTTATCGGAAGGACAGTTGGTCGATTTGGCATTCCAAGGTTTGTTGCCTCAGGTCAGAGACCGATATACAAGTCAGGATTTTGAAGGCTTGGGGCACATGATTCAAAAGCTCTCTCAGCATGAAGGACGTGGCAATGACTATCGGAGAGAGAAGTTCCAGAGGAAAATTGCCAATATTGAATATGATTCCGATGGGGAGGAAGCTGAAGTCGATTTGGCTGAATGGACCAAGAATAAGAATTCTGTGGCCTGCCCGTGGGTGAAGGTCGAGCCAGAAAGGTACAGCTTTGATATCACAAAAGCCGATAAAATATTTGATTTATTGCTAGCAGAGAAACAAATCAGGCTTTCCCCGAATCATACAATTCCTTCTGCCGAAGAGTTGAAGAAAAAGAAGTATTGCAAGTGGCATAACTCAGTTTCTCATCATACCAATGACTGCAAAGTTTTCCGCAATGAGATTCAATCGGCGATTGAAAAAGGAATTATTAAAGTTGAAACTGGCAAAAAACCAATGAAGCTTGATGGGCATCCATTTCCTCAGAATATGGTCGAGATCGGAGCACCTGACAGAAAAATGAAAGCCAAAGTCCTCACATCGGAGAATGCGAAGAAATCGGGAGCTGTTGACCCGTATTGCCAAGTAACGGCCGATGACGTGCAAAATCGGAATCTTCAGCATTATCGGGATGATCACCGACGTGGCGAGAAGACTAGGGTTACATCGGGGCAGCTCATTGATAAATATATGCGCCAACAGGAAAGGGATCGGAGTCCTCTGACAGGGAGATTTGATAATGAAAATCATTGGGGATGTCCATTTTTCAGGTTCTGTTGGAATGAAAAGTTAAGGCTTCCATCAATCTATGATTGTCCAGAGTGCAGCGATCAATATGAAAGCTATAGGGATTCAAAAAGGAAGCGTCAATCTGTGCATGACCGATTGGAATTTGGGCGTCGATGCAGCTGGCATGATGAGGTAGCCTATCAGCAAGAACGCGAAGATTGGCGTGAATACCATAATCGGCGTGAGCATGAAAATCGGTGCTATGACCGATGGGACAATGATCGCCGAAAGTATGATGATCGTCTAAATTATAAAGCAGACCATCTTTCTGTGTATGATCGTCTGATGTATAGGAAAAAGGAAGTTATTCAAGAGCCAGAAGACACACAGGAATCGGAGAAGGAGGTCAAATCGGACCTACGCCCAGGAGTCAATCCGCAATGGTGTCCTGACGGTTTGACCAAGACTCAGAAGAGAAGGGTTCAGCGTCTCCGATTCAAGGAATTGCTGAAGGAGAAGCGTCAAAAAGATGACGATTTCAAGGTCTGGAAAGTTAAGCCCAAACGTGATGATGATGGGCCATCAGCGTCGGTGAACATGGTTTTCGTGCTGCCTGCTGAATACAATGCGAGTTCAACCGATGATGAGACCGATGAGGTTGAAGAAGCTATGGCACAGTTGGTTCTGCAACCTCAACAAGCTGTTTTTGACAAGCCAGTTGATGAGAAATATCGGCATCTAAGACCTTTATATGTTAAAGGATATGTTGATGGCAAGCCGATGACTAAAATGCTTGTTGATGGGGGAGCTGCTGTGAATTTGATGCCTTATACCACATATCGGAAGCTTGGCAAAGGACCTGATGATTTGATCAAGACCGATATGATGCTCAAGGACTTTGGCGGAAATCCATCGCCGGCTCGGGGGGCATTGAATGTTGAATTGATGATCGGGAACAAGACTTTGCCTACTACATTCTTCATCATCGACAGCAAAGGGTCTTACAGTTTACTCCTGGGTCGTGACTAGATTCATGCCAATTGTTGTGTGCCATCTACTATGCATCAATGTCTTATTCAATGGCATGGAGATCACATCGAGACTGTCCAAGCCGATGAATCGGTCAGCGTCGCCACCGCCGATTTAACGGTTTGGGAGTTTGAAGGAATTGAATGCTTATCGGGCAGGAATTGGGAAGGCAATTTTATCCAAGTGTCCGATGATTGTCTAAAGCCGATCCTAGCAGTCGGCTCTGAGAGTTTGTATTAATGGATGATTTTATTGAAGATGAGGGTAAACTTGGTCAAGGGTTTATGTCGGCCGATGAGTTAGAGGAAATAGATATAGGTTTAGAAGATAGACCTCGGCCGACATATGTAAGTGCAAAGTTGGATCTTGAGTTTAAACAAGAATTAATAAAGCTATTAAAAGAGTATCGTGATTGTTTTGCTTGGGAATATTACGAGATGCCAGGTTTAAGCCGATCTATTGTTGAACATCGGCTCCCGATTAAACCAGGGTATCGGCCTTTTAAACAAGCGACGAGACGATTTAAACCCGAGTTGGACTAAGAAATAAAAGCTGAAATAACTCGGTTATATGAAGCTAAGTTTATTCAACCTTGCCGATATGCTGAATGGATATCTAATATCGTTCCTGTTTTCAAGAAAAATGGGAAGTTGCGAGTTTGTGTCGATTTCAGGAATCTTAATAAGGCGACTCCGATGGATGGGTATCCGATGCCGATTGCCGATATGTTGGTTGATGCAGCTTCAGGACATAAGGTGATTAGTTTTATGGATGGTAATGCAGGATATAATCAAATTTTTATGGCGGAAGAGGATATTCCTAAAACTGCATTCCGATGTTGGTGCACTTGGATTATACAAGTGGGTCGTAATGACTTTTGATTTAAAAAATGCTGGCGCTACATATCAAAGGGCAATGAATTATATATTTCACAAGTTGATCGGCAGGATTGTTGAAATTTATATTGATGATGTAGTAGTGAAGTCCGATGGATATAAACAGCATCTGGCCGATTTGCGAGAGACTCTTGAATGTACAAGGAAGCATGGTTTGAAGATGAATCCTAATAAATGTGCGTTTGGAGTATCGGCCGGACAATTTTTGGGTTTCATGGTGCATGAAAAGGGAATTGAAGTCGGACAAAAGAGCATGAAGGCTATAAGAGATGCTGAGCCACCCACCGATAAGACGAGTCTCCAGTCGTTAATCGGTAAGATTAATTTTGTCAGAAGATTTATTTCAAATTTATCTGGGAGAATTCGTCCTTTTTCCCGCTGCTGAAATTAAAAGCCGATGAAGAATTCGTCTGGGGAAAAGATCAACAAAAGGCATTTGATGAAATAAAGCAATATATGATGACACCACCAGTTTTGATTCCACCTCAGAGAGATAAGCCATTCCGATTATATTTGTCGACCGATGAATTGGCGATCGGGTCTGTTCTTATACAAGAATTTGAAGGAAAAGAAAGAGTGGTTTATTATTTGAGTCGGAAGTTAATTGATGCGGAAACAAGATATTTACCAGTTGAAAAATTATGGTTATGCCTGTATTTTTCATGCACTAAGTTGAGACATTATTTATTATCTTCTGAGTGCACAATCGTTTGTAAGACCGATGTGGTTAAATATATGTTGTCCATGCCGATGTTGAAAGGAAAAATCGAAAAGTGGATATTAGCATTGTCGGAGTTTGATTTAAAATACGAATCGGCTAAAGCGGTTAAAGGACAAGTGATGGCCGATTTCGTAACACAGCACATCGGAGGTGAAGTTAAATTGGTCGATCCGATGCCTTGGACATTATTCTTTGATGGATCTTCGTGTGGCCAAGGATGTGGCATCGGAATCGTTATTGTTTCGCCTCGGGGGGCAAATTTTGAATTCAGTTATCCGATGGATCCAAGTTTTACCAACAATCGAGTTGAGTATGAAGCACTGCTTAAAGGATTGAAATTGTTATTAGAAATCGGAGCTGAAGTTGTTGAGATTTTAGGAGACTCCCAGTTGGTGATTTTTTAGTTAATCGGTAAATATGAATGTAAAGATGATGTTTTGATTCAGTATTTTGATGAATGCCGATTATTGTTGAAGGAATTTGTGATGGTCAATATTGAACATATCCCCAAGGCTCAAAATCAGGAAGCTAACAATTTGGCACAAGCTGCTTCTGGCTATCGGCGTTTCCATGAGATCATGACGATTGAGCTAGAAATCGGAGATTGGAGGTATGAGATTGTAAATTATCTTAAAGATCCATCACAAAAGGTTTCCAGAAAGTTAAGGTTCATGGCTGTTAAATATGTGTTACTTGATGATCAATTATATTATAAGACGATTGATGGTGTCTTGCTCCGATGTTTGAGTAAATCGGAATCCAAAGATATGATGGATGAAGTGCATGAAGGAGTTTGTGGTGCACATCAATCGGCTTATAAAATGAAATGGATTATTCGAAAGACAGGTTGTTTCTGGCCAACGATTCTGGAGGATTGTTTTGAATATTATAAAGGTTGCCAAGAATGCCAGAAATTTGAAAATGTGCAGAAAGCGCCTGCGTCAGCCATGAATCCGATTATCAAGCCATGGCCTTTTCGAGGATGGGGAATTGATTTGATCGGACAGATTTATCCATCATCGAGCAAGGGTCATAAATTTATATTGGTGGCAACAGATTATTTCACTAAATGGGTTGAGGCGATTCCTTTGAAGGTTGCCGATTCTAAAAATATGGTGGAATTCGTTAAGGAGCATATTATATATCGGTTTGGTATTCCTCAAACTATCACAACCGATCAGGGAACTATGTTTATGTCTAACGAATTCCAAGATTTTGCTGCTAGTATGGGTATTAAATTACTAAATTCTTCTCCTTATTATGCGCAAGCCAATGGTCAAGCAGAAGCATCAAATAAAAGTATTATCAAAATCATCAAGCGAAAAATTGATGAACAACCAAGGCGATGGCATATAACGTTAATCGAGTCATTATGGGCATATCGGATGGCCTGTCATGGATCTACTAAATTGTCCCCGTATCATTTGGTTTATGGACACGAAGCTGTTTTGCCTTGGGAGACTAAAATCGGATCGAGGCGGATATCGGAACAAGGAAACTTGACTGCCGATGAATATAAAAGTTTGATGAATTTTGAGTTGGATGATTTGGCTGAAACCCGATTGAGAGTATTGGAGAATATTGAGAATAATAAAATGCGTATTGCCGGATATCATGACAAAAAGGTTAAGCCAAAAGCATTCATCGAAGGAGAATTGGTTTGGAAGCTGATTTTGCCGATAGGGACTAAAAATTCTAAGTTTGGAAAATGGTCGCCTAATTGGGAGGGTCCCTATCGTGTGAATCGGTGTGTTCCAGGGAACGCATATATTTTGGAAACATTAGAAGGAGAAGAGTTTTCTAAAGCACTTAACGGTAAATATTTGAAGAAGTATTATCCAAGTATTTGGATCGATTCTTAAAAGCCGATATTCTAGGCAATATCGTCTAAGATAGCCGATACGATACGTATCGCCTTAAGGGCAAAAATATTTACACAAAATAAATGTTCATCGACGATCGACATCGTCGGAATCACCCAGGTTCATCAATGACCACTGTCATCGGAGTGATACAGCTAAAGAGTTTAACGATTACAGGAATTTGCGGATTGCTTCAATCGCGCTCAATCGGATGCTATCGATTTTTCGAATTTCTTCTAAGTCTTTCACATCGGAGCCTGGAATGTTCTTGATGCTCTTGTGAATCTGGCGAACTTCTTCGAGGCGTTTGTTCAAATTTTCCTGCGCCGATTTGATGGAAGCTGGGACTTGGTTGAGCTCGTTTTGGGTCTCCGACATTTCCTTGCGGGTTTCTTCGAGCCGTTTGAGCAAATCGGCTTCGACGCCTTTGAGATGCTCCATCCGATTCTCTAACTGTGTTGGTTTGGCTTCAAGGGTCTTAATCTGGGCCTGCATGGTTTTCAATTCATCTTTGTCGTCATCACGCTTCTTGGTCAAATCTTGTTGGGTCAGCCGCTCAGATATTCTGTGGCGAGCAGCAAAAACTTGGGGTTGATGACCCTCGATGAAGGCGGCCAGGATGATAGCATTCTCCAGCTCCGATGGCAGTTGACCCTTCAATTCCTTGTAAATTTGGCGAATCGGCTCGGCATCTTCAACAAGGATGGCAATGCTTTTGTTCAGATGATTTAGCATTTCTTGAAATTTTGCCTTGGCCTCATCGGGGATGGTAGAAGACGATTGTGCAGAGCTGACTTCTTCCTCTCCGATGGCGGCATCCAAGTCGAACAATGTAAAGCTCATTGCCGATGGATCGTGTGCCTGAAATAGAATGTCAATAAAATGTCATTAAAAAATTAATATTGACACAAGGAGATGAATCGGTACCAGTTTAAATTGTCCCTCCCGGACGTAATCGGGGATTATTTGAGGCTGGGCAGTGCTCGTTTCAGGAGCAGCTATCTGAAGAGTCTGGGCTAGTTCAATCGAAGGGGATACTGGTGGGGTTATTATTGCTGGTTGTTCAGGAATGGCCTCCGATTGAACGTTTAGAGCCGATTCTCCGATCTGCTGCTCGGGGACGGTGTGTGATTGTACGTTTGTAGCCGAATCTCCGATCTGCTGCCCGAGGATGGCCTCCGATTGAACATTTTCTTCGATTTGTTGCTCAGGCGTTGCCTCCGATTGGACAGTCGTGTTTGGCTCCTCGATGATAGGTTGCAGATCAGGAGTCTACGATAGGATTGGTCAGTTCATGCATTTATGTTTAAAGATAATATGAATTGGATCAAATTTACCCGTTGGGCCAGTTCTGCTTGTGTGATTTGAGCTGGAATTGGTTGAGGATCGGGCAATTGGATATTTGTTTGCTAAAAAAAGAGACAGTATTATTGCCGATTTAATTTGCAAAAGAGTATGAGTTAAGAGAAATCGGATTATTACCGATATTGCATCAAGTAGTGACGAGGGTCTGAATTAGGGGTACCCAATCGAGTCCTTAATCCGGGTCCTCACAATAATCCACCCCTCAAAAGCAAAAGCCGAAGATCCAATGCAAAGCGAACACCCCATACCCCGACGACTCGGAAGCCATCCGACGAGTCTCCGATTCGCCCGAGGAGTTCTCCGCCTCCGAGTGGCTTCGCGATTCGCCCGAGGAGTTCTCCGCCTCCGAGTGGCTTCGCGATTCGCCCGAGGAGTTCTCCGCCTCCGAGTGGCTTCGCGATTCGCCCGAGGAGTTCTCCGCCTCCGAGTGGCTTCGCGGCTCGCCCGAGGAGTTCTCCGCCTCCGAGTGGCTTCGCGATTCGCCCGAGGAGTTCTCCGCCTCCGAGTGGCTTCGCGGCTCGCCCGGGGAGTTCTCCGCCTCCGAGTGGCTCTCCGATTCGCCCGGGGAGTTCTCCGCCTCCGAGGAGTCTCCGGCTCTCCGGGTAAAACTACCCGGTCACGTCCCGGCCCATCCAGCGCCGTACCCACTTGGTACCCGCCGCGTCAGAACATGATGGGCGTCCGTCCTTCGCCACGGCAGCCACAGTGGCACCCGTCTCATCCAAACAGGAACGCTACAGTCCTGAGAGGAACGCATGCGCAACACCGGGCGCCCAAGGACGACCCCAGGCGCCCATGGACGACACCTGGAACCCGAAGAGGACACCTGGAGTACCCGAAGGCCTCGAGCGAGTCAACCATGACCCGGGAACTACCCGGGAGCTTACCCGAGAAGACATCTACACCAACCACCCGGGATGTACGATCCCGGGTCCGGCGGGACGCCCACTCCGTCAACACCTGCTCTCTGTACGGCTCGGCGCGCGACGCCAGCTAAAGGCCTCGGGGGCAGTAACTCCCCATGTAATTTTCTTCTTTTTTACCCCGCTCCCTTCTCTCCTTAAGGCTATAAAAGGGGACAAGGGGACACCAGTGGGGGAGGGACCGACATCAGTCGAACATTCGGACACAGCACGAACAGCACACTCGCTCGCACAGCACAGGGACCTGGGACCCTCTCCCTCTCCCGACCAGTTTGTAGCCCCTACTACAGACTTGGACTTGAGAACATCGGCACATACTGGACGTAGGGTATTACTCTCCGGAGGCCCGAACCAGTCTAAAAACCCCCTGTCTCTTGAGTCACCATCCGGGCCCCGACGCGCGATCGTAGAAATTTACTTGCCGGCGGTAGAGAACCCCGACAGTTGGCGCGCCAGGTAGGGGCTTTTCGCGTGTCACGACGCTTCACCAGGGCTCGGATGGCCCACAGCGGCGCCTCGCTGGCGCCCGGCGACCACCTGCGGTTCGGCTCCCTCGACTTCGTCTTCGGCAAGTCGGTGGAGCCCATCATCGGGGCAACTTTCGTGCGCCCCAAGCTTGCCCGCGACGACGACAAGACGTTCCACGACAAAGGGCCCAAGCCCTCCCGCGCCACGACGGGAGCCACCGCCTACGTCCTCGACCTTCTCGGTGGGGACCTGGCGGCCGCCCTGGGACGGAGCCCGTCCCAGGAACGCTTCCGCAACGTCTCCTACATGATCACCAACCTCGCCCTCCAGGTTGGAGGGCAGGAGCAGCTCCCCTGGGACGAGTTCATCGACTGCTACAACGCCATGTACCCGGAGGGGCAGCCAGGCCTGCCGAGCGACCCGGCGGCCACCCCGACACCGGCGGAGTCCGACCCCTGCGTCTTGCCAACTGCCAAAAGCACGGTGAGCGAGCAAAGACCGCGCCCGCGGTTGACGTGGGTTCCGCCGAACTTCGACCCTTCTCGGGAATGCTTCATGTGTCACACCCCCGATGGGGATGTGCAGTCTGCCAGCAGTTCGACGAGGGACGGCGCCCCCGCGGCGCCACCTGCCAATGCCCCTGCGGCTCCGCCTGCCCGAGCCCCAGCGGCTCCGCCTGCCAACGCCCCTGCGGCACCACCGCCCAACGTCCCGGCGGATGATGCCCGGCGGGTCAGGCTACAGGAGCTCGATGAGGCCCGGCGTCAGATCGAGGCAGAACGCCAGCAGCTCAACCGCGAGCTCGGGAGAAACGCGGACGGAGGAGCCGCCCGCGCACGAGCCCGGGACGTGCAACAGCGCATCGTCAACGACGGTGGCAACGCCAACGACGCGCCGGTCTTCAACCGGGCGTCCCAGAACCTTGCAGCAGCTGCTGTCCTACTCCGTGAGCACCCTGAACCAGCGGCGCCCGAAGATCGAAGGTTCCACCAGCAGCTCCGCGCGCTCCTGGAAACCGCAGCAGTCCAGCAGGCGGAAAGCTCCGCCTCTCGCCAGCGAGCTCCCCGGGAGCCCGATCATTCCGTACATCATCACGGGGCCACGACCGACGGAGGCGCTAGGCGACGGGACGAGCACCGTCAGCACCGCCCACGCCGAGCCTACAACAGGCGGCGCGGGGGCCGCTACGACAGCGGCGAGGACCGGAGCAGGAGTGCGTCACCCGACCCCAGGGGGCCGCGTGCCTTTGGACCCCGCGTCCTCGGCGCTCAGGTCCCCCCGCGCTTCCGAGCTCCCACCACGGTGCCCAAGTACGACGGGGACACAAACCCCAGCGTCTGGCTGGAGGACTACCGGCTCGCGTGCCATGCGGGGGGAGCGCAAGATGACTACTTCATCATCAAAAGCCTCCCCCTCTACCTCGCCGACTCGGCCCGGACATGGCTGGAGCACCTCCCTGCAGGCAAGATCGACAGCTGGGCGCAGTTGCGTGATGCCTTCATTGGCAACTTCCAGGGCACCTACACTCGTCCCGGGAACCCCTGGGACCTCCGCAACTGCCTCCAGGCAGAGGACGAGACCCTGCACGACTACATCAAGCGCTTCTCCAAGCGCTGCACCGAGCTGCCAAACACTGCCGACACCGACGTCGTCTCCGCGTTCCGGTTCGGAACCACCTGCGCGACCCTCATCCATGAGTTAGGGCGCAGGAAGCCACGAACCATCCGGGAGCTCCTCGACATCGCCACCGACTACGCCGATGGGGAGGACGCCGTCGCTGCAACCCTTGATCGGCCTCAGGGCAAGGGCAAGCAGTCGGAGGCGGTCGCCGAAGGCACCTCCGCCCGACCCGACAAGAAGAAAAGGAAGGACAAGCGGAGGCGCGATAGTCGCATGGTAGCAGCGGCCGAGCGGAAGGCCACAAAACCCAAAGGGAACCCGGCGCCAAGGGACCACTTCGAGAAGCTCCTCGAGGCGCCCTGCACCAACCACGAGGGCCCCGTGAAGCATGCCCTGAAGGATTGCAAACTCATGAAGAGCTTCCTCGCCGGCACCCTGAAGAAGAAACCATACGGGAACCGAGACGGGGCTGGAGGCCCGAACGACGACGACGGTTACCCCAGGGAGGACGGCGCGGTCCTGATGATCGTTGGGGGGTCGGCGGCCTGCCCCTCGAAGCGCGACGAGAAGTTAATCCGACGAGAAGTTTTCCATACAGAGCCCACAGTGCCCTCCTACCTAAAATGGTCTGAGGCTCCGATCACCTTTGATCGCTCCGATCATCCCGACCATGTCCCACAACCCGGAAGGTACCCGCTCGTGGTTGCTCCTCTCTTTGGGACGAAACGCGTCCACAAGGTGTTGATGGACGGCGGGAGCGGCCTCAACATCCTCTACGCCGACACTCTCGATGAGATGGGGATCTCGCGCTCCCAGCTTCGGCCATCCACGGCACCATTCCATGGGGTCGTCCCCGGGGTGGACGCAATACCGCTCGGGCAGATCGACCTGCCCGTCACGTTCGGGACTCCACGGAACTTCCGTAGAGAAACCCTCACTTTCGAAGTGGTGGGATTTCCTGGGACGTATCATGCCATCCTCGGGAGGCCTGCATACGCAAAGTTCATGGCTGTCCCGAACTACACGTATCTCAAACTGAAGATCCCCGGACCCAAAGGCGTCATCACCGTGGGGACTTCATTTGAGCATGCGTTCGCCTGCGAAACCGAGTGCTTCCAATTCGCGGAGGCACTCGTCCAGTCCAAGAGGCTCGCCACTGAGCCTTCACCCAGGGACCCAGATATCCCCGAGACCTCCAAGCGTGCTGCGTGCTCCTTTGAGCCAACCAAGGACGTCAAGGAGGTTACCGTGGCCAACGACGGTCGCACCCTCCATATCAGGACGGCGCTCGATCCTAAATAGGAAAGCGCGCTCGTCGACTTTCTTCGCGCAAACCTCGATGTGTTTGCATGGAAGCCCTCGGACATGCCGGGGATTCCAAGGGAAGTCACCGAGCACAAACTTGATATTAAGCCTGGCGCTCGACCCGTCAAACAGAGGCTCCGACGCTACGACGATGACAAGTACAAAGCCATCGGCGAAGAGCTCAAAAAGCTCCTCAGCGCCGGCTTCATTAGGGAGGTATACCACCCCGAGTGGTTGGCTAACCCCGTCCTTGTAAAAAAGAAGAATGGGAAATGGAGGATGTGTGTTGACTATACTGGCCTTAACAAGGCATGTCCAAAAGACTCTTTCCCTCTTCCACGCATAGATCAGGTGGTCGACTCCACCGCAGGGTGCGAAACCCTTTGCTTTCTCGATGCGTACTCCGGGTACCATCAGATCGCGATGAGCCTGGCCGACCAGCTCGCAACATCGTTTATCACGCCTTACGGCACCTTCTGCTATTCGTCTATGCCATTCGGGCTGAAAAACGCGGGCGCCACGTTCCAAAGATGCATGCGACGCGTCTTTGGCGACTTAATCGGCCGACTGGTCGAGGCGTACGTTGACGATATAGTAGTAAAATCCAAGCGCACTGGCGACTTAGTCTCCGACCTCGCAGCTGTCTTTGAGAAGCTCCGGCTGAACAAAGTAAAGCTCAACCCCGAGAAATGCGTTTTCGGGGTCCCGAGAGGCATGCTCCTCGGCTTTATCGTATCGGAACGAGGCATCGAAGCCAACCCCGAGAAGATAACCGCCATCACCGACATGGGGCCGATTCAGAACGTAAAGGGGGTCCAACGCGTCACGGGATGCTTGGCCGCACTCAGCCGTTTCATCGCCCGACTCGGGGAACGGAGCCTGCCCTTGTACCGACTACTCAAGAAGTCGGACCACTTCGTCTGGAACGACGAGGCGCAGCAGGCCCTCGATTCGCTTAAGCAATCGTTCAAGAGCCCACCGATCCTGACCGCTCCGGCGGAAGGGGAGCCCATGCTGCTCTACATTGCGGCGACCACCCATGTGGTAAGCACCGCCCTCGTCGTCGAGCGAAACGAGCCCGAGAAGATCCAAAAGGTACAACGCCCCGTTTACTTCATCAGCGAGGTCCTATCCGACACCAAGGTACGATATCCCCAGATCCAAAAACTCGCCTACGCCGTCCTCATCACTAGGCGGAAGCTCCGGCACTACTTCGACGCCCACCCCATCACGGTGGTGTCGAGGTATCCACTCGGCGAAGTAATCCAGAACCCCGAGGCCGACGGGAGGATAGCCAAGTGGGCGCTCGAGTTGATGGGGAAGAACATCACCTACGCATCTCGGGACGCCATCAAGTCACAAGCGTTGGTCGACTTCATCGCCGAGTGGACTGAGGCCCAGACTCCCCCGACCTCCGTCGAGCACGAGACTTGGGTCATGTACTTCGACGGATCGCTAATGAAGGAAGGGGCAGGTGTCGGCCTGGTCTTTGTCTCGCCTCTGGGCGTGCGCATGGAATACATGGTTCGGCTGCACTTCTCGGCCTCCAACAACGCCGCCGAGTACGAGGCCCTCATCAACGGACTCCGTATCGCCCTCGAGCTAGGCATACGGCGCCTCGAGATCCGAGGAGACTCGGAGTTGGTCGTCGATCAAGTGATGAAGGAGTCGAGCTGCGTCAGCCCCAAGATGGCCGCCTACTGCGGGCGGTCCGCGAGCTGGAAGACAAGTTCCTCGGCCTCGAGCTCAAGCACGTCCAACGACGATACAACGAGGCGGCCGACACCCTCGCCAAGGCGGCCTCCAACCGGAAGCCCGTCCCCCATGGAGTGTTCGCCAAGGACCAGCACGCCCCTTCCATCCGGCTCGACGACGAGCCACCCGAGCCTCCAGTGCAAGAGGAGGCGGAAGTGATGGAGATAGACGCAGCGCTCGAGCCCAACCTCGAGGATCCCGACTGGAGAATCCCGCTACTCGAGTGGATCGTGCAGGGCAAGCTCCCACCCGACCCGACCGAGGCTCGGCGGATCGCGCGCTGGGCTAAAACTTTTACGCTCATTGAGGGAGAGCTTTACCGGCGAGGCACCTTTGGCATCCTAATGCGCTGCATTCCGATCGACCAAGGCAAGGAATTGCTAAGGGACATCCATGCAGGAGCATGTGGGCACCATGCCGCGCCAAAGACACTTGTCGGGAAAGCTTTCCGTCAAGGGTTCTACTGGCCAACCGCGCTGGCCAATGCCAAGGACATCGTGCGTAGATGCGAAGGCTGTCAGTTCTATGCAAGGCAAACTCACCTCCCGGCGCAAGCCCTGCAGACCATCCCCATCACTTGGCCCTTTGCCGTATGGGGTTTGGATTTAGTCGGGCCACTGAAGAAAGCACCCGGGGGCTTCACACATCTCCTCGTCGCCGTCGACAAGTTCTCCAAATGGATCGAGGCAAGGCCCATCAGGCGGGTTCGCTCGCAAGAAGCTGTCCAGTTCTTCACCGACATCATCTACCGCTTCGGGGTCCCGAACGTAATCATCACCGACAACGGCACCCAGTTCACGGGCAAAACGTTTATCAACTTCTGCAACGAGAACAACATTCGAGTGGACTGGGCTGCCGTCAGCCACCCCAAAACCAACGGACAGGTGGAGAGAGCCAATGGCATGATCTTGCAAGGACTGAAGCCACGAATCTTCAAACGCCTCGAGAAGTTCAAGGCAAGGTGGGTTGCGGAGCTCCCGTCGGTCCTCTGGAGCCTGCGAACCACTCCAAGTCGAGCCACGGGATGCACGCCCTTCTTCATGGTGCACGGATCCGAGGCGGTCCTCCCGACTGACCTCGACTACGGCAGCCCAAGGGTCCGCGCCTACGACGACGAAGGAAATCAAGCCTCCTTGGAAGACACCATCGACCAGCTGGATGAAGCGCGCAGCGTCGCACTACTCCACTCGGCCAAGTACCAGCAGGCCCTGCGACGATACCACGACCGCAACATCCGAAGCCGGGCCTTTCAAGTCGGCGACCTCGTCCTCCGATGAGTTCAGAGCAACCGCGGCCGCCACAAGCTGTCGCCGCCTTGGGAAGGCCCCTACATCGTCGACCAAGTCCTCCGCCCGGGGACTTTCAAGCTCAAGGACGCGGACGGCCAAGTCCTGACGAACGCTTGGAACATAGAACAGCTACGCCGCTTTTACCCTTAAAAAGTATCTGTACTTTGTCATTCACTTGCGGCAATAAAAATGCTCTTCCGTTCCGAGTACTTTACGAGCCTGCAGTCGTTTCCCGAGACGCCCTCCGAGCCCTCTAAGACAAGAGGCGAGTGGCCCTTTCCCCGCGTAGGGTCGAATGCTCTCGACAACCGACACGGTAAGTACCTACTACGGCCTGTCAACCGCCAGGGGTTCGAAGGCTGGCCCGTCGAAGGGTTCGACAGCCGCCCCCGGGCACCCCGAGCAAGGGGCAGCAAGGGATGGGTCCCAGCGGCCAGTACCCGGGCGCACGAGCGTCATGGGCATCCCGAACTGCATTAGAGTCTTGATGGAAAGTAAGATCATGGTTTTTCCTCCGAACGGAAAGGCAAAGAGCCGCCAGGTCCGGTCGAACGGACCCGGTAACTAGATGATCTCGCCACCAAGAATTTGAAGCTGGTCACCAGCTGATCCGATCGGAACCCGTCGAGCGGGATGCCATGGCTTCACTCGAATTGACCCGTTATCAGCTCACACGGACACCGCATTTTCGGCCAACGAGGCAAAAATACGGCACGGTCCGGCCCCTCCACCTCTTGCGAAAAAGGTGCATGAGGGGTAACGATGTAAGGAGAAACAGGCCTCTCCACCAGCACCCTGCATCGCGTAGGGTCTCAGGTCACAAAACGAGGCCTGTAAGAGGCTGCGCCGCGACAAAACAAGGCCGAGGATGAGCCCGAGAAGTCTCCACCTCGCCCGACGAGTCCCCGCCCCTCCCGAAGAACCTCACACTCCCCTGCGGGCTCGCACAGCTACGTCGCTCTACCCTTAAAAGTACCTGTACTTTTCAATTCGCGAGAATAATCAAAGTACTGCGCTATTCCGAGTACTTCATTTGCGTACGGTCATTTTCCGAAATCTACCCTGCAAGTTCCCGAAGCTAAGCGGCGGGTGATCCCTTCCCCGTGCAGGATCACCCACCGCTCGGGGGCTCCACCCGGGGCCCGGTGCCCCTCCTTTTTTCGCAAAACTCGACAATTGATCGCTCTCGCGCGCGATCAAGCGGTATACTTTTGCGCTTGCGAGAAAAGAACGTCAGCTCGAGGAGCTTCGTGACCACGCTTGTCCAAGTTTCCGAGTGCTCACGCCCCTGCGGCTACGGCGCTAACTTGCGGGCAAAGTCCAAGCCCTCGGACCAACATCTTTTTCCTGAGAAGCAATAAAGGAACCGCCTCGACTAGCTGTTGCTTTCAGCACATTGATCTGCTGCTTGTCATTTTTTCGAATCTTCCGAAACTACTCGGGGGCTGCGAGTCCGAGTGCCCAATCTCCCGAGTTCCTACGCCCCGGCGGCTACGGAACAGAGTCCGACGGGCAGGACCCCGCGTCTTTTCATCTCGACCCCCGACCCCCAAAAGCATTCGGAAGAAAATGAAAATGGCAAACAATAGATAAAACACGAGTTTTCTGAGCAACAACGATTACCCTTTAAAAGGGAGCTTTGTTCATTACACAACAAAATGACTAACTCCTTTATGTCTATCCTACTCCCGCCCAAGATCTCTCAGGGCGGCGGTCAGCACCTTGTCGGCAAACGAGGAGGATTCGGCTTCAATCTCATCATACTCAGCATCCTCGTAGCCGGGGGCCCACCCGCCTTGCAGAGCCTCCCGATCCATGGTCGGGTAGTGCGACAAGAACATAGCAATGATCCTTCGCGCCACGTTGCGAGCAAGATCTGCGGCCTGCGCCCGAGTCCTCCCTGTGACAAGGGCGAGGCGATCCACCAAAGATGGGCCACCGCTGACGTTGAGCTCCTCGAACAGGTGCTCGACCGCCTGGACCAAAGCCTGATGGACCTCGGACTTCTTCTCGAGGGCCCTCTGGCTCTGCTCGCCCGCCTCCCTGGACCTCCGAAGGTCCTCGACAACCCCTGCAGGCAACTCTTCATCAGCATCATTCGGC
>CM014273.1:4862309-4872523 GCA_004135705.1 Alloteropsis semialata | reverse complement strand
TCAGCGATGGAAATCTTCGTGGTCGCCGGCGTGATGACGGCGGAAGTGAATGCCATCGAGCTTGCAGATTGATCTCGTCGATCAACCCCTACCTGGCGCGCCAACTGTCGGATGTTTGGACCCGGCAGTCCACACAGGGTAGCCTACGTGGTTGATTTGTCGAGGGACAGATCGAGGATCAGAAGTCGATGGTGACACAAGACGCAAGGATTGAACAGGTTCGGGCCGTCAAGATGACGTAACACCCTACGTCCTGTGTTGGCGGCGATTGTATTGCTGTGTATGAAGTTCCTGGAAGGATCTCCGTAGTTGGGTTCTGTCCTAGGGTTGTGGAGGTTGTAGTTTTTCGTAATGTCGTGCTCTGGAGGGGGGTCTCAGGGCGCCTTATATAGTCCGGCTGCCTTGAGTTACAAGTCGGCCAGAGATCGTAACCTACCCGGAATACAAGGATTCGATCCTATAACGATTACAGATATCTTTCCCTATAATTCCGGCTAGTTTATCTTGATCTCCGATCTTCTTGCGGGATACGCCGCTTTCCTTGCCGCGCGCGTCGTCGCGCCCATCCGGTTCGCCCGACTGGTGGGCCAGCCAGTCCGACAAACCGATCCAGATGTACTCGGATTGGGCCGCCCCTTGCTGGTTGGGCCAATCCGCCTGCTGGGTACCCCTGGGGGTCTACCCCCGACACCGCTCGATGGCGGGACAGGCTATTAATGTATCAGATCAACTAAGGCAGGCAGGTCTCAATGTTCAAGGCCGGAGATATTTAACCACCAAGTCAAGAGCGGTTTGACGGATCTTGTCGACCTCAGCAATGATCTTGGCATCAGCTTCAGGATTCCCTTCTATAGGCTTGATTGTCGACCTCAGCAATGATCTTGGCATCAGCTTCAGGATTCCCTTCTATAGGCTTGATTGTCTTGTGGATCTCCTTGGCGGCCTTGATGTGGATTTTGTAGTCTTCTTCGGCTTTTGCTTTCATAGCTGGGAGATCATCAAGCTCTTTTGTTGTGGCCTGGATGCTTGATAGAACTTGGGCAAGTTCTTGCTCTAGTTGTTGCTTTCTGGCTCGAAGATCATCAAGCTTTAATTGGAGAGAGGCAGGACGAGCTGATAGTTCTTCAATCAGTTTTGTTGACTTGTCAGCCTGGGCACGTTCTTCATCCCTCGACTTGATCAGATCCTGCTGGGAGTTCCGATTGATGATTCGGCGGTTGGCTTGCAGCACTGGGAAGGATTGGCTTTCTATGTATGCCGCCGGAATCAGTGCTTCCTCCAGGTCCAATGGGAGTTGACCCCTTAGAGTCTTGAAGATCTTGCAAATCGGCTTTGCATTTTGGACCAGATCGACAATGTCTTTGTGAAGGAGAGCTGATATATCAAGCAATTTCGCTTTCACTTCATCAGACAACAAGCTTTGCCCAGAGCTGATTTCTTCTTCTTCAGCTTGCAGCCGATCAAAATCGACTGACATGGTTTGACTAGGTTGAGGGGAATCTTGAGCCTGCAAAAGAAATGATTAGATATAATATCGAAAGCTGATATAATTGTATCAGGCTAGAAAGTTTACTTGTTTCCAAGCCACTTCTTGCTCGGATCCGGTCAGAAGGATATTACTGCCTTGGATGTTTGCCTGGGCGATCTCAAGATCCGTCAAGACATTCTGGATGATTTGCTAGAAGAAAGAAAATAAGAACAAGATGGATATCAATTATTGAATGAATCGGCTGATAATTACCGTTGCTTCTGGATCAGGGAGTTGGATCTGTAGAAGAGTTTGATCTTCTTGAAGCCCCTGGTCAACTTGTATTTGTTCTGCTTGAGGTAGCGGGCTTGATTGACGAGGAGACCCAGTTAAAGTTCTCTCAGATGATGATGTATGGCTTGAATGTTCTTGAACTGGGCTTGGTTGCATTCGAATCGGGCTTGGTGATTTTTGTGGATCCGATTCCGGTGCTTCTTCAGCCGATTGACTAGAGGATTTGGTCGGACTGGGCTGTTGTGCAGAAGGTTCTCTGATGACCTGAATTTACAGAAAGGATTAATTCCAATAAAGAGAGAAATCAAATTGATAAATTCTTGGACTTACCAAAGTGTTCCTCGGACGTTTGGGAATTTTGGAGGACGTCCGCTTCTTCCTTTTCCTGCTGTCACTATATGCTGACAGGAGTTTGCCAATGGTGGGAGAATCAGAGCCGATCCATGGATCTGGCGAGATATTGCAGTAAACAACTTGCTTCCCTGATCGAGTTGTCGTTGGAGGAGAGCGATCGACGTCCTGGCAAAGGATTGTTCAGCAAAATGCAGTTATGGAAAGGAGAGAAGTGAGTTCGCAGATATTACCTCTGGTTTACCCTTGAAAGTAGGATACAACTTCCGGACATAAGTTTTGCAGGCGATGCAGAACAGGTGTTGACACCATTCAGTCCACCATATGTTGAAAGTCCGATGAGTCACAAGGCCGATTGCAAAAGTATCCAGGTTGGTTTGGTCAAAGGGAGGCTCAAGTTTCAGAAGACGATCCCATTCCACGCCCGAGTTAACTTCTCCCCTTGGAAAAATTCGATCGGCCAAGATTAAGTAGGGTGGAAGCTGTCCGATGCCAAACTGACGAGCGGCCAAGTTTGGATGATAGAATTCATAAGTTGATTGCCCTGACTGAGGCCGATCGGGAGAAATTGGGCATTAATGCAAGTTCGAAAGATTGTCAGAGCTTCTGAGTCTGCCTCCACAATCATGTTAAATCTAAACTTGTAGGGCAGCTCATATTCATCGGTGTGATGATATAAAAACCATAGCATCTTGTCATCAGCAATGCCTCTGTAGAAAAGAGCAAAATACTTGGAAGATTCATTGCCTGATAATTTCGCAGCCGGGAAGCCCATTGCAGCTTCACCAAGTGAGGTGCATCGGCGGTAGGAGATTTCTTCGGATTCAGGCTTATTCTCTGGGAATTTCATCTTTCGAAGATCTACTCTGAGAGCCTTGCTTAGATGAAGCACCAACCACATCTGAATGAACCACCACGGCCCACCAAGGTTGGTGATTGGTGATCCGGTTCTCAGGCGCTTGGCGACTTGATGAAGCAAATTGTACACTGCTCCTAAGAGAAGTTGACCAAGGCTGATGATATGGCCACTCACAAGCGATTCGGCCAGATGTTGAAAGTTAGCTGTTGGACCAAGAGTAGTGCCGCAAAAGAAGAATCTGTCCAACCACATGTTCAGAAAGGCTACATGTTCACGGTCAGTCACAGATCCGGTCCGATGGTTCTTCTCCATGTATCCTGTCCAACCGCCACAGTTCTTGGTCTTGAAATGGTGCGTGACTTTGATCATGAGTTGGGAGGGACGCTTGTCGCCAGTGATATTGAGGCCGAGAAGCATGACTACATCAAGCAGTGTTGGAGTCATCGGACCATGTCCAAAAAGGAAAGCATTCAGAGCATCGGACCAAAAGTGTGATGCGGCGATCAAGAGGTTCTCATTTTTAGCCATGGGTCCGATGCTAAGACCAATGCATTGGGCGATATCTAATTTGTCCCAGATTGCAGACTTAGAGGCCGACACTCTCAAGAACCAATTTTTCCATCCAGGAAGAACTGTCGGCCAAGATCGAAAGGTGTTCTTCCAATCGTCCAAATCAAAACTCGAGGTTTTGAATGGGATCCGGTGGGTTTCCAGGTTGATGAATTCAGTAGGGTCTGAATCTCCCATTGGACCAAGAAGGTAGGCCCCTTGGTAGCCTACGGGGATTAGGGTTTGAGCGCGAGCGGCCTAAAACAGAAAATGCAAAATGAAAAAACGAGTTTTGAAAAGGCCGAATCTGATGCGGAACTTAAAATAGATTCGGATTCAGTGAAGTACCTCGGGGATTAGATGACGCGTTTCTCCTGCTGAGCCTGTGCGTGCCAAGGAAGAGCTTGAAGCGAAGAAAGTTGATGAAGAAGGGGATGAAGAGCTTGTTGCTGCCGCCATTGTTGAGGTCATGACCGCCGCCATGGTTGAGCTTGTGACTGCAGACATAGTTGGGGGCATGACGGATGAAGAACCCGCTGGAGCAGACGCGGAGGTGGAAGCAGATGTAGAAGAATGGAGTGCGCCCATGGAGGATGATTGCGCCATTTGAAATGATTTTGGTGAAAGCTCGAGTGAATGTGAATGGCCGTTCGGAAGAGAGGAGGAAGAAGATGAGCAGTATGAGTTTGGCGAGGAAGAGGAAAGTACGACGTGGTCACCGGTGGTAATTTTATAAAGTGAAAACGGTCGTGGCTCGAAGATTGAGGAGCCGTGCAGTACAGGGATGGGAGGTTTCGGCATGAAAATCGGAGAAGGAGTTATGATGACAAATACGAATTTTGGAACAAAATGATATTTTATTCCAAAATTGGGGGGCATGTGTTGACACCGGATTTTCGCACCTGCCATACTGAGTCAGATGATGACGTGGTTGAGACTGCGTAGTGGACCTATTGACTGGTCAAAGACGGAGGCGATAGAGAAGGAAGCCGATGCTGAGGAGGAGTCCGATGTGAAGCAGGAGTCCGATCTGACAACAAGTGCAAGAGGAAAAACGCGTCGGCTAAGGAAGGGAAGCGTATCAGATGCGGGGACTATTTCCTTTTCAGAAGGCGTATGAGAGTCCCGTTGTATCTTATGTTTAGTTTACCTTATTTAGTTAGTCTGGTCCGATCAGGACTCTCCATGACCAGGGTATAAATATGAGCCCTCGTCCATTGTAAATATTATTCACACAATCAATACAACCCGGCTTCACGCCAAAACCCTTAGTAGTAGTTACCGACGAAGCTCATTGGTGGACGGGCTGCATCAGTTCTGATCTCCGGCTTACCAGTAAGTTAGTCAAATTTATCGAACTAATATAGGCTTTGAATTGAGGCGCATCGCCCTTTCTCGTTTATATTGTTCAACCGATTTATCTCTGGATAATCAAGATTGATATAGATTCCCTACGTCGGAGCTAGATCAATATTGATTATTCAACAGATTATCGTTTATCGGACTATACTTTAAGCCTAGATTCCCTACGTCGGAGCTAGGTATCAAGATTAGTCTAGATTCCCTACGTCGGAGCTAGAATAATCTTGGTTACTAAAGATAGTCTTTGCGGTTTGTTGGAATTGCTAGATTGGTTTAGATCTACGCCATGTGAATCAATTCTACTTCTTCAACGGCTTTGAGCATTGGTCTTGGTCCGATTTAAGCAATATTTATCTTACAGCATCGTTCTATGTCTGATCCTTCATTATGGTTTAATCTAGTTGTTCTTTGAGTATTGTACTGGTGTAGATTCCCTACGTCGGAGCTGGATCTTTACAATACGATTAGATTAATCTTTGATTGTCATGCTTGGTCTAGATTCCCTACGTCGGAGCTAGATTCATCTTGATTAGTTAAAGGAAGCTTTGGTTATGCCTTATTGCTATTTGAATGTTAAGTGTGGTGTAGATTCCCTACGTTGGAGCTGGATCTCGCTTAATTATTTGATAGCATATCTTAGAATCAGAACGAATCTGTTAATGTTTTATCTGTATATTTGCTTAATCTGATCAACACCTGTGCGAGCATCTTGTTTAATTGACAGGTTGATGAGTCGAGTCCGATTATCTAGCTATCCGATCTGATCATAGTTGGAGAAATCTAGATTCCCTACGTCGGAGCTAGATTTCTCTGCAAAGGCTATAGTCTGATCAGTGGTTAGATCGTCCGATAAGACGAGTCAAACTGACAATTAAGCAAGGTGGACAATGTATCGGCTTACACTTTGCTTATTTAATATCTTGTTTAAAGACATAGCTGATCCATTACTTTACATATTGGCCTTGTTTTATGCTTTATTTATTATTCAAAGGCTGATCTGTTATATTAATCAAGGTCCGATCCTGATTGGTCCGATTCTGAGGTCCGATCTGCTGTCTGATTGAGGTCCGATTACTCGGTTCGATTGACGTCATCAGTGAAGTCCGATTTTGAGGTCCGATCAGTATCGGCCGACACGTGTCTGATTGGGTCTTGGCTAAAATTCGACGTTACTCCATCGTCTGAAATAAAGCCGGCACAATCAAAGAGCAATTTAACTGTTTTATCCCCTTGTCAATTTCAGGTCAAATTGACTGGCACGCTGCGAACCTGAACTGGAGTGTAGACTGGCACTGGAGCGAAGCAGACTCTCCCCGGTCATCGTGTGCTGCACGCGGGAGATACAACCGCCGATTTTCCGCGTCAACACCTGTCCTCCCAATCCAGCAGCCGCCACTCTCATCTCACTCTATCCACCATTCCTGAGCTTGAGCTAAGTCTTTGCATCTTCGACCTGAGCTCCCTGCGCGCACAGGGGACTCCGGCGAGCAGGCCTCCGGAGCTTGTGTCCGCATCGCGTACCTGCACGGGTAGCGGGCAATCAAGTTTTTGGGGAGCGCTTACGGGCGCGACTGCTCCTTCCCGGCGCTCGCTTCGTGACCGATGGCTCCATCGACAAGGACCCAGACTGCTGCTGCTGCAACCGAAGGATCCGGATCTGGTGATGTTCCAGCCGCGGGCACCGGTGGACTCACCCAAGGGTATAATCCGAATCCTCTGTTCTTTATGCTTTTGCTTACTATTCATATGGTAGGCTTAGCATATTGTGCTAGTTGCAGTAGCATGACAACGTTGTTCATGCCTATGATGTTTCTGTTAGCATACGTGTTATTGTCTTTATTTTTTTGAAATGAGAACATTTTATTAATTTCAAGAAGTTACATCGAGTGGATACAACGACTTGAAACCGTTCCCGGCCTCTGCCCATAGAGCACACAGCCTACTAAAGTTTGAGTTTAACAGACACATTAATGACTTTCGATCCTGAGACTAGAACGCCACCCATGTGCCTGGGTAAAAAAGTCCTTTGCCACCCGCTCCAACCACCGAGAGGCCGCAACAAGCACCTCCTGGGAAGTAGGCTGTTGTAGGGTAGCCCATGTACGAATCCAGTGCGTAGCCCTGTAGATAACCTGCAAAAAATAAGATTGTTTGTTTTCAAAAACAGCGTCATTCCTGCAGAGCCAGACAGACCAGCACATGGCTGCCGCTCCTACCATGGTGAGTGATTTATAATGTTTTGGAATGCCATTCAGCCAGCCCCCGAATATGTTGGATATACTTGTAGGTTGGCGGATACCCCATGCCATGTATACCATGGCCCAAGCCATCCGCGCAAAACGACAATCTAGGAACAGATGCTGAATCGTTTCATTTTCATGACAGAAGCAGCACTGTTGATTACCTTGCCAGTTCCTTTTCGCCAAGTTATCCTTTGTGAGAATAATACCGCGCCTAATATACCAGAGGAATATCTTGATTTTTAGTGGTAGTTTCAGCTTCCATAGTTTCTTGTTGACATTAGGAACGATCTGGCTTATTAATCCCCGGTAATGTGACTTTACTGAGAAGACACCTGCCGGGTCAAGATTCCATCTGAACTCATCCTCGTCGTGCCTGAGTGTGATGGGAGCCAGTCGGGCTGCTAGGTTATTCCACATTGCTATTTTATTTCCGATGAGATCCCTACGCCAAGATAGATTGGGTGATGGCGCTGAAAGCACTTGACCCACCGTATCCTGTTTTCTCCTTGCAATATTATATAGTTGCGGGTATTGTTGTCTTAGGGGTGTGTTACCTAGCCAAATGTCTTCCCAAAATCTAACTTGTGACCCATTCTTTATAACGAAGGTTCCAAACCGGAGGAACTCACTTTTTGCTTTCATCAAGCTTGCCCAGAAATGAGAATCTCCGCTTTTCCATTGGACTTGAACCAGTGGTTTGGTCCCTAGATATTTGTTGCGTAGAATCTGCTGCCAAGTACCGTCTGTTGTCAATAGTCGGTACAGCCACTTGCTGAGCAGGGCGATGTTTTTAAGTTCGAGATTTTGTATCCCTAAACCTCCTTGTTCTTTAGGTTGACACAGGATATCCCACTTTGCTAGCCGATATTTTCGTTTGTGATCATCACTCTGCCAGAAGAAGCGAGATCGGAAGTAATCCAACTTCTTACGTACCCCTTTTGGAATCTCGAAGAAGGACATCATGTACAGCGGTAGGCTGCTAAGAACAGAATTGATCAAGGTTAGCTGCCCTCCCGTGGAAAGATTTTTCCCTTTCCAGCTACTGAGGCGCTTTTCAAAACGTTCTTGTACTCTCAACCAATCGTTGTTTGACAATCTCCGAAAATGGATCGGGATGCCCAAATAACGAATAGGAAAGGTACCTGTGTTGCATCCGAACAGCTCCCTGTACTGATCCTCAAAGTCCTTGGCCTCGCCAAAACAAAAGAGCTCACTCTTATGAAAGTTAATTTTCAGACCTGATAACTGTTCAAAGGCGCAAAGAATTAACTTCATGTTTTGAGCCTGTTCTAGATCATGCTCCATAAAGAGAACGGTGTCATCAGCGTATTGTAGGATGGATAGGCCGCCCTCAACTAGGTGCGGCACCACACCCCTCAGCTGATTGTCCGCTTTGGCTCTATTTATGAAAAGTGAAAGCATATCAGCTACTAAGTTGAAAAGGATGGGTGAGAGGGGATCGCCCTGTCTCAGACCTTTCCTAGTTTGGAAGAATGGGCCTACCTCATCGTTGACGTTGATTGCTACACTCCCGCCCGATATAAAGGATTTGATCCACTCAATCCATTTTGGTGCAAATCCTTTCATCCGGAGCGTTTGTAGTAGGAAATCCCAACGTACTTTGTCATAAGCCTTTTCAAAATCTATTTTGAAAATAATTCCACTCTGATTTTTGCGATGGAGCTCGTGCACCGTTTCGTGAAGGATAACCACTCCTTCGAGTATGTTACGTCCTTTCAAAAACGCTGTTTGAGTGGGGCTAATCAGGTGGTCCGCGACCGAGTTGATACGGATGGTTGCCACTTTTGTGAGGATCTTAAAACTTACGTTCAACAAGCAAATGGGTCTGAATTGTTGGATTTTGCTGGCCTCGTGCGTTTTAGGCAATAACGTGATTACTCCAAAATTCAGGCTGAAAACTGGTAGGTCTCCAGAGTGCAACTCATGAAACACTTGCATCAGGTCTCCCTTGATGATGTCCCAAAAGTGCTGGTAGAACTCAGCTGGGAAACCATCAGGACCTGGTGCTTTGTTGTGCTCCATGTCGAAAACGGCGTCTCGAATCTCCTTTTCAGTGAAAGGGGCCGTGAGTAAGTCGTTTTCGGGTTGGCTGACTTGGGATATGTCTCCAGTCCTGTGCTCATCAGAATTGAAATTGTTGTCCTCGGGCGGGCCGAAGAGATCTTTGTAGAACTGTGTGATATAAGATTTGAGGTTGTTCTGACCCTCAACCTTGCTCCCCTCATGATCCAGTGAGAAGATACGTTTCTTGCGATGTTTGCCATTCGCAACCATCTGGAAGTATCTCGTATTGGAGTCCCCAAGGAGCACATCATTTGCTTTGGCCCGCTGGTAGAACCTGATCTCTTCTTCCCGAAGGAGTTTGATCAAGCCATCACGTGCAGTCTCCAGCTGTGATCTTTCATCATCTGTGAGCGGTCTAGACTCTGCTAAGGTGTCTAGGGATATGACAGTGTTTTGGAAGTGTTGTTTTTGGATTTTGTAATCTCCTTGTATGTGAGCTGCCCATCCCCGCAGATCTTTTCTGAGGGCCCCCAACTTCCGGTTCCACCGTTGAGCTGCGTTTTGGCCGTTCACTGGTTTATTCCATATATGCACAACACGATCCCTGAAGTCCTCATGGGAGAACCAACTGAGCTCCAATTTGAACTGTTTGGCCACCCCTGTAAAGGATGGTTCGCCCGTGTCTAATAGAAGGGGGGCGTGGTCAGATACCCCTCTGTCAAGGGCATGCACCGTTACCAGTGGGTATTTGAACTCCCATTCTGTAGTCATTAGAACTCTGTCTAATTTTTCAAAGGTCGGATCTGAAAGGGAGTTCGCCCAGGTGAATTGACGACCTGTTAGCTCAATCTCCCGTAGATCGAAGCTGTCAATTACCGCATTAAACAAGAATGGCCAACGGGGGTTGAAGTTGTTCTTATTCTTTTCTTTGCTATGCCTCATTATATTGAAGTCACCTCCAATCAATGTTGGCACCGGGTTCTGTTGGCAAGTCCGGACGAGCTCAGCTAAGAATGCTGGTTTAAAGTCGTCCTGGGCCGGGCCGTAGACTGCCATTAGAATC
>CM014273.1:4818257-4861309 GCA_004135705.1 Alloteropsis semialata | reverse complement strand
CGGACCCTAAAATTGAACTGATTTAGTTTCTTTGGAGAAATGAGTCTAAATGGTTTGGATTGGTTTGGATGGAGAAATAAATGGATTGGTTTGGTTTGGTTTCTAAGGTGTAGTATGGTTTCAACAGTTTGGTTGTTATTTTGGTTTGGTTTTTGAACCATTAGCAGCCTTAATCCTAGTTGGAGGGTTGGGGATGGCCTTAATGCTATGGAAACCATCCTAGTAGGAGCATTGGGGATGGACTAAGTACAACCATGAGCTACTTTGTGCAAGTTATCTTTACTAAACCTACACGTGGGCCCCACATCGAATGCGGGACCCTAGAATTAAAACCTTGCGTTCACACAAGGAAATTTTATCGACATTGACTAAAATTTGTTGGAAATGACTAAGTACGACTATGAATACTTGAACGAGTTTTGTTTGTTTTGGGTGGAAAAAGCCAAACGGTTTAGATTGGTTTTGTTAAACTAGTGAATGGGTTGGTTTAGGTCTGTAAGTGTGCTAACCTCTAAAGGTTTTGGCATAGTTTGTTTAATCATTGCCAGCATTTGACTCGGTGCACCCTTTTATACGGCATGGCATCCCTGGATCTGATCTTTCGAACGGCCTTTCATCCGGTGTAAAGGGTTTTTTCACAGAACTTCACGCGTGGCCACACATCAATCCTGTGGGTGTCGACTGCTATTCACCGAATGAATATGTACCTTTGTATCATCAGATGAAGCACGAAATATATCTTCATACTAAATCAATTTGGAGACAAAAATAAATCAATTTGGAGACATAAAGAAATATTTACAAACCGTCGGCGCACCCGAGCAGACGGTTGCGATTCCCAATATACTTACCCCAATACCTGCGGCGGTTTTAATTTCAAGCTACAGTTGCCATTCTAGTAGTACTAATTTCAGGCGCTCGCCCTCACCCGGCTCCCTCCGCCCAACTCCGGCGAACCGCCCCCGCCCGCTTGCATTCTCGCGCTCGCCCCGCCGCTCGCGCTCGCCCCGCCGCCTCCGGCCGCCCACCTCCGACGCGCGGGGGATTTCTTGGCTCGCCCCCGCTGCCTCGGCGCCCACCTCGCTCTCCGGCCGGTGAGGGTTTTTTCTTGGCTCGCCCCGCCTCGCCGCTCGCGCTCGCCCCGCTGCCTCCGCCCACCTCCGGCCAAGCATTGCCGCCCGCGGCGATGGAGGAGATCAATCGCGCCGGGGCCTCGTCGTCGTCGCGGAGAAGACTGGAGGCGCCGGTTCTTGCGACGTTCTTCGCCCTGCTCGACCTGCCGGAAGAGCTGGTTGGCCACATCATCCGTCGCTACATCTTTGATGGCGGGGAAGCATGGGCCATCAATCAGTACATGATCCTTGGTCGGGTCTGCCGCACCTTCCGCGTCATCTGCCACTCCCCCGAGGTAATCAAGCGCTTATCGTACCGATTGCTTTACGAGTCCTGCCAGCATTTCCCGACCAATATCAGGTCACCCATCCTGCAGCGCTTGCTCGATGGCGAAAATCCGGGGGCCGTATATTACAATGGGTTGGAGCTTTTGTTGCGCCGCGCCCGGAGCGTCGGGATGCAGCAAGTCAAGAGGGCCGCTGACATTGGGGACCCTTGTGCGGCTTACTTCTTGGCGATGCTGCAGTACCGTAGGAACCCCGCGGACCCTGATGCACTGGCGGTGCTCCATCGCATCAGCGGCAGCCCGTCGCCCTCGCATGGCCGGTGGGAGAACCGCGGCCTGGCGCGGCTGCGCTACAATGTCAGGCAGGACCTCCACCGCATTGCGTACGACTGGTATCTTCTTCACCGCGACGACGACACGGACCTGATCCCACAGGATCCGCACGTCTGCATATGGACGCACTGCAGGCGCTGGGCGGATGGGACGCATATCATCCTGTACTGCAGCCCGCAGTGCCGCATCCGTCATGAGTTCGACCTCTGGACGTTGGACTTCCAAAGCGGTGTGAGTTACGCCGTCAGCAAGATGTGAGACATGCCCCTGGCGTTCTCGCTGGAGCGCAAGTGATGGTATGCTTTTGTCGTTAAATGTAGTTGTCGAACTTTGTAAATATAACTATGAACTTGGTATGTTATGGTATGGTAGTATGGTCACTGTTATTTTGGTGATGTGCGTGATCAGATGGCATGTCCAAACTGATGCATGGTTGATGGTTGTATGTGAATTGGAGAAATTAAAGTGATGCCTCTTTAGTTATGTCTTTGAGTTTTGTGCTACCTCTTTAGTTGTATTGTGCGGCTTACTTCTTTGAGTTTTGTGCTACCTCGCTTAAATATGTATGATGTTGCAAGTATGATTCGAAACAGGGCATTATGCGGAGTGTGAACATTTCGAATGCTTAAGTTTCCTAACCCATAGTTTTATACGGTGACCCTACAGAAAAGCCTCACCGTTCATTCATACAATAAAATGAGCCTGTTGGAATGCATTACACTGATCTTATCTTACAAAACTTGAGACTTATCTTACAAACCTTGAGACACAACTTATAGTACAATGTATCTTACAATTTTGACACACATGCATCATCCTATGGTCACAGGCAGCAGTTATATAGTCAGGCCGCGCACAGTTTGATCCGGTGGTTGTAATATAGTGTGGAGCGGATGATCATGCGGTCCTCTGGTGGTTAGATCCTTGCCTTCTTGTTGGCCATTTCCAGGGGCGGGTGACCGTCACCCGCCCCTGGTAATGGACTGCATATAGAAACTGGAGCGACCGGGGGGCTTGGCCAAAATTTTAAGACAGGCTGCCGAAATTTTTCGTGCCTTCCCGCGCTCCGGCTGCGCCACCGTCGTCCCCCGCCGCACTCCTCCGGCCGCGCCGCCGTCGTCCCCCGCCGCGTTCATCCGGCCGCGCCGCTGTCGTCCCCCGTCGCGCTCCTCCGGCCGGCCCTCCGCACCCCTGCGACCCTCCGCCTCGCGCGCGCCACTGCCTCTCCGCGCTCCGGCCGCCTCCCCCTCCCGCAAGATCCACCACCGCCGCCGGAGCGACCTCTCCGCCGGCGCGGGCTCCACCCCGCCGTCCCCCGGGCGTCCCCCGAGTTGGCATCCTCCGCCTTTCGCCCGCCGGGCCGGGCGCGCCCTGCTCCTGCTGCGGCCACACCTCCCCTCCCCGCGCCAGCACGGCCGGCCGTCCTCGCCGGCCGCCGTCCACGACCGCTCGCCGCCCCCCTGTGCCGCTCCAGTCGAAGGTGAGAGGAGGTCCTCCATCATGCAACTAAGTGCTCGATGAAATGCTTAGCAAGTGCTTGATGCAGTGGCGGATCCAGAAAAAATTGATAGGGGGACTCAATACTGTACAAAAAAGCTAGTTGTCCGAATCATATCCAATACAGAACCAGTGTTGTAATTTAAAGGAGTCTTATATGGATACATAGATGAATATATCACAATACAACATGAGTCAAGTAGATTATGCAATTTGTCAGTCCATACCAAGCCACAACACTAAGAAATTGACATAGGAGACGAATTATTCATCATCTTCAACCTCTAGCCCCTTCTAGCAGTGCTACAATGGCTGATTTTTTTGAGAAGAGGCTGTTGGGGGCTCCAAGAACTCGGCAGCGGTAGGGGGGACTCCAGCCCCGGCCGACCCGATGCTGGATCCGCCCCTGGCTTGATGTATATATGATACACATGTGTATGAAAAGAACATTTTTAGTTTAACATATTTTGTGTTTTTGATTGTCACATGTGATTTCATCTAGAGGATGGATGAGCCATCGTCATCCAATCATGATGATCATGAGAATGGGTTCGACTTGGACGTGATTGGGTCCCAGACCCAGTGGGACGGTGATGATGTCTTTGAGGATGACCATGAAGAAGAAGATTCCGGGGATGAGGAGAACCGGGAAGATGGAGACGGACCTCAAATAGGACAAGGCGCGTGGGTAGGCGGCGTGTGGATGGACCCTCTTAATCCACACCCCACTGAACCTCGTGTAGGTCGTATGGAGACAGAGCTTTACCCGGATTTCGATTCGGCTAGTGAGGTAACGGCGATCCCTACTGATCCGCTTTCATGTACATTTTGATTGGATAGATGAACACCTCATGTACTCATGACTCTTATGATCGTGTTAGGTGCCTCGTTCTCCGGTAAGGAAAAGGAGATGCCACCGACGTGGAGTAAGCCCCCAACCAGTACAAGAAATTGAGTTGGAGTCATCTGCACCAGAGGCTGAATGCACCGCCACAACCAGTGAACCTAAAAAAAGAAGGGGGCAACGAGGCAGAAACAAATACCCCACAGGCACCTGGATGGTTGAAGAACTGAGCCCATCAGGAGAGGTTAAGAACCCTCCAAAAGTTCGTGCAAAGTTCCGTAACGCCCTTGGAGCAATAATCAGAACAAAGGTGCATGTGGACCCAACGATCCAAGATTGGTCAAAGGTGCCTGAAGGGAAGAAAGTGGAGATGTGGCATCTCATTGCTAAATCATTCAAGTTTCCTTGCAACACCGACATGGAAAAAGTACGTGCGCGCACCGTGAGCAATTTGGGTGAATGTTTCCGCCGATGGAAGTGTGAACTGAACAAGTTAGTCCAGGATGGCAAGCCGAAGCCTGAGGGTTACAATATAACAGATGCACAGTGGGCCGAGTTCATACGGCAAAAGACCTCTCTGGATGCTATAGCCCTTAGTCAGAAGCAAAGAGAACTGGCATTAAGAAACATTCATCGAGTTCGCCTTGGGCCGGGTGGTTACATTGGTAAGGCCGAGTTGTGGGCAAAGGAAACAGAGGACGCAATAGCCGCTGGGTGTCGGGGGTAGACCCCCAGGGGTACCCAGAAGGCGGATTGGCCCAACCGGCAAGGGACGACCCAATCCGAGTGCAACTGGATCGGTTTGTCGGACTGGCTGGCCCACCAGTCGGAAGGCCCACCAGTCGGGCGAACCGGATGGGCGCGACGGCGCGCATAGCAAGGAACAACACGGCGTATCCCGCAAGAAGCTCGGAGATCAAGATAAACTAGCCGGAATTATAGGGAAAGATATCTGTAATCGTTATAGGATCGAATCCTTGTATTTCGGGTAGGTTACGATCTCTAGCCGACTTGTAACTCAAGGCAGCCGGACTATATAAGGCGCCTTGAGACACCCCTCCAGAACAAACATCTACGAAACCTAGGACAGAACCCAACTACGGAGATCCTTCAAGGAACTTCATACACAGCAATACAATCATCCCCAACACAGGACGTAGGGTGTTACGTCATCTCGACGGCCCGAACCTGTTCAATCCTTGCGTCTTGTGTTACCATCGACTTCTGATCCTCGATCTGTCCCTCAACAAATCAACCACGTAGGCTACCCTGTGTGGACTGCCGGGTCCAAACATCCGACAGTTGGCGCGCCAGGTAGGGGTTGATCGACGAGATCAATCTGCAAGCTCGATGGCATCCACTTCCGCCGTCATCACGCCGGCATCCATGAAGATTTCCATCGCTGAGGGGGCTATGTTCTTCTTCGGATCCATGGTCTTCACCGCCGGGCCCGAGGGAGAGCTCTCCTTCACCCGTGACGCCACCCCGGAGGAGACAGCGCCACGACTTGACGCTACGCCGGACGGGATCGTCACCATCACCGCTCCGTCGCCAACCATCGCCAACAACTCGTTCTCCCACCATCTGAGGGGAACACGCTTTCTCCTACACCGCCGACTGCTTCGTCCACTCCGCCTCAACCACGCAGGGAGCAGGAGACGCCCGAAGAACGAAGGCGCCGATGGGCTGCACGCCAACGCCAGTTCGAGGCGGACATGGATCACGCCATCACTTCCATCGGTGAATGCATCGAACTCACCGAGTCAACTCGTCAGAGCATCGCCTCGCCGACACGATTCCCGCTGGGACTCAGGAACAGCGGGGCCGTCTACCAGCGAGCACTCGGCGAACGCGCGAACGCCGACCACTCTCCAGATGCGATCAGGGCAGTCGATCCCATCGCGGCCACCCAGATCGGATCTACTCCGGACGTTGCGACAGCACAGCACCCTCATCCTCAGGATACGCCGACTCCACCTGAACCAACTCCGGCTTTCCCGCGGGTGACACGTGTCCTCCCTCCGAATAAGAGGATCACGCCTGCCAAGCGGGAGATGTTCGTCTCCGACATATCCGCCGACGAACCAACGATCCAAGGCGAGGATCAAGCACACCGTGACGCCAGGATCGGGCGTAACGGTGAGAAGCAACGACGCCGCGACGCGCGGCGAGAACGCCGAAACCCCAGGGTCACGCGTAATCTCCAAGACGACTTTGTCCAAGAGATTGGCGGCGTGGGTGTTTACGCCACCCCGTCGGCCAACCTTGCTGCCGCACACCAAGAGTTAGAGGGGATCCCGGAAACCCCTGAGCTCAACCGGATCAAGGTTAGGTTGACTGCAGCCGCGGGTATGATCAATGCCCAGAGGGCTCCTGTTTCCTCGTCTCGCCACTCCAGGTCGGCCAGCCGCCGAGAAGCTGATCGCGACGTGGTCGAGCAGCCAGATCTCCGCGAACAACTCCGCAACCGCGATCTCCGGAGGAACCTCGACGACCGTCATCGGCGGAGGGACGAGGAAGAGCTCCGACGGCGCGCCGAGTACAACGTGAACACGGCCCTCCAGGGCTGGATCGCGACGCACGCCAACGCCGAGAGCTTGAGGTCGCTGAGGCCGCACGCCGCCGAGAGTTCGACCGCAAGTACGGGGCTCCACTCGGACAAGACAGGCCGCCCCGGGCTAACACCCCGGAAGACTACTCCGCCGACTCAGGACACGCGGACGCCGGGAACCTCAACGACTGCGACGGCTTCCCGGCATTCACTGCCCGAGTAAGATCCATTAGAATGCCTGCTAACTTCAAACCTACAGGCATAGAGAAATATGACCGGAAGGCGGACCCGACGCTGTGGCTCCGGACGTACAGCATCGCCATCCGCGCAGTGAACGGCGACCACGACTCCATGTGCGCCTACTTCCCCGTCGCCATGACCAAGGTAGGGCTAACCTGGCTTCACAGCCTTGAGCCCGACTCCATCGACAGCTGGGGGACCCTCTGTGACAAGTTCAAGAGCTACTTCCAGGGGAGCTCCATCCGACCAGGCACCGCCTGGGACCTGGGCAAGGTGAAGCAGAACCGCGGGGAAAGCCTCCGCGACTACACCGACCGGTACATGGAGAACCGGAACTTAGTTCCCGGCTGCTCCGAATCCGAGATCATCAGCTACTTCCTCGATGGCCTCGCTGACTCCGCCGTCTTCGAGCGCCTCTGCGAGGACATGCCAAAGACCTCCGGCGAGTTCTTTGGCCGGGTGAACAAGATGGCGAACGCCAAGGAGGCCGTCCGCCTCCACTACGGCAAGAAAAGCACTCGGGACGATGATCGTCCCCCTCGCCGAGAAGATCGCCCGAAGAAGGAGGACACACGCCGCCACCGACCTGAACCAAGCAGGAGGGATGACCGAAAGCGCTCAAGAGACTTCACCGTCGCCGCCATGGACCGTAGCGGCCCTCGCCCGCGGTCCAACTTCAGCGCTGACTTCGAGAAAATGCTCCAAGGACCCTGCCCCATCCACAAGCAGTCCAAACATCGCATGATCGACTGCATGGGGCTCGCCGACGCCTACAAGAAAAAGGAGGGGAAGCTGCCGCCACGAGATGACGACAAAGGCGACAAGGGAAAAGGGGCTCCCGCGAACCCTGCTTTCCCGAATGTCGACAGGCAGGTGAACTTCATCCTCGGGGGGCCGCCGCCCGTAGACGACAAGCGCCGAGAGAAAGTACGTGACCGGGAGATATTCTCCTGCTACACATCGCCGATCCAACCACTCCGCTGGTCCGAGCAGCCGATCACCTTCTCCAGGGAGGACCAGTGGTTCCAGGTCTCCGACGTGGGCGAGTATCCGCTGGTACTCAGCCCAATCGTGCACAACGCTCGCCTCACCAAGGTACTCATCGACCGTGGGAGCGGGCTCAACATCATCTTCGCCCAGACGCTGAAGAACATGGGCATCGGCCTCGACGCCTTGACCCCTTCTCTCCACCCGTTCTACGGGCTGATCCCGGGCAAGGGCTCCAAACCACTCGGGCAGATCGCTCTGCCCGTCACCTTCGGCGATCAGGACAACTTCAGGACCGAATACCTCAACTTCCAGGTCGCCGACTTCACCACCGCCTACCACGCCATACTGGGGAGACCAGCGCTCGCCAAGTTCATGGCGATCCCCAACTACACGTATCTGCTGATGAAGATGCCAGCACCAAACGGCGTCCTTTCCATCCGCAGCGACGTGCACCTCTCCAAGGGCTGCGACAAAGAGGGGCTCCACCTCTGCACCGGCATCGAACGCAGCGTGCTGCAGATGGAGGTGGTCCACGAGGCAAGAACCTTCCAGGGAGACCCGGGCTCCGTCCCCGAGTCCTCCAAGCGAAGAGCCGCACCGACCGCAATGCAGCCGGCTGAAGAAGTGCGCGCTATCTCGCTTGGGCTCCCCGACTCCTCCAAGACCGCCCTGATCGGATCAGGGCTTGACCCCAAATAGGAAAGCGCGCTCGTCACCTTCCTCCGGGACAACGCCGACATATTCGCATGGACTCCATCAGATATGCCAGGTGTTCCGAGGGAGGTGGTCGAGCACTCCTTGACGATTGACGCGAACGCCAAGCCAGTTCGCCAAAAGCTCCGACGCTTCGCGCAGGACCGCAAGGAGGCCATTAGGGCAGAAATTACAAGGCTGCTAGCTGCCGGGTTCATTAGAGAAGTCTTTTACCCTGACTGGCTCGCTAATCCAGTCCTTGTAAGAAAAAAGAATAATGAATGGAGAATGTGTGTTGACTACACGGATCTCAACAGGCACTGCCCTAAGGACCCCTTCGTCCTACCCCGCATCGACCAAGTCGTTGACTCCACCGCCGGATGCGTACTCCTATGTTTCCTTGATTGTTACTCCGGCTACCACCAAATCGCCCTGAAAGAAGAAGACCAGGAGAAGACGTCCTTCATAACTCCGATCGGCGCGTACTGCTACACCAAGATGACGTTTGGCCTTCGCAATGCCGGAGCCACCTACCAGAGTGCCATTAACTTGACCCTGGGCACTCAGATCAGCCGCAATGCCGAGGCCTACGTCGACGACATAGTCATCAAGACGAAGATCGAAGCCGAGTTCATCGCCGACCTCTCCGAAACGTTTAACAATCTCCGCAGGCTCAACTGGAGGCTGAACCCGACTAAGTGCGTCTTCGGCGTACCCAAAGGGAAACTACTCGGTTTCATCGTCAGCAACAGAGGCATTCAAGCCAACCCAGAGAAGATAGACACCATCCGGAGGATGAAACCGCCGACTGGGAAGAAAGAGATCCAAAAACTGACTGGTTGCATGGCGGCCTTGAGCAGATTCATCTCCCGGCTCGGGGATAAGGGCTTGCCGTTCTTCAAGATCCTCAAGAAGACCGACAGGTTCGAGTGGAACCAAGAGGCGCAGCAAGCTTTCACCGACCTCAAGAACTACCTCTCCAATCCACCAGTACTCGCCGCTCCGCATAACGACGAAACGCTACTCCTGTACATCGCTGCCACGACCAACGTGGTGAGCACCGTCATCGTCGTGGAAAGAGAGGAAGAAGGAAAGGTGCAACGAGTGCAGCGACCAGTCTACTACGTGAGCGAAGTGCTCAGCGAGTCCAAGTCTCGCTATCCCCAGGTGCAGAAGCTACTCTACGCACTGCTGATCACATCAAGAAAACTCCGCCATTACTTCCAAGCGCATCGCATCAAGGTGGTCACGCAATTTCCACTGGGGAGATCCTCCACAACAGAGACGTCACGGGGCGAATCATCAAGTGGTCGGTCGAGCTCGGCTCCTTCAACATAGACTTCGTCCCGCGCACCGCCATCAGGTCACAGATCCTCGCCGACTTCGTCGCCGAATGGACCGAGAGCCAGGACGCGAAAGAAGACACCAGCGGCGAACACTGGAAGATGTACTTTGACGGCTCCCTGATGATCGATGGAGGAGGGGCCGGGGTGCTCTTCATCTCGCCGAAAGGGGAACAGCTCCGATACGTCCTCCAAATTCGTTTCCCTGTCACCAACAACGCCGCCGAGTACGAAGCGATTCTCCACGGGCTCCGCATCGCCACTTCACTAGGCATAAAGAGGCTCCTGGTTTATGGCGACTCTGCTGTTGTTATAAACCAGGTGAACAAAGAGTGGGATCGCCACAGCGAGCGGATGAACGCCTATTGCGAGGCAGTGCATAAGCAGGAGGGGAAATTCTACGGAGTTGAGTACCACCACGTCCCACGGGAAAACAACCTCGCCGCTGATGCACTCGCCAAGCTGGGATCCACCCGCGCAGAAGTTCCAGGGGGAGTGTTCGTGCAAGGCCTCCTCAAACCCTCGGTTAAGGAGTTGAGCGACGAGCCAGAGCCTGCCCCGGAACTCTGCGAGGTGCTGGCTATTGACGCCGAAGAAGAAGACTGGATGGCCGAGTTCATAGATTTCCTCGCCTACAACAAAGTGCCAAAGGACCCCACAGAGCGAAAGATCCTGGAACGCCGAAGCAAAAACTACGTGGTGGTCGGTGGCACCTTGTACAGACGAGCCGCCACAAATCAAGTATTCATCAAATGCGTCACGCAAGAAGTCGGCCTCCAGATCCTTGATGACATCCACTCGGGAGTTTGTGGAAGCCACGCCGCCGCAGGGACACTAGTCGGGAAAGCATATCGAGCAGGGTTCTTTTGGCCCACCGCCGTCTCCGACGCCAAAGCACTCGTCCGCCGATGCCAGGGGTGCCAATTCTTCGCCAAGCAGAAACACCTCCCGGCCCAAGCTCTACGCACCATCCCGCCTTCATGGTCATTCGCCTGTTGGGGGTTGGACATGGTGGGACCATTCAGAGCAGCCCCGGGAGGTTACACACACATCCTCGTCGCCATAGATAAATTCTCCAAATGGATAGAGTACAAGGCCATCGTCGGAACTCCAACATCAAAGCAGGCCGCCGCCTTCGTCGAAGAAATTACACACCGGTTCGGAGTCCCTAACAGGATCATCACCGACTTGGGGACACAGTTCACTGGATCCGCCTTCTGGGACTTTTGCGAGAACAGCTGTATCGGTGTATACTACGCCTCCGTCGCCCATCCCAGATGTAACGGACAGGTGGAACGAGCCAACGCCATGATACTCCAAGGACTAAAAGCGAGAGTCTTCGACCCACTGAAGAAATTCGCCGGACGGTGGCACCAAGAGCTACCACATGTCATTTGGGGACTCAGGACTCAGCCGAGTCGTGCAACAGGTCATACTCCATTCTTCCTCATCTACGGCTCCGAGGCAATCCTCCCCACCGACATCGCTTTTGGATCGCCGCGCATCGATAACTACGACGAAGGTGAAGCAGAGGCAGCTCGCGAGGTGGACCTAGACTCCATCGAAGAGCACCGAGTTAACGCGCTCATACAGCACGCGCGCTATCAGCAACAACTCCGGCGCTACCACGACAAGAACGTCCAGGAACGGGACTTCAACATTGGTGACCTCGTCTTACGCCGAGTGCAATCCACCGCAGGGGTTCACAAGCTTTCCGCCCCATGGGAAGGCCCGTTCATCGTGACTCAGGTCATATGTCCGGGTACTTTTCGTCTCCAATACGAAGATGGCACCGAGGTCCCACACCCGTGGAACATAGAGCATTTACGCCGATTCTATCCATGAAAAGCTATGTATCACAAAGTTCAATAACACTATATGCTTTTTTTTCGTATATTTGTTCTCCTTGCAAAACTTCTCGGAATCACTCTGTTCCCGAGTAGCTCTTAACTGAATGCTGTGTAACCGGGCCTGGAACGATGCCTAAGCCTTCTACACGTGCACAGGATCTGCTCTCGACGTTATGAACTTAGGATAAGTGAAGCAAAGGGAAAAGGACATTTCAACCAAAAGCTACTCGGGCAACAATAAAATACGAAACAAAGTCTCCAACACTCTTGTTTTACTTGTTTCTGATTACTTGTATATACAAAGGTTTACACTACTCTGTACAAAATACAGGACTCTACTCAAACTTGAGAGCCTCGCCGACTTTCTCGGCGATCAGGCGAGTTTCCGCCATCGCCGCATCAACCTGCTCCGCCGTGGCGTCCGCCGCCACCCCATCTCCGACCGGCGCAAGGTCAATCCGCGGGTATAGTGTCCGAACACGCGCCAAGGCGTCGTTCGCGCACACAACGGCCGATTCCTTGATCAACTCGGCGATGCGGGTTGGCGCGGCTTGAAGACGCGGGACCAAGGCAGTCGGCTCGCCCTCCTCCGGGGCCACGGAGTCCAGCAGGTCCCTCGCCGCCTCGTTGACCTCCGTCAGGGCCAGATGCGCCGATGAGAGATCTTGCTCCAAGCCTGTTATGATTTGAGAGTTATTCTGGATTGTATACATGGCTTGGAGCATCATCATGTCCGCACCTTTCCGGAAGTCCTGCTCCTGCTTCAGTTTACCCGCCATCACCTCCTCTGACTGCTGCAGAGTTGCGTTCGCAAATCGCAGCTCCTTCAGCTCGGTGATGTGGCGCTCCCTCTCCATCTCTTTCTCTGAAAAGGCAAGGGAGCACTCGGTCAGGATGAGGACACCACGGTAAGGTCCTACAGTTCAGCAACTACTCGGGAATCACAAGGAGAGGGCCTTACGATGAAGAATATGCCGATGCTCCACGACGGCGTCATTCAAGCTCTTCTTGGCAGCGTCGCGTTGACGCTTGACCCGCTTGAGCTCCGCTTCCGCCTTTGCCGCACGAAGGAGCGCCGACTCCGCGTCCTGAGCCTGCGCAAGGCGCGACTGCCGGAGTGTAGCCAGTTTCTACAAACATTCCGAAAAGGCGAACAACTCAGAAAACCAATAAAGAAGAAGAAAAGATCAACAAGACAGGGGAGGAATCCAACCGCTGCAAGGCGCTGGGCGTGGTCGACGGCAATTTGAAGCTCGGCGATCACCGAGCCTTCCTTCTCCGCCAGGGCGTCCACCCCGGGGACAGTGATGGTCCCCGAGGCATCCGACTGCTTCGGCAGGTCCTCCTCCTGGGCTTCCCGCCGAGTAATATCGCCGGCGCCTACGGGCGAAGACTGGATCACCGTGTCTACGACAGGATCTCCAGTGATGCTTGGAGTAATCGCCGTATCGTCGGCCGCCGACGCCTCCACTGCCACCTCCGGGTCAGGTCCGACTGGGACCTCCGCAGCCTGCGCCGCTCCCGGTCCATCCACCGAATTCGTCACCTCGGGCGTGGCACCCGAGGATGACTAGCCTGCAGGTGCGGCGGGAGGAGCACTCGGGCCTCGCAGGGCATCAGTCGAGGGAGCCCTCCCGCTCGCCGCCTCACCGTCCAGATCGGAGGCATTGCTGAAAAAAGCACTCGGAAGTTAGTACAAGAACTCGGATAACAAGGAGAAACGCGAAGACCAACAACTCACCGCGTACTCTTCACCACCGCAACTCAGGGCCGAATGACGGGGAGCTTGGGACGCCGCTGCGCCGAAGCCGCCATGAGGATCGGCCTGGTCCCCAAGTCGGAGACTGGCCTTGCGTCCACCGTGGCCTGCACGAGCGTCTCCGCCACCAGGCGTCGCCTCTCCTCTACCGAAACGCCCATGGCCCGGGCGTGCTCCTGCTCCTGGAACACGTCGTCGGGCACCGCCTCGTCCTTCTCTTCTTCCTCCGTCACGACCGGGGAAGGACGTCCCGGCTCGTCAACATCGGCCTCCGAGCCCGCAGTCGGCCGCTGAGCCGGCTGCGCGCCTGATTTCCTCGCCACCACCTTCTTCGTGCGCCTCCGCTTGGGAGGCGGCGGCGCCGTATCCGCCACTGCGTCCCGGACGGAGGGCGCTTCATCCGACAACGTGGCCGAGTCGTCGGCCGCCCCGTCGTCAACCTCCACCGCCCGCTTGGAAACGCCGCCCCCGCGGGTAGTCCTTTTCGCCACGGCCGCCCGCCGCTTCCGCGGACGGTCCTCCACCACCTCCTCATCCGAAGGACTCAGAGAGCCCTCCGTGTCACTCGGGGCCCATATACGGGGAGCAGGGGGTTGAACCGCCCCCTCTGCCCGAGTGCCTCCCTGAGCAGCCGGGGGCGCGTCCTCGAGAATCACCTTCCTCGGGAAGTCCTCCGGAAGTGGGGCAGCAGAGAAGAATTCGAAGACTCAATCCTGCGCAAGAGAAGGAGCAAAATCAGAACGGCCAACGGACGAAACCAGAAATTACGTCAAGAGAAAACACTCAAAAGGACTCGGAAAAGCAACTTACCGGTGGTGGAGGCCTCTTCAGCGAAAAAGGGCGCGGCTGGTCCTTCTCCGACACGCGGCCGAGGAAGAACCCGCCGACGCGCGCCTTCATCTCCTCCTTCCCCACGGTGCGGTTAGCAGCTCGAGTGGGGTCATCTCGCCCCGAGTACTCGTAGCCCGGGTGCTTCCGCTCCTGAATGGGTTGGATCAGCCGCCTGCTGAAGTTGCAGGCGATACCAACCGCCGTCAGGCCTTGGTCCTTCAGCTCCTTGATCAGCGCCAGGAGCTCGTCAACCTGATCCATCCCGGAGGCGTCAGGAAGCTCGTTCCAGCAATCTTTGACCTTCGGCCGCTCTCCGGTATGGCAGGGGATCGCCGGCTCGTGGTTCCCGACATAGAACCACTCGGCCTTCCACCCTTTGTTGGAGGTGTTGAGGGCGATGTCGAAGTATTCGTCCTTCCGCCATTGACGAAGCATGAACCCAGCACCTCTGACCACCACCATCTTCTCCTCACTCGGCTGAGGCTTCAGCCAGTACAGGTACCTCCACAAGTTGAAGTGGGGAGAGATCCCCAGATATGCCTCACAGAGGTGGATGAAGACCGAGATCGCCATGATTGAGTTGGGGTTGAGGTTGATGGCCTCGATCCCGTAGTAGTGCAGTAGCCCACGGAAGAACGCCCCCGTGGGCAAGCCAAGTCCCGCCTCGAAGAAAGGCTTGAAAAGGACCAGCTCGCCGGAGTTCTCCGACGGGAACACTTCTCTTGCGCTCGGCCGCCATTCCGCCACGGCCTGAGGCGGCAGGATGCTCCGCTCCACCATCTCCTCCAGCGCCTCCGTGGTCACCTTCCCCCGCGTCCATGCGAGGACAGGGGAAGGGATCTTGTCAGACTTCGGGACGCCAGTAAGCTTCTTCCTCCCCGCCATGGATCTAACGGCAGGGGTCTTCGATCGCATCAGCGAGGCTGCGCTCCCCGTAGTGGCTGAGATCGCACTACGGACTGGCGAGCAATGGGAGCTTTGGTGGCGGCGGGATGAAAAGCGAAGAACGAGGAAGACGGATCTGGGAATGGGAAGATTTCCCTCCGGGTTTAACCCTCGCCTTTTATAGCGCGCCTTGACGCCCGAAATTACCGCGAGATAACGCGATTAGCGGGGGCGGGCGAAACGGCACAAAGAGCCGTTGGGCGCTTCACCTTCCGTTACACGCCAGGCGTCAACGGTAAAAAATGGCTCCAGAGCACTCGAGCAAGACAAAGCAGTCGGCGTGCCAACTAAGGCTCGAACGGCTCCCACGCTCGGGGGCTGGCGCCACGATCAAGCCAGTGTGCCTCTCGGGCTCGATTGGCCCCGAACCACTCGGGAGCCAACACTGCAAACCCAGTGGCGTGCCGCTAAGGCTCGAACAGCTCCCACGCTCGGGGGCTGGCGCCACGATCAAGCCAGTGTGCCTCTCGGGCTCGATTGGCCCCGAACCACTCGGGAGCCAACACTGCAAACCCAGTGGTGTGCCGCTAAGGCTCGAACAGCTCCCACGCTCGGGGGCTGGCGCCACGATTAAGTCAGTGTGCCTCTTGGGCTCGATTGGCTCCGAACCACTCGGAGGCCAACACTGCAGAACTGAAGGCGTACCGCTAAGGTTCGACCGGCACTCGGACTCGGGGGGCTGGCGCCACATCAAAAGCAGCGTGCCATTCGGGCTCGATCAGCCCCGAAACGCTCGGGAACTGACGCTGCGAACAAATTACGACAGGCAATGCAATCCTTTTTGCAGGAAATACAGTTACAACGGAGCCGGACTTGCGCCGGTTACAAACATCAAACACATCAACCGCCAAGATGACGGCCTGGGGCACTCGTCCCTGCGCCTAGTGCTACATCCGGAGCAAGCTTGGTTCACATGAGCTCCTCGCAAGCTCTCTTGTAGCACCACTGCAGCCGTCGACGGGACAGCGCCGGTGGAGGGTTGATAGCGGATGCCTTCGCTCTACAAAGCATTTCACCCCACATGGCCCTCATCACATGGGAATGCGGGGGTGAACGGGGCAGCACTCACACGCTGATCAACGCCTCAGATCCTTCGCAAGCACTCTCCTAGCACCGCGCCGCGATGACTCCATGAACTCTCCCCGGTGGATGAACCCAACAATGAGCCTCCGGCATATTGACTGCAAGGGTCCTATATCTATTCGCTCTTGGGTAGCAGCTCAGGCTCCCCGACGGGTATTTATAGCCCCTAGTCGCCGGAGGACGGAAGATTTTCTCCACGATGACGAGCGCGGGCTCCACGCCACGCGTCTTTCCTCCAGCTTGAAGTGCACAGGTCACCCTTATCTCCTTTGGCTCCACTCGACCACGGGAGCGCACTGTGCAATCACGGGAATACTATTCCTAACGCCGCGTCTCAGATACGACGTCGCCTTGCCTGCCTCTCATTGGCATACTTGACAGAGAAGGAATCCTCCGGGACTCGAACCTTTCGCCAAGATAAGTTTCAGTTGATTAACTTCATCAATTCCGCGAGCTTTAAAACAAGTTGCTAAAGTACTCGGGGAGCACACGCCTTAATCCGTGAAACCTCGGCTCTTCCGTACGCCTACGCTCCTACGCGTGCACGCGGCCCAGCTCCCTGCGCTATGGACTACGGCTATCAGGGATCAGGTGCATAAACGTAACAGGCTAACTGCCCGGGGAAATTAAAAGACTTAAAAGCAGGAAGCGGAGTTCATTAATATTTATATCGCCGAATGCTTTCTCCTCGAATTTTTACTTTGTTGCAGGGTACTGGCGACCACTCGGCGTGCTCAGCCCTCACGCTCGGGGGCTGGCGCCGGGACGACCACTCGGCGTTCTCGGCCCTCACGCTCGGGGGCTGGCGCCGGGATGACTACTCGGCGTGCTCAGCCCTCACGCTCGGGGGCTGGCGCCGGGACCACTACTCGGCGTGCTCAGCCCTCATGCTCGGGGGCTGGCGCCGGGACGACCACTCGGCGTGTCTCACAGGACTCCACTGGCCCTCACGCTCGGGGGCTGGACGCCGAAATTAACGTCGGATGATCTGGCCAGATGCTCCTTGACTAACCCTTGGACCGATTCCTACGGAATCGCTTCAAGGCTCGGGGGCTACGGCCAACGGACGCACCTCGCGGCGCATCCGTTGATTGTCTGACGACCTCAGAAGAAGGCTACTAACCCTTGGACCGATTCCTTCGGAATCGCTTCAAGGCTCGGGGCTACGGCCAACGGACGCACCTCGCGGCGCATCCGTTGGAAAACGGCTCTTTTCTCTCCAGTATCACGCGGTTTCGCTTCCAACTGCAGCGGGCTCGTCGCTCATCAGGCAGCACGACCTCGCCGACTTGTCTCTCAACCACGTACTACTCGGGGGCTTGTCGGGGGTAGACCCCCAGGGGTACCCAGAAGGCGGATTGGCCCAACCGGCAAGGGACGACCCAATCCGAGTGCAACTGGATCGGTTTGTCGGACTGGCTAGCCCACCAGTCGGAAGGCCCACCAGTCGGGCGAACCGGATGGGCGCGACGGCGCGCATAGCAAGGAACAACACGGCGTATCCCGCAAGAAGCTCGGAGATCAAGATAAACTAGCCGGAATTATAGGGAAAGATATCTGTAATCGTTATAGGATCGAATCCTTGTATTTCGGGTAGGTTACGATCTCTAGCCGACTTGTAACTCAAGGCAGTCGGACTATATAAGGCGCCTTGAGACCCCCCTCCAGAACACAACATCTACGAAACCTAGGACAGAACCCAGCTACGGAGATCCTTCAGGAACTTCATACACAGCAATACAATCATCCCCAACACAGGACGTAGGGTGTTACGTCATCTTGACGGCCCGAACCTGTTCAATCCTTGCGTCTTGTGTTACCATCGACTTCTGATCCTCGATCTGTCCCTCAACAAATCAACCACGTAGGCTACCCTGTGTGGACTGTCGGGTCCAAACATCCGACACTGGGCAACCGGACCCTTTTGAAGGCGTGGACGAGCGCGCCTTCCAGTGGATTAAAGGGAGGGAAGGACGCCCGGAGGGGGAGAAATTGGTCTTCCCACAACCTGAGACCGAGGTAGTGGGAGCGAAGATTCTAGCACTTGCCGAAGCACAGAGGAAAGGCGAGTATGTTCCGAATAGGGACAATGATATGCTCAGCGAATCCCTTGGCACGAAAGAGCATGGAGGCCGGATCAGAGGCTTGTCCAAACACTTGACCTTTAAGGACGGGTTCAGTAATGATAGGCAGAGGTACAGGCGACACGATCGGTACAAGGATCAAATTAAAGAAGCGGCGGAGAAAGCATTGCAAGCAAGATTTAATGAATATTTCATGGCGGCATTTGCGGAGCACCAGCAACGACAAAAGATGAGCCAACCATCATTAAACAATAACTCAATGATGCCGCTGCCGCTGCCGCCGCTGCCGTCGCTGCCGTCGCCACCGCCCGCTCCCTCAGCCCTTTGTCGGAGTAGTGTTGCCTCTACATCAGCACAACCATACCCGGTAGATGCTATAACTGTTGACACTACTTGCTCGTTGCACATTCCGATAGGCAGAAGTGGGAAGACAAAGGAGGCTGCCAAAGGTGTGGTGTTGGTGGTGAGCAATAATCCCGGGTTAGGGGGACAGCCTATCCCGCCATTATATGCATGGGTAAGAGTGCTCACAATTACGGATCCAAGACATGATGATCACTTCTTAGACTTATCCCTTGATGAGGGCATTGAAACCTTGGGAGAAGCCGTAGGAAAGAATGCACCGTGGCATAAACGAGATATCATACTGGAACCTCCGCCACCTGAAGATCCTCCATCACTCACACCTTGCTCCCAGAGGATGGTGACACCGGCACAAGTTCATGCTAAGAACACACAAGAGCATGTGCCACAGCAACCAATTGTGGCCACCACTATCTCCAACCCGTCAACTCCACAAGTACAACAGGAGGCCCAACACCCATCACCACAAGTACAGCTGGAGGAACACCACCAATCAGCACAAGTACACCAGGATGAACACCCCCAATCACCACAAGTACACCAGGAGGAACACCCCCAATCACCACAAGTACACCAGGAGGAACAACCCCCATCACCAGTGCAGCAATATGAGCCAGAGATGGTCATAAAGTCGCCAGCACGACCGAAGCGGTTAATGGGGTCGGTGCCACGGGTGATAAAGGCATACAAGAATACAGAGCCTGAGGTTGTGAACAGGTGGATGACAGCCAACAAAGGCGCAAACAAGAAGCTGACTCCGACAAAAAAAAGAATAGAAAGGAAGCAGTGGTGACTGGACCGGGGTTTTCCAAGCCTCGTACAGACACTGATTTCGTTTATAAAGTTGGGGTTCATGACATACCAGATTTGCCAGATTGCCCGCAGAAATTCGTGTATGGCAAAGACTTGCTACCCGGGTGGGCTCTTCATGATTGTCCTGGTGAAATGCAGAAGTTCCATAGTTGGTACCGCAGGGCATGCACCCTAGGTCTCACAACTGTATGGGCACGGGTCGATGTGGATGTGTTTGGTTGCAATAGATGGGAAAACCGAAGTACAGACATAGTCATGGATTTCGATGACTTCCATGCAATGTACCGCTTGCAAATGATGGAGCTAAGCCCCATGAGACTGTGGTGTATGTAAGTGGTTCATCTCCATACACCATGTATATATGCATATGGTACTGGCCTTTGTAGTCTCAAAATGAATTCTTTTGCGATGTGTTGTGCAGGATGCAAGGTCGCCTCGCAATGGATTCGAAGACCAAGGTTGGGTATCTTGACCCTTTTATTATTTGCAAGGCTAGGTGGGACTTCCCCCTCAAGTACCCAGACGACGCCGAAGATCTAAAGGACTGTAAGACGCACAAGGAGAGACAAAAGAAACGAAAGGAGCTTTCCATTGATCTTAGGAAGAAGGTGGCAATATACATAGCAACTATGTTGGATCAACATCGTGATGCGAGTTGCATATGGGCGCCCTACCTTTTCGGGTACGTCGTCTAAATTCCAACAATTCTTGCAGTCCCAATATTATTGATTATTGAGAAATTTGCAATATTGGGACTGCAAACATTGACCCTTTGCAGTTTTGCCATTAGGCCCACATTTCATGGACACAGATGGACCTATTTTGTCATTCACTTGGAGTGGCAAAACTGCGAAGGGTCAATGTTTCCTAACTCACAGTTTTATACGGTGACCCTACAGAAAAGCCTCACCGTACGAAAGCCCATTCATCCTATGGTCACAAGCAGCAGTTATATAGTCAGGCCGCGCACAGTTTGATCCGGTGGTTGTAATATAGTGTGGAGCGGATGATCCTGATCTAACCACCAGACGACCACAGGATCATCCGCTCCACACTATATTACAACCACCGGATCAAACTGTGCGCGGCCTGACTATATAACTGCTGCTTGTGACCATAGGATGAATGGGCTTTCGTACGGTGAGGCTTTTCTGTAGGGTCACCGTATAAAACTGTGAGTTAGGAAACATTGACCCTTCGCAGTTTTGCCACTCCAAGTGAATGACAAAATAGGTCCATCTGTGTCCATGAAATGTGGGCCTAATGGCAAAACTGCAAAAGGTCAATGTTTGCAGTCCCAATATTGCAAATTTCTCTCTCAAATTCTACATATATCGATTAGCTTGATACTTATCGTCGCTACATAACACTGTGACAGTCAACACTGGGTTGCTTTTATGCTATTGCCGAGGGAAGCCAAATATGTGGTCTTTGACTTATTAGATTACCCGCAATCAAAATACAAAGATTTCTGTGTCATCCTGAAGAGGTAACAACCGATAAGATTCTCCACACCTTACAAAATATTTGAGGCGATGATTATATACTAACTTGTCCAACCTTACAAAATATTTGAGGCGATGATTATATACTAACTTGTCCCATTCTTTCAAGTAGTGCTCTTTTTCTCTACATTGACCATTATAAAGGGCCGGCTCCTGAGGGAGTAAAGGATTGGATTCCATGCACACACTACCCATGCCATAAGCAACCAGCCGGTACCTTGTTTTGCGGCTATTATGTGTGTGAATATATTAGGAGCCGCAAGCATTACACACCAAATACTGAACGTGTAAGTGTCTTTACCATATTTCAGCACATTCATTTTATGTCTAACTATCACTCGCTTAAGCCTAACTATCATATTTCAATACTGAATGTGTGTGAATATTCATTTTACATTTATTTCTCGTAAATTGCAGTCTAAACGACTCCAAGAGGAAGATCTTCTCAAGATAGTCAGCGAACTATGTCACTTCACAATGCTTGATGTGCTTCATGAGAAGGGCAAGTACATCGATAAGTACCAAGATTATTTTTATGAAGAAAAATATGATTCTCTTCGTAACTGGCACTTGGAGAAGTATCGCCTAACCATGTGAGGGTGTGGAGTGTGGACACTAAACTTGTGTGATTAATGTAATATACATGTAATATCATTTGGATGACAATCTTGTTTTATGTTGGATTTGCTTTTATAGAATTTACAAAGAGATTAAATTGTGTACTGTTTGTGATTACTTTTATATTATTTGCCAGAGAAATGGTATTAGAAAATCAAATAATATTTAAAAACCAAAAGAAAAAACAAATATCAAAATTAAAAAAAAGGATTACCAGGAGCGGGCGATGGAATGGCCCGCCCCTGTAAACACCATCTTCAGGGGCGGGGCAGGCCATCGCCCGCTCCTGAACAAGACATTTTCAGGAGCGGGCCATGCCTTTACCCGCCCCTGGAAACAAATCAGCAGGGGCGGGCGATGGCGTGGCCCGCCCCTGAAGAACGTATTTCCAGGGGCGGGTGATGGCATGGTCCATCCCTGGAAAAAACATCTTCAGGGGCGGACCATGCCATCGTCCGCCCCTGGAAAACATTTGTTGGGGCGGCCTAAATACCCGCCCCAGCAAATGGCCATTTTTAGCAGCCAAAAGCAGGGACGGATTTCGGCGCCGCCCCTACAAACGTCGTTTTACCCGCCCGTACAAACGTTTTTTTGTAGTAGTGATACACGCAGGCCAGTGCGTGCACGCAAGGGATTAATTAAAAGAAGGCTTTGTGTCTGATGTCATGGCAAGCCTGGGAAGACAATCGGTCGGGTAACTAAGAAAGGTAATTCGGCAAAGAGCAAAGGTACAGGAAGAATCGGCTAGCAGTTGACTGAATAAATCAGCCGATTGTACGGATACAGGCTTTGTGTGATTAATTGGTAGAAGAATATTAAAGAGAGCAGCAGCACGTACTCATGACACAAGGTAATTAAAGAAAGAACGGTGGCTGAGTTGATTAAATAAATAGAAACTGGTGGTACGCATGTGTGCAAGGAGCAATAGGCAGAGGCAAATCGGCAATAGCAAAGGAAGCTACACGTACAAGGGATGGCAAATACCATGCAAGGAAGGCTAGAGAGTACGAGATTGGATAGCGTACGTATCTGCACGTATGCATATACACAGGCCAAACATGTTACAAATTAAGAAAAGAATATTTTATTACTAGCCGGCCGATATACGCAAGGAGATTACAGCTAGCGTACCTGCAAGGCATGTTAATTGGGGCAGAAGACCGCTAGCTGTAGGAAGCTTAATCGAGGATGACTCTTGTGTGGAATTTAGAGAGTCAATGTATCTTAATATATTTCTTTTTATTAGGAGAGTTTGCATTGGCTAGTTGACGTAGCCTATTAGGAGTCTTGTAATTTAGGAAGCATCGAGCCCTTTCGGCTGTAGAAGTCTAGGGAGTTCAGGGTATAAATATGCACCCGGGGTCATTGTAATAGATTATCACACGATCAATACAAAAACTCTACTTTTCAAGTACCTTTACCTTTCAAGTCGGCGACTTCGCCAAAAGTTTATTTCTTCTAATTTTCTTGTTTCTTCAAGCGCCGTTCTTCGAGTTCGCCGGGCTGCATCGATCGACCTCCGGCAGGCTTGTGAGTACCGCTTTACCGAGTAATTTCTAGGCTTTAACCTCCGGGCGCATCGCTGTGGTTTTGTCTAGATTTATTCACAACTTATCGATATCTGCTAGATCTGCAAGTTTTATCTTAATTCTTGTTTATTTAGCTTTTATCACCAGTTATCCAGCTTGAGATTGCATCCTGTCGGCTTTCATTATATTATTATATTTTAATCATCATACATAGCCGATTAGATCTGTTTCAAGTATTGCTTGCGCAGCTTTGTTTAAGTTGCCTCCGATAGCTTACGCAATACCTACGTCGTCATATCTGCCGACCTGGCCGATCTGTTTTCCGTATCGGCTACCTAGCTGATACGATTTCATCAGAAGACACATCGGCTCTTTAGCCGATTCACCCGCTATTTAACGTTTCCTATCTCTTCCGTGCCGATCAACAGGTCAGGTCGGCTGGCACGCCTTGTTACATCCCGGGGATCCGTTACGTGTTGCCGTTGAAGAACTTTATTCCGTTTTTTGCGTCAACAATACCGAAAGGTGCGGGTCTTCCTCCTTCCGAAACACCAGCTGTTAGTTGCAGCGAGGAAGAAGATGAGCATGCACATGGCAGTGAGGAAGAAGATGAGGATCCGTATGGCAATGAGGAAGATGCGCGTGGCAGAGACGAAGGCCATTGTCGGGATGTCAACGAGGACGAAGCGAATCAACGGTACTGTGAGAGTCGATCACATATGCTGGACATAATAGAAAAGCTGACAGAGGAAACCCTTTGCAGCCTTATTGCGGATGGCATCGGGAATATTGTGGAGCTCGGAAAAGCCACTATCCTTCCATCTCAAAAGGTTTTGCATACAGTACCGGTGGAGGATGGGTATGTAGTGGTGCAACCTACTTTTGTGTGGCCCAATACGAAAGAGTTCCCTCTGCATGTACCAGTTGGGGAGGATGAGATAACAACCCTAGGTGAGGCTCACCTTTTAAGGATCCTATGGCCAAAGAACAAGATCTGTATACCACCCATGAACGCATCAGGTAGCAGGGGCACAACATCAGGTGGAGGTACTGCAGCTCAGCGTCAGCAACAGAAGGCTCAGCAGCAGCAGCAGCAGATCAGGTAGCAGGGGTACAACATCAGATGGAGGTACTGCAGCTCAGCGTCAGCAAGAGAAGGCTCAGCAGCAGCAGCAGATCAGCAAAACTACGCAGCAGGAGCCTAGGCACTCTCCGCAGCAGCAGCCAAGGCAATCTCTGCCTAAGCAGCAGCCGCAACAGCAGCCTCTGCAACAGGAGGAGCCCAGGCAATCTCAGACTGAGCTGCAGCCAAAGAAGCAAGCCAGGAAACCTCTGCCTCTAGAGGAGCTTCATCACTGTTTTTATACAACACCCATCGTCCATGATACAAAATACAAGCCTGTTGTGCCTATGTTGTCAGAAGTGGACTTAGAGGCTGCTGGATCAAATTGTGCCAGGTTGCATGCTTACTTCATGGAACACAGTAAGGATAAAACCGGCTTTCCAGCAAAGGTGGCTAAAGAATACTTTCAAGGTGATGGTGATTTAAAGTTAAAGATTGCATTCAGTGGTGTGTATGACCTTATAACCCTGGCTGCTCTAGATGTTACCTTCCTGAGGTTGTGGACATTGTAAGTCCCTTAAAACCAAAAAAGATATTCCTTTAATTTTCACCACAAAGTTCATGCATGCTAACAATTGGATTTTTTTTGTAGGAAAATGAGGGAGAAGGCAGCGGAGATGGCGGTCAGGGTTGGGTTTTTGGATCCACAGTTTTTCACGGCCACAAATATTTTGAACCAGTCTACCCTTGTAACGCGAGCAATGAAAAATGCAATGGAGCATGACTATGTGGTAAGTGCCTACAACACCGGTAGCCGCTGGGTAACAATGATCATTTGTATGCTGCACAAAGAGGTTTGATATCTAGATTCTGCTAAACTACATCCCCCGCTAAAGTTCGACGACGTCAAAACTATTGTGAACTGGTCAGTACCTTTTAGGTTTTGTTCACAAAAATTCAATCTCTTAGTGTTTCTAATCGGTATTGCTGATCATGCAGTGCCTTTAATCAACACATGGAGGAAATGATGAAAGGAAAGAAGAAAAAGCCAAAAACCAATCCTCAACTCAAGCACAAGCCAAATATCGTTGTAAGACCGAGGCTTTTTTATGGTCCCCTTCAATTTATACCTATTAACTTGTCATTTTGGTACCTCGATGCAGTGCACTCAGCAGCCATCGGGGTCCTCTTTGTGTGGATTCCATGTGGCATTCAATATGTTAAGACTACTCAAAGACATACCTCGCATCAAGAAGGCTGTTGTAAGTAGATAATGATCAGTGCATGTCTCTGCTCATATCCTCCATTTGATTTTAGAAACTAATTTGTACTTGTCATAATGATTGTATTTTGCAGGATTTCAAAGCTGCCCAAAAGGTTACTGAAGAAGAACTAAAGCCGATCCGGGACATGATGTGCGAGTTCATTCTTAAGGAGACCCTCGACCCAAAAGGCAAGTTCTATAGCGACCCAAAGGGAGATGCACTGTGAGTTCTTTGTAGCCAGAAACTTGAAACTTGTTGCATTCAGGCTTGTTTGACTCCATCAAAACAAGCCCTGATGAGGAAGAACTTGATGTTGTGATCTTGCTTGTATATATATATGTCTATTTGCTTGTGAAAATATGTGATAAGAATGTGTTTGTTATGTCTCCTTTCTTTGGTGGCTGCCAAATCCTGGCTGGTTCCAGGATGCAGCCATTGATCTGGTGGCTGCCAAATCCTGGCTGGTTCTAGGATGCAGCCAGAAAACAGGCTGGTTACTGTAGGGGTTGCCTACGTATCGGTAACGGTAATTAAGTAAAGCACGTTACAAAAACTGACCAGTGAGTAATGCTTTCGTCGAGACAGAGGAGATGCGCGTGGACAACACGCGTCTCCTTTCGTCGAAACGGAGGAGACGCGCGTGGACAACACACGTCTCCTTTCGTCAAAACAGAGGAGACGCGAGTGCATGCGAAGCGTATCCTTTCGTCGAAACAGAGGAGACGCGCGTCCACAGAACACGCATCTCCTTTCTTCGAGACAGAGGAGACGCGCGTGCACCGCGAGCGTCTCCATTCGTCGATACAGAGGAGACGCGTGACAACAGCAAGCACGTCTCCTTTCTTCGAGACAGAGGAGACACGCGTCCAAATGACACGTCTCCATTAGTCGACACAGAGGAGACGCGCGTCCACCGCACGCGTCTCAACTATTGAGCTTATGTAACGGGCGTGGTGTCCGTACCCGTTACCAAAGGCCCCTGTGGGCCCAGAGAAACAACCATTTTAGGTGACCGGTAACCATTTATGGTAACGGTGTTTGTTAAATGCCCATTACAAAGACGCGTTATTAGTAACGGGCATTTGCCCGTTGCCTTTGTCTGCTTATTTGTAACGCTTGATCGTAACGGGCGGTTTGCCCGTTACCAATATCAGTGTTGCTCCTGCTTATTCTTCGTGAGATGGCACTTTGGCCTGAGGGTGCATAAACGTTGATTTAATAATCGTTTATCTACTCCATGGGTGTCCAACGTGCGTAACCCAGTCAGTGTTGCACGCTCGATGCAGCACGAATGGTGCTCGGTTACGCACCATTCGTGCTGCATAGAGTGTGCAACACTGACTCGGTTACGCACGCTGCGTGTGATTCTGCGCGTCTCCTGCACCTGCTCGGTTATGCATAGTTCGGCTAGCACCATTCGTGCTGCATCGAGCGTGCAACACTGACTAGGTTACGCATGGATTCGGTTACGCACGCTGCGTGTCGATTCTGTGCGTCTCCTGCACCTGCTGGGTTGCGCACGGTTCGACCACGCACCATTCGTTCTGCATCCAGCGTGCAATATTGACTGGGTCACACACGGAGTCGCTTACGCACGCTGCGTGTCGATTCTGCGCGTCTCCTGCACCTGCTCGGTTACGCACCATTCGTACGGCATCGAGCGTGCAACACTCACTGTGTTACACACGGAGTCCGTTACGCATGATGCGTGTCGAATCTGCATGGCTCCTGCGCCTGCTCGGCTACACACCATTCGTGCTGCATCGAGCGTGCAACACCGACTCGGTTACGCATCATTCGTGTTGCATCAAGCGTGAAACACTGACTGGGTTACGCACGGAGTCCGTTACGCACTTAGTTGGCCCATGCTGCGTGTCGATTCTGCGCGGCTCCTGCACCTGCTCAGTTACGCACGGTTCGGCTACGCACCATTCATTCTGCATGGAGCGTGCAACACTGACTCGGTTACGCACGGAGTCGGTTACGCATGCTGCGTGTCGATTCTGCGCGTCTCCTGCGCCTGCTCGGTTACGCACCATTCGTGCTGCATGGATCGTGCAACACTGACTAGTTTACGCACAGAGTCGGTTACGCTCGCTGCGTGTCGATTCTGCGCGTCTCCTGCACCTGCTCGGTTATGCACCATTCGTGCGGCATCGAGCATGCAACACTCACTGTGTTACACACGGAGTCCGTTACGCACGATGCGTGTCGAATCTGCACGGCTCCTGCACCTGCTCGGCTACACACCATTCGTGCTGCATCGAGCGTGCAACACCGACTCGGTTACGCATCATTCGTGCTGCATCAAGCGTGAAACACTGACTGGGTTACGCACGGAGTCCGTTACGCACATAGTTGGCCCATGCTGCGTGTCGATTCTTCGCGGCTCCTGCACCTGCTCAGTTACGCACGGTTCGGCTACGCACCATTCATTCTGCATGGAGCGTGCAACACTGACTCGGTTACGCACGGAGTCGGTTATGCACGCTGCGTGTCGATTCTGCNGCCTGCTCGGCTACACACCATTCGTGCTGCATCTAGCGTGCAACACCGACTCGGTTACGCATCATTCGTGCTGCATCAAGCGTGAAACACTGACTGGGTTACGCACGGAGTCCGTTACGCACATAGTTGGCCCATGCCGCGTGTCGATTCTTCGCGGCTCCTGCACCTGCTCAGTTACGCACGGTTCGGCTACGCACCATTCATTCTGCATGGAGCGTGCAACACTGACTCGGTTACGCACGGAGTCGGTTATGCACGCTGCGTGTCGATTCTGCGCGTCTCCTGCGCCTGCTCGGTTATGCACCATTCGTGCTGCATGGATCGTGCAACACTAACTAGGTTACGCACAGAGTCGGTTACGCTCGCTGCGTGTCGATTCTGCGCGTCTCCTGCACCTGCTCGGTTACGCACCATTCGTGCTGCATCGAGCGTGCAACACTGACTCGGTTACGCACGCTGCGTGTGATTCTGCGCGTCTCCTGCACCTGCTCAGTTACGCACCATTCGTTGTGCATGGAGCGTGCAAAACTCACTGGGTTATGCACGGACTCTATTACGCATGCTACGTGGCGCGGCTCCTGCACTTGCTTGGTTACGCACGATTCAGCTACGCACCATTCGTGCTGCATGGATCATGCAACACTGACTTGGTTACGCACGGAGTCGGTTACACACGCTGCTTGTTGATTCTGCGCGTCTCCTGCACCTGCTCAGTTACGCACCATTCGTGCTGCATCGAGCGTGCAACACTGCTCGGTTACGCACGGTACGGCTACACACCATTCGTTCTGCCGAACTTGCGTAGCCGAGCTTGTGCAGGTTACGCGATGAAACATAACGACTGTATGCAGCGTAACTCATTCAGTGCTTAACCGAGTCGGTGTCACCGACAAATGATCATACAGTATCTGCCTAGCCTACGGAGTACAATATAATGCTAGCACAATCTTAACTATTTGATGGAGTTTCACGATAACGTGTAAAAATCTCCGCATTTATAGAACATATCCGCGCGTGCACACACACATGGTGTAAAAATCCCCGTCGCACCGAATCTACTCCGAGTCGTTATCGCACCCATCGGTAGGATAATGGTCTCCTGACAACATGAGAATTAGCAAGGAAAAAGCATAAATGTCAACGACAATTCACACAACCAATGCAATAAGAACTCACTGCCATTGTGCGAATAGCTGGCCTTAGAATCAGAAAGCAGTGTCATAGTTTGGCCACCCAAATATGGTCCCATAGTTAACATACGATCCACCTTGCCAAAATCAGCATCAATTTGACCAAATAGGCATTTAACCTGGTCGACTTTCTATAGACATAAAGCGAGGTAAAGGGTAAAACACGACACAATTAATTGGCATCCGAAGGAGTGTACACAAGGTATATCCGGGAAAGAAAATATGTGTTGAATATTTAGGCATATTACGAGATTTATTAATCCATAAAGACAATAACACGTATGCTAACAGAAACATCATAGGCATGAACAACGTTGTCATGCTACTGCAACTAGCACAATATGCTAAGCCTACCATATGAATAGTAAGCAAAAGCATAAAGAACAGAGGATTCGGATTATACCCTTGGGTGAGTCCACCGGTGCCCGCGGCTGGAACATCACCAGATCCGGATCCTTCGGTTGCAGCAGCAGCAGTCTGGGTCCTTGTCGATGGAGCCATCGGTCACGAAGCGAGCGCCGGGAAGGAGCAGTCGCGCCCGTAAGCGCTCCCCAAAAACTTGATTGCCCGCTACCCGTGCAGGTACGCGATGCGGACACAAGCTCCGGAGGCCTGCTCGCCGGAGTCCCCTGTGCGCGCAGGGAGCTCAGGTCGAAGATGCAAAGACTTAGCTCAAGCTCAGGAATGGTGGACAGAGTGAGATGAGAGTGGCGGCTGCTGGATTGGGAGGACAGGATGTGGCCACCTTATTTATAGAGGCTGGCTAGGGCAAGCACCGCGCCTGTACAATTACCCTTTAGCCCTCGGCTTAGGGCAACATCGCACAGGTGCGTTTTACCGTTATGCCCCTTTGCGACCGTTGCCTGGGCCGTTTAGCCGTTGTCCCATCCTGTGTGACTGTGATTGAGCCTTTTAGCCGTTAGGCCGGCCCCGTGTGCCGCAAAAAGGCACAATCACGTCACGTCGCGAACGCGCGCGCGCCTCGGCTCGGCACGGCGGCGGCGGCAGCGTGCGCGTGGTCCCTCCATGTTCCCTCTCAACTCCTTACAGGGAGCACCAACTAGCTCCCTATTTAAGTTGAGCACTCTCTCAGTGAGTGTTCCATGTGGTACTAATCATTTCTCACTTACCATAATAATTGTGGGCCTTTGAAGTTCTCTAGATTAATTAGGACTAATAATGGGCCTAGCCCAATTAATCCAACAATCCCCACCAAACTTCAGAGGTGCAGAAAGAATGGTCTCAGTTTCTAAGCTTGTTTGATATACCAGCGTTTCGATGGGGACTGTTAAGTTGAACATCCATCTAGGAAAGGAACTTACCCTAGTTCACAACTGACCAATGGACTATGCCTTGAATTGACAGTTTTGTGCGAAGTAGGGTTTATTCAAATCCTTAACTGGTACAGGGCTGTCTAGAGCATCCCCTCTGGTTGGAGCATATAAGTCAATCTCCAGGCCTTTTCATGAGTATCTAGAGATCACCCAAATCTCATAGACTGTGACTAGCAGTCGAACCCATATAGGTGTGCTTCTTTTAAGATGTCCTGTAGGACGACATCTCTGCTTTGAATAGCCACACGAAACACATTAAGGTTTACACCAACCTGCCATACAGATAGAAGAGAAGTGCATTTACGAAAGAGATGGACCTTTGTAAGGGTCTCTTCTCCCGATCTACACCAGCTTGTCTCGCTACTCTAATTCACGGGATCTCCGATCACATAGAATAGGTTACCACTGTGATGAATCTCAGGTGGGTCTCAGTCCCATCTCACTCGATGCACTGTCTATCACATTTCGTGACAGTCCCTTAGTGAATTGATCTGCCAGATTTTTAGACGTATGGACATAGTCCACAGCTATTACTCCGAAGTTTCTCAGTTTTCTGACAGATTTTAACCGCCGTCTCACGTGTCTGGAGGTCTTCATGTTGTCCTTAGAACTATGAACTTTAGTTATCACTGTTTGATTATCACAGTTCATAGAAACTGCAGGTATAGGTTTCTCAACCACCGGCAGATCCATTAGGAGCTCATGAAGCCACTCAGCTTCCACAGAAGTGGTTTCCAGTGCTGTTAGTTCTGCTTCCATTGTAGACTTCGTCATGATAGTCTGCTTGCAAGACTTCCAGGAAACAGCGCCACCTCCAAGTGTGAATGTATATCCACTTGTGGCTTTCAAACCATCAGCATCAGATATCCAGTTTTGTTGTGGCCATAATACCAGGGTACCCGACTACGAGGATTAACGACCACCGACTCCAGACGAGAGACTCCGAGCAGGACACGGCGGCCTATTCAAGGAAGGAAAGCCCGAAGACAGGAGATAGAGTCCTAATAGGTTTAGGTCTGTTTTGTCTTGTAATGCAAGTCTCCCCGGACATAAATAGTGGGGGATCCTGTACGTAGGGGGTATCCAATCCAACACCCGATACTCCATACACCATATTGTACTCTTTGTACTCGCCGAAATAATACAAGAAGCAACTGGACGTAGGGTTTTTACTCGATCTCGAGGGCCCGAACCAGTATAAAAATCCCTTGTCTCTGTTTATTTCTATTCGTCTATTATGATCGTTCTTTGCAGGAAGCAGGGTGCCCTAGGAACCAAATATCTGCCGAATATAACTTCGACAGAGGCGCGCCAGGTAGGGGCCCTTGCGTGAAGAAAGATCATGACGATCATCAACGGAGTCTGGATCGCCGACGCGTCGAGTTCCTCGATGCCCTACATGCCCAGTTCCGTCAAGTCGGAAGCGATCGGGAGTTCTGCTTCCGCTTCCGATCTCTACGCTCACCGCCATCTAGTGCCTGCACGGGAGATCCGTTTTGGAGATCTCGTGTTCGAGCACCAAGGCGACTACGAGCTCAAGTTGACAGGGATCCATGATCCCGATCTCACATGCGCCGGTCGGGAAGTTTTCGCCACCTTCACGGAGCCAACCCCTGAAGACATTGCAGATCGCACTGCGCAGTTGGATCTCGACTACAGTGGATCTAGCAATGGGTTAGGACAACCTGAAGACCGCCGCATCCATGTGCTGAACGCGAACGGGACGGGGGCTGCCGCCGAGTCATCTAGCTCGCGTCGACCCGTGCCTCCTCCACGTTTGGACAGCGCACCTACACTTCAAACGGCTAGAACCCGTACACAGCATGTTGCGTCCTCGTTGGCTCCCCGAGATCTCAACAACGATTTCCGGGCCGTCGAACAGGACAATCTACAGATCCGAACCCTCTTGGAGACCATGGAAGCGATGGCCGAAGGGACTCCGATGGCCACCATAGCCAAGAGGGCTCGGGAAGCAGCGGACAAAGCCAAGGAGCATATCGAGGCCGCCGCTGCCGCACCACCGGCTCCGTCAAACAGACCACGTGAACCACAGCCGGTTCGGTCCCGATCTGTTAACGGACGACCATACTATCGCCCACACGAGGGGCGTGACATGAGACCACAGCTCGAACGCAATCGTCGCGCTCGCGACGCTCGGGAAACTCTCAACTACAATCGAGATTACCGAGCACGTGAGGGCTACTATCGGTCCCATGCAGATTCGCCGCCACGTGACTCCCGACCAGGCATGGGGGGATGCCTTGCGTACTCCCCAGCCCTGCGCAAGGTCAGGTGGCCCGAAAAGTTCCGTCCTACTAGCATTGAGAAGTATGACGGGACAACCAACCCCCGCGAGTGGATCCAGATCTATTCCACGATCATCGACGCCACCGGGGGAGACGACTACGTCAAAGCCAACTACTTGCCGACTGCTCTGCAGGGATCAGCCCGAACATGGCTCATGAACCTGCCCGAAGCCAGCATCAAGTCATGGACTCATCTTCGGGAGACGTTTGAAGCCAATTTCCGAGGCACCTACAAACGCCCCAGACATGAGGGAGATCTGCTCAACTGTGTGCAGAAGCCTGGAGAATCCCTCCGGGACTACATCCGCAGATTCAGCGACACCCGTAACACCATCCCTGACATGGTGGATGATCGGGTCATTGTGGCCTTTAATCAAGGTTGCAAAGACGAGCGAACGGCGGAGGAACTTGCCAAGAAGAACCCGAAGACAGTGGCAGAGCTATACGGGATCCTGGAAGAAACCGCCAAGATGGCGGACGCCCGAGCACGGGTTCACGGAAAGCCCGAACAAAGCCAGCCAGCCGGGGAAGGCAAAAAGAAGAATAAACACAAACACAAGAAGCGCAAGACCGAGGGTGACGAAGTCATGGCAGTGGACAACAAGCCCCCGTACAGGCGCCAAGGCAAACCGGACAACCTCCCGATGTACTGCCCGATTCACCGATCCACGAAGCATCACTTCGTGGACTGTACGGTGTACAAGAAGCAGAAGCAGGAGGAGGAGAGCCAGCAGCAGGGGGCTCCACGTGACAAGGCAGCTCACAACCCTCGCGCTGCAAACTACATGGATTGTGATGATGAGCCAGATCTCCCCGAAGATCTGGAGATCGCGACAATTTTCGGTGGCTGTTCAACCCGAACCTCCAAGTCCCAGCTCAAGATGGTCGAGAGGCAGATCAACAGCACCGAGCCCTGCAAGCAACTCTTGAGGTGGTCAGAAATCCCGATCTCATTCGATCAAAGGGATCACCCCGAGACGCTTTACGACGGGCCGCTACTCCCACTGTGTATCAAGCCATGGATCGGGCCCCGCAAGATCGGGCGAACCCTGATCGACAGTGGAAGCGCCCTCAACCTCCTATTTGTCAACGCCTTTGATGAACTTGGGATCCCGAGAAGGTCCTTGTCCCCTGTGGAGAAGCCTTTCTACGGGGTCATACCAGGCATTCAAGCTTTTCCCTTGGGAGGATCGATCTGCAGGTGACCCTCGTAGAGGGCAAAAACATCCGATCAGAGTTCCTCACCTTCGAGGTGGCTGACATCACGTCGGCCTATAACTGCATCTTGGGCCGACCGTTCCTGAAGAAATTCATGGCGGTCGCTCACTTTGCGTACTCCATGATCAAGGTCCCGGGGCCGCTGGGCCCGATCACCGTCTGTGGCGATCGCAGGGGCGCGGTCCAGTGTGACATGAAGACCCTGGACATGATCAAGAGTGGCGAGCAGGAACCAGCCAAGGCTGCCGAACCTGCCAAGAAAAAGACAAAGAGCCAACCGAAGGCACCCGCCAAGGGTGCATTGGCTGAAACCTCCCGAGCAGCTGAGAACCGACCAAGGGCCAAAGGGAAAGAAGTTCCCGAACAGGAGCTCATCGGGGAACAGCAGCTCATCGGAGGACAGGGAGCTGACGACCGTGCTGCTGAGAGGCCGGCTGTGGTGGACCAGACCCCACTCAGAGGGGACGCCGCCGCAAGCAGCTGGCGACTCGACGGCCAACGTCTCACCAGTTGAGCCGCCGGCCAGGCGCACCGAGCCAGGCACGAAGGCGGTAACCCTTGATGAGACGGACCCGACCAAGACCACCCAGATAGGTCTTGGCTTGGGTGACAAATAGGAACTCGAGCTCATTGCTTTCCTCCGGGCAAACGCGGATGTGTTCGCTTGGGAACCATCTGACATGCCCGGGATCCCCAGGGAGGTAATTGAGCACAAGCTTGGCATACGAACTGGCGTCCGACCAGTCAAGCAAAAGCAAAGAAGATACACCCCGGAGAAGCGAGACGCCATTAACGAGGAAATCAACCGACTGATCAAAGCCGGCTTCGTTCGAGAGGTCCCTTTCCCGGAGTGGCTGGCAAACCCAGTCATGGTCAAGAAACCCAACGGAACGTGGAGGATGTGCGTGGACTACACAGATCTGAATAAAGCTTGCCCGAAGGACGAGTACCCGTTACCTAGGATAGATCAAATTATAGATTCAACCTCTGGATGCGAATTGCTTTGTTTTCTAGATGCCTACTCGGGGTATCACCAAATCAGCATGTGCATTGACGATGAGGAGAAAACTGCATTTGTAACTCCCTTCGGTGTTTATTGCTATATAAAGATGCCTTTTGGTCTGAAAAACGCAGGTTGCACTTATCAAAAATGTGTTCACATTGTTCTTGAAGGCCAAATCGGCCGTAATGTGGAAGCATACATAGATGACATTGTTGTGAAAAGTAAGTTAAAGGGCGATTTAATCGCTGATTTAACCGAAACATTCAACAACTTGCGTAAAAACAGGATGATGCTCAACCCCGCCAAATGCACCTTTGGTGTATCATCGGGTAAGCTCCTCGGTTACCTTGTTTCCCAATGAGGTATAGAGGCAAATCCGCACAAGATCAAGGCACTCGACGACATGAAGTCCCCACGCAGCCGCCACGAGGTCCAGAAGTTGGCAGGAATGATGGCGTCCCTAAGTCGATTCGTGTCCAAGTCAGGCGAACGAGGTATGCCATTTTACAAATTGTTGCGTAAAACTGATCGTTTTGAGTGGTCGGCAGAAGCAGAAGAGGCGTTCCAGGCATTCAAACAGTACCTGCGGAAAATGCCCGTACTGGTCCCGCCGAAACCACAAGAAGAGATGATGTTATACGTAGCAGCGACACCAACTGTTGTTAGCACTGTTTTGGTGGTCGAGAGACCAACAGAAAAGTCTACAACACAACATCCCGTTTACTTCATAAGCGAGGTGCTACACGATGCCAAAACGAGGTACCCTCAGATTCAGAAATTATTATATGCTGTACTAATGACTTCCAGGAAGCTCAAGCATTATTTTCTGAGCCACAAGATCAAGGTTGTGTCAACATACCCTCTAGGCAACATTTTGCATAATCGAGATGCCGTGGGTAGAATTGCACAATGGTCTGTGGAGCTGAGGGCTTACGACGTTGAATTCATACCCAGAACTGCCATCAAATCACAGGCTCTGGCAGATTTCATCGCAGAGTGGACTAACCCCGAACCTGAAGAGGCTGCCCAAAATCCCGAACATTGGACAATGTTCTATGACGGAGCATTTTGCAAAGCAGGCGCGGGGGCTGGGGTGGTCCTGATTTCACCACATAATGACATCATCAGGTATGCATTACAAATCAATTTTGTTGATCCAACTCCTACTAACAATGTTGCCGAGTACGAAGGACTGTTGACAGGTCTCCGCATAGCTGCATCTCTTGGTGTCAGAAGGCTGCTCGTGAAAGGGGATTCCGAGTTAGCTGCAAAGCAGGTCATGAAAGAGTACAGTGCGCGGAGCGAGGTCATGGCTAAGTACTTGGAGGCATATAGGCGGATGGAGAGCAAATTTGATGGGCTTGAAGTACAGCACGTGAAGAGGGAATTCAATGGCGACGCAGATAAGCTGGCAAAGGCAGCTGCAGAACGCACAAGGCTCCCAGGTAACGTGTTACTTGAAGTTCTTACTAAACCATCTGTGTCGGTTTCATTACCGAACCTAAAAACTGAACCCGCCAAGGGATCAGTTTCTACAACCAACGAATCCGTCAAGGAGTCTATGTTGGTCGGTACGGCCCGAGCTGCCGCTCTAGTTGGAAACGAGGAGAACTGGATGGATCCAATCCGGGCGTACCTCACAAACCAAGCTATTCCGGACGATGATGCTACATTGGAGAAAATCCATCGTAAAGCCAAGAACTATCAATTGGTTGACGGGCGATTATACAAGCTAACCTGCAATGGAATGCTCCTCAAATGCATCACACGGACCGAGGGCATTAGTTTGCTCCACGACATCCACGGAGGAATCTGTGGATCACATGCTTCTCCCCAATATCTAACAGGGAAAGCATTCCGACAGAGCTTCTACTGGCCTACAGCTCTTCAAGACGCAAGCGATTTAGTGAAAAAGTGTGAGGCATGTCAATTCTTCGCACGAAAACAAACTAAACCTGCGCAAGCTCTAAACACTATACCTTTGTCATGGCCCTTTGCCACTTGGGGTATAGACATCCTCGGGCCCTTTCCAAGGGCTGTCGGAGGATACAGATTTCTGTTCGTCGGCATCGACACATTTACTAAAATGGGTTGAAGCCGAGCCCGTTCAGAAAATCACAAAAGAGGCAGCTGTTAAATTCCTACGGAGTATTGTCGTACGATTCGGCGTCCCGAACAGGATAATCTCTGATAATGGAACACAGTTTAAAAGTAAAAAGTTTTATGATTTTTGCTACGATCACGGGATCAGGCATGATCGGTCATCGGTAAACCACCCGAAGACAAACGGGCAAGTGGAACGTGCCAATGGCATCGTGCTCCAGGGCATCAAGAAGAGGATTTTTAACAGATTGCAAGCTTACGACAAGCGCTGGATTCATGAAGTCCCGACAGTACTCTGGTCAATGAGGACCACTATGAATCGGGCAACAGGCGAAACACCTTTCTTCTTGGTGTATGGAGCAGAGGCGATTCTACCATCCGACATCCGACTACAAGCCCCCCGCGTGGCAATGTTTTCAGAAACTGAAGAGCCTGACAGACGCACTGATGAGCTAATCCTCTTGGAGGAGGCTCGTGACGCGGCTGCTTTTAGAGTAGCCCAATATCAGCAAAAATTGCAACAGTACTACGATGCTAATGTTCGGCAACGAAGCCTGTGCATTGGAGACATGGTGCTCAAACTGGATCAAGGCACCAAGGACAAAAATAAATTGTCCTCTCCATGGCAAGGACCATACATAGTAGTAGATATCGCCCGACCAGGAGCCTACAGGATCGCAGAAATAGATGGGGACATACTGCCAAACACGTGGAATATGGATCAACTACGCAGGTTCTACGCCTAAACAACGAAGATCGTGCACAGTTCTAGACCGGCCATCTGGTTTGGCAGGTATAAACCATCATCTGCGTCGCCTACAGCGCCAACAAAAAAAAAAGATAAGTTCTATATACTCTACTCACCCTCGCTTTTATGCTCGGGGGCTGGGTTTTCTATTTTCTATTCTGTTTCTACTCTTTGTTATCATACTGCATACACTAACAAAGAGCCGGGGACTACCATGCTGAAAATTTTCTTTTCAGATCTATTCTATGCGTCCCGAGCTCTATGCTCGGGGGCTCCCCATTTGATCGGGAAGTTTCTTGCAGTTTGTACTTCTAGACTCTTTTTCAGCATGCCAGCATGACTGTACAAGAGCCCGGGGGCTACTACGGTACTACTACCATGCAAGAAACGGACTTTTTAATTCAAGAAAGCTAGGCTATGCTAAAATTACCGAACACCATGACTACAAGGAATTACACAGTTCAGAAGGCCGCCCGTGTCTCAGCAACTAAACAATTCCAGAATAGCTTATGGTAACGGGACTTTTTGGCTATGACAAAGCTATCAGTTAAAAAGATCCATGAAAATACCGATCAGCTCTAAGACTTATGCAAAAACATGCAAGCATATGTTTAGCAAAATATAATCGCATTCTAAACTGTTAAAGTTTTCTCCTATTACAGGAATTCTGCACAAAGTTCAGGGTGATTCCTCCGAATCACTCAGATGGAGACCAAGGCCTTTGACAAAGGTTCCACCACTGGGGTAAGACTATCAAACAGTACATCAGCATCTGACGCCGAACACTTGAAGCCCTTTGAGAGCAAGGAAACATCCAGATCAGGGAGGTGGCTTTTAAGCCACGATGGTGTGAGTTGCAGCAACGCAGGCACCTTCCATCAGCCTGGATTCCAAGGATGAACTATGCATCTTTAATGCTTCAAAGCGGGTGGTCAGATCAGCCAGCTTCCCTTCAAGGTCCGAGTTTTTCTTCTCAAGCAACTCAATGCTCTTGGAGTCAGCTACAGGATCAAAGGCAGCGTATGAACAAAAAAGTTCAAAGATAAAGACTCAATAAGCGAAGCGTAAGGTTTAAAGCCTGTACCTTCTTTCTCGGACTGGAGAACAGCCACCTGGGCTCCCAGTCTGGTCACAGACGCTTCAGCAGCAGAGGCACGAGCGTCTAGCGAACGCCATTGCTCCGAAAGCGCATTAAAGATCGGGCCCAGGGGAGTCGGGACGGGTCCCATGATCTCCGCAGTTTTCTCTGAGCCGTCGAGTTGTGCTGTCGAGTCCGGCTCGGACGTTTTCTCCTTAGTAGATGGCTTGACAGGAGGAGAAGCTGTGGGATCGGGATGCCTAAATTCCCGAACAATCAAGTACGATGAAAACAACATTTAAGGAAAGAATGTTCATACATAATTAAAAATTGTCAAGGTTCTTACTCGGCTGTCAGGATGTTTATTTTAAACCTCTTGGCACCAGGAGTAGGCTTTGGTAATTGTCTGGTCGGACGAATTTCCTGTCGAGAAATCTCCCGATCATGTTTAGCTTTGGTTATTTGATCAAAGGCTACGAATAAACGCCCGAATACGATCATGCTTGGTACCTGGGCGACAGGACGAGGCTGATTACGACTGGGCGGCAGATTGGCTGACCCAGGCGATCCCGAGACTTCCGAATCCGGAACTATCCCCTCCACACTGCGAGAGCGTTTCCGAGTTCGGGGGATATTCGCCTGGGGGCTGCTCGGGATCTCTTTCTCCAGATCAGGATTGGGTGGATCGTTGGTCGGGGCCCCGGTGCTTTGGTCAACGGGCTGCTCTCCTTCCTCATCAACATTGATGGCACCGCTCCTGGCGGGGGCATCAGCAGTTGCGGGGGCCTGGTCGGGAGAAAAGAGGATTGTCATATCATTATTACACAAGAAAGAATATCTTTTCTGAGTGACAGTTTACCTTTGGAGGAGGGTTGTCAGCGCTATAAGGTGCTGGGACGTCTTCCCAATCTGGGAGACCAGCCCTGAACATCTTATTCAGGCGTTCGGCCACTTCTGATTCTGGGACAACTGCTAGTTAAGAGTCATGAATTCAAATGACCGAACTAACTCGGAAAAACAACCGAACAGAAAAACAAATGCTCACCATCGGGTTTCATCCTGTTCGGGTCGTTGACGCCCGTGGATGTCCAGGCGTAGCGGTCGTGAGTCATAAGTGGAATGAATCTCCATCTAATGAAGATTTCCGCTACGTGAACCGCCGTCAGACCAGCGTCGCGGAGCTCCAAGATCCGGTCAATGTGCTTTTTCATATCCGGGGTGAGTCTTGGCACGGCTTTGACCTCGTCCTTGAGATTTGGCATCAAGTACTTCCCTTTTGCCAGTGAGGCTTGGGGAAGGGTGATGTAAAACCAGTGACGTTCATATCCTTTCCAGCTATCTTTGACTGGAAAGGGGATGTAAATCTCCCGATTTCTCAAGGAGAAACCGATGGACCCGAGCATCATTTGATTCTTATAGTATGAAGGGCTATAAAAATACCTCCACAGCAGCAGTGAGGGCTTAATTCCTAACCAGGCTTCGCACAAAAAGGCAAAGACGCTAAGCATTGTCAAAGCGCCGGGCTTAAGGTGCACAAGCTCTATTTGGTAATGTTCACAGACGCTGTGGAGGAACTCAGACGGAAAAACCCCGAATCCGCAATAAAAGAACTCCAAGAACACCACCATCTCGAGAGTGTCGGGGGTCGGAAACATCTGACCTTTGGCATGACGCCGAGGGAAAAGTTCGGTGCTGGGGAGTAATCCAAGATCCTCCAGCCTCTGCAGGTGCTTGTCCGTCGTGGTTGATTTCTTCCAGTACTCATCTGCAGTGGGGATCGTGGTCCCACTGCGGAGTTCGCGTCCGGCCGCGGCGCTGCTCTGGTTCTCTGTGGACTCAGTGCCGGAGGACGATTGGTGCGTGGATGCCATGGCGACTGGAGGCTAGCAAGGTTGGAGGAGCAGATGAACAGAGGTTGAGAATGGCGAATGTTTTGTGGATGTGAACAAGGAAGACGAAGTCCCAAATAGGTCTCAAGCGGCCGCGCTTGGGGGCTTTATGGTTCTGCAGGGCAGCACGAGCCCCGAAAAACCTGCCCTTGAGCCGCGCAATCCGCAGTGACTGTTGGGTCAAAAAGATTCTTTCCTTTTTCTACGGCATGCGTCGTTTCGAAAACTGTGCAGGTCAGATTCAATGCATTTAGAATTGTTGGCTTATAAGGGAAGCTATCAGTTTTAAATGACCGAACACTTGGTGTGAAGCGAGGAAATTCCCCGATCACATTTGATTAGGGTCAAATTTCCCGAACACACTAAAGATCGTCAGTTTGTTCGGGAGAAAATTTTTATTCAGGAATTTTGTTTCTGGATGAACAATTTTGTGAACAGATTGACATAGATAAAATTTCAAAGCACAAGAAATTCAAGTTACATCCATCAAGTGAAATTTCTTCATTAAATCCAAAAGAGGGAACATTTCACAATGGATTGATAACTATCCTGAAATCAAAATACTAAAGCACCCTGATCTTGGGTTGATGAATATCAACTGCTGATCAGGGCGATGGCGTAGTCTTCGGTGGATCTTCATCTATCGCGTTCTCTTCTTCAGAGTCGCTGACGAGATCCACGAGCGCTCCGTCCCCAGGAATCCCGATCAGGTCGCGGTTCAGGGAGACGAAGAGGCGCCGGGCGAATTCCTCGTCGCCGCTGGTGTCCACCGGAGCAGAAGACGAAGATGCGCCTGCGTGCGCCGCCTCTGGCTTCAGCCGGATTTCGCTCCCTCCTTGATTTGGCTCGTCGTCAGAGGAAAGGGAGATAGGGGACGCCGGGGCCGGGGAGGAAGACGCAGGGCGTTTCCCGGCGGCAATGCTCGACGGAGCAGCCTCGGGAGACAGCGGCGCTACCACCGGAACCTCCTCCTCTGGTGGCTCAACCTCGACTCCTTCATCCCCATGCCAGGGGAGAGCCAGGAGCGGAGCCTGAGGAGGAACGACGGGTGATGTCGTCGCCGGCGGGTCCTCCGGCTTGTCGGGCGGTTGCTCGCCGGAGCTGCGAGGGGAGTCTCTGAAGAGGAGGCGAGGAAGCTTGAACTTGCGGCTGAGCTTTTTCTTTCCCATGGCGAGGGGAGGGAGAAGGCTTAGAGTGGAAAGTTCAAGTACGGATCAATCCAGGAGATCTGATACTTAAAGACCCAGGGATGCAACGCTTCGCGCGAGAATCGAGGAGCCGGGGCAGAGCCGTATCGCGTGCGCTGCTAAAGTTTCGGGAGACGTGCGGAGTGGGTTTTAAATGCACTGGGCAGCAGTTACATCACTCCTGGGGCGCTTCATTTTCCAAGACGGAACAGTTCTTTTTTATTATTATGGCTGATATTTTTCTTTGACCTTATCATTCAGATGCAGGTTTCCACATTCAAGAGTTCGGGAACTTTTCTGGCTCTCATGATTGACGAGGTATTCTCATATCCAGAAATCACCCGAAGAGCAAAAAGACCCGAAGACTATTGAATGATCAACCTTTTCTGAACAAGATAAGCTCGGAGGCTACTGTTGTGGCCATAATACCAGGGTACCCGACTACGAGGATTAACGACCACTGACTCCAGACGAGAGACTCCGAGCAGGACACGGCGGCCTATTCAAGGAAGGAAAGCCCGAAGACAGGAGATAGAGTCCTAATAGGTTTAGGTCTGTTTTGTCTTGTAATGCAAGTCTCCCCGGACATAAATAGTGGGGATCCTGTACGTAGGGGGTATCCAATCCAACACCCGATACTCCATACACCATATTGTACTCTTTGTACTCGCCGAAATAATACAAGAAGCAACTGGACGTAGGGTTTTTACTCGATCTCGAGGGCCCGAACCAGTATAAAAATCCCTTGTCTCTGTTTATTTCTATTCGTCTATTATGATCGTTCTTTGCAGGAAGCAGGGTGCCCTAGGAACCAAATATCTGCCGAATATAACTTCGACAAGTTTGCATCACTATATCCCTCTAATACTTTTGGGTATCCGGTATAGTAA
>CM014273.1:4798917-4816416 GCA_004135705.1 Alloteropsis semialata | reverse complement strand
CAATCATGCTATATGTGTTGACCAACCTCTCCGAAGTCGAGCCGTACATCCCATAAGTTCTCAACAAACTTATTCCATTACTGACCCATATTCTTCATCCAACCATCGTTTTTCTCGGTGGTACAGGGAATTTGTTGAACAATCCTGGCGTCAATCGAGGCAACCTAGACCGGACGAAGTAGATACCCTTCTTAGAGAGGCCAATTTTATTTCTTGGTTCAAACGGAAGGTTCATTCTAATTTCCCTCCTATTAGTTTCACATTATAACTTGGTCGTCCAATAACATAACGGACAATCATGCTCGAACTTGCAGGCCCAAACCGATGCGTCTATGAGTGCCGAGTTGAGACAAGTTGCCGATGGTTGTGCCTATAGGGTCAAGTCCTTTGGCTGTTATGATGTGAATGGTTATCGTTTTCGCACAAAGAGCCATGAGCAGAAGATGCCCAATCGAAGGACCACAAATACCGGAGTTTGTACGCCAAGCCTTGATGGGGTCGAGTATTATGGAATAATTGAAGAAATATACAAACTCAATTTTGGTGGATGCAAACCTCTTCATCCTGTCATATTCAAATGCCATTGGTTTGATCCCTCAGCTGTGAGACGGACCCCTAACGTTGGGCTAGTTGAAATTCAACCATCATCCGTCTATGCCGGAGAAGATGTATATATTGTGGCTCAACAGGCCACACAGGTTTATTACCTCTCGTATCCGTGCACAACCGACAAGCGTCTTCAGGGTTGGGATGTTGTGTACAAGGTATCACCACACGGAAAACTACCAGTCCCAAACAATGACGATTACAACTTCGATCCAAACACGTATGCCGGAGAGTTCTTTCAAGAAGATGGGCTAGAAGGGAGTTTTGTGATAGACTTAACTGAAGTGGACGAAATGGAAGTAGAGCAAATGAATGAACAAGTGGACGATAGAGATGTGGTTCTTAACTTGAAGGACGTGCAGTTACTGGAAAACATGCTTTTAGGCGTTGGGAGTGATGATGAGATGGAAGAACCTGAGGAGCACGGGCATGAGGATCTCGAAATGCATGATAGTGATGATGAGAACCAAGAAGAAAATCTCGATCACGATGATTATTTCTAATACATGTATGATCCTAGCTATTTTTTTATTTGTAATACCATGCATGTTAATTACTTTATATATTTTGCTCAGTTTGCTTCTATTTCTCATTATATTTTGCATATCTTTCTAATTATGTTTATTTTGCCTTTTTCAATGCAGATGGTGGGCGGAGTTAGGAACGTGAAGTCCCTTTACCGGAGGGGGTCACGTGAGGAGGAGGCACCTTCAGGGTCTGGGAGCGGTGGAGCCAGGGGGCGAGGGAAGGGTGGACGCAGGGGTCGACGGAAGGGCACGGTACCGACCCCTGTACCTTCGTCCTCGTCTTCGTCTGAGGAGGAGGTTCCTCCCGCGGTGGTGGAGGGCGAGGTGGAGTCGTCGGAGGAGGAGGGGGGGATGCGGGGGAGAGGTCCGGGGAGGGTTCCGCTTCTAACGCCCGATTATGGGCGCGCGGTCCCTCCCAACTCCCGAGGCGGCCGATACCCCCAGCACACCGTCCGATGATCCGACCTAGCGGTGCAAGGTAATAAACTTTATATGTTATCATTCTATTTTTATTTAATATGTTGAATATCACTATAGAAACTAACAATCTATCTTGATCACTTTGCAGGGGTTGGGAAGTGGTAGAGCGGGGTGCTTCTCACAGCCGGAAGGTCAACGGCATCCTGGGTCTTCTGTGCAGGGCAAACTTCCCTGGCATAGTTACGCACCAAGGAGTCCAGGAGCCGGCGGAGTCGTTCGCCCACTACTACGACGCCACGGACGACCAAGAGGACCGGGAGGGCAGGAGCTTCCCCAACAAGGCCCAGCGGGTGCTTGCCGAGCTGTGGGTAAGTGTTTCCCGCAATACATATTTCAACACATCTATATATATATATATATGCATGCTTTCTACATTTGTCACCACTATATCGCATATATATGTAGGATTTTTACAGATGCGCCCCGGGCCACGAGGTGGAGGCGGGTGAGCAGGCAAAGAGGGCGGCTCACAAACTGGTCAAGGACATGTACTACGAGGCGCGGATCCAGGCCGTCATTGACTACTGGAAGGACAAAGGCACAAAGTACTCCAAAGAGCAAGCCAGAACCATTTACCTGACCCACGATCAATACATCTCAGTAAATATAAAACTTTAATTACGATTCCTTATATGATTAAGCACGTATAATCTAATCTTCTTCTACATCATCCTGCGTAGGTGATTCCCTGGTGGTGTGCCTCGCATCCCCAGGCTTGGGAGAAGTGGGTGGCCTACTGGTGCTCCCCTGAGTGGATGGAGGCACACCTGGCTGCCCGGGAGCGCCGTTTGCAGATGCCAGGTCCAGCACACCACCAGGGCAGCCTTACCCTCCCCGAGTACAAACAAAGATGGGTATGACATCTCATTTTATAATTGAAACGCTCAATTCTGCAATATTTGTAATCATATTGTTTTTTTGTTTTGTAGTCGGCGGCACATGGAGGCGAGAAGCTGACTGACTTCCAGGCTATTGCCGTGTCCCACATGGGCAGGGCCACGTCCGAAGTCCGCTACAACCCCGAAGCCGGGCCGGAGGCGTACAGCAATCCCATGGTCCACGCCCGCCTCACCGCCTACTCGGATATGGGAAGGCAAAAGCATGGGCCTGAGTGGGATCCGGCCGCCGCGCCGCTTGATGGAGAAGTCATCATGAGGATGGCAGGAGGCAAGAGGCATGGGAGGTACGCCGTCGGCGACAGCATGATCGACACGGCCAGTACCCCCACTCTCTCCCAGATCCGAGCCGGTAGCGCTAACCCCGACATACGCCAGCCGCAGACCGCTAGCCACTTCAACATGCAACTAATCCAGGTTATTTCTGCTTTATTACACTTTAGTTCATTTTTCCTTACCGTTGAATTCTAACATTTTGATGGAATATTGCAGGCCCAGCTAGAGGAGGAGAGGAGGAGAACCACCATGCTGGAGGCCCGGCTGGATGAAGAGCGGCAGTGGCGGGAGGAAGAGCGAAGACGGCGGGACGAGGAGCAAAGGCAGCGGGACGAGGCCGAGCGGCTCCGCATGCAGCAGATGAACGAGTGGTACAACTGGTTCAACGGCATGGCAAGGGACATGGGCCGATCTCCGCCTCCGCCTCCGATGACTTTCGCCCCGCCAGTGATGCCACCTCCGACATATTCTCCTGTGAGTCACTGCTGAAACTTTATAATTTCATTTCGATCAATGACAACCTTAGAAAACTTAGATTCACAACCGTAGCTTAGAAAACTTAGCTCTACTTTGTTTCTGTCCTAAAACTTGTGCAGAACTTTGCTGGATCGGCGGCGGCGTCGAACGAGGCTCCTGCGGCGGAAGAAGACCTGCCGACATGCCTCAGCCGCAGTCTGTTCGGCCCACCGCCTGGGCCTACTCAGTGATGCTTTGTGAACTTTGTGATTATGAACGTATTGAGCTTGTGAACTTTAAACTTTACTGTGCTTGTTACTTGTGAACTTATGGATGCGATACTAGTTGTGGATGAGATACTACTTTGTTATGGTTATTGTGGATTTATGCTTGTGGATTTTATCTATATCAACTGCCTGTAATGTGTACATATATCTATTTGAACTGCCTGTGATGTGTATTGAGTGGGGGCACTTTATACCTGACGAAACAAATAAAACAGGGCAGAAATGGCACCTTTGCCGAGTGTACACTCGGCAAAAAGGGTCTTTGCCGAGTGTACACTCGGCAAAGGTGCCATTTCTGTTATTTTATGGTCACCTTTGCCGAGTGCCGAGTCTTTGCCGAGTGTTTTTTTTCGGGCACTCGGCAAAGGGTGACACAGGAGCACCTAATGGTCAAGCTTTGCCGAGTGCCACGTGGAGGCACTCGGCAAAGCCTGGCCCTTTGCCGAGTGTCCCGTGGCAACACTCGGCAAAGCTGCCATGCCACGTCACTCGGTGTGTGCGGCTTTGCCGAGTGCTGACACGTGGCACTCGGCAAAGGGCACGGCTTTGCCGAGTGTTGCCACCTGGCACTCGGCAAAGCTCGGCCGTCAGCCGTCAGCCGCCATCGCCGCCACGTCGGCGTGACGTCAGCAGACGGCGGTGAGCCGTCCGCGGGGCGTTAGGCCCGACTTTTTGCCGAGTGTGACCCTGGGCACTCGGCAAAGTCTTTGCCGAGTGCCCGTAATACTACACTCGGCAAAGAGCCCCTTTGCCGACCCTAGAGGTGCCGAGTGCTCTTTGCCGAGTGTAGCACTCGGCAAAGTCTTTGCCGAGTGTATATCGTCCTTTGCCGAGTGTTTGGGACACTCGGCAAACCCCTGGTTTCCCGTAGTGAGTTACTGTGATAACCGCCTGGGTTACGCACGCAGCATCGCGGTTGCCGCGCAAGTACAACACGGCGGGTCGTGTCGAAACGTCATAACCCAGTTCATTTGGCTCCTGCACCCAGTCGGCGGGTTACGCACCATCTATTCTGCGTGGTTCCTGCAACACTGACTGGGTTACGCACGTAGACCTGGTTATGCACCATCCATGATGTGCATCCGGGCGTGTCGATTCTGCGCATTACCTGCACCGGCTCGGTTACACACTGTTGGGATTCCCCATCTCGAATTAGCAGTTTGAATCCTCAAACACCAAACAATTTAAAACAATAACACGAACCTGCCAGATGATCTTGTACAAACACTAACTCGAGCCTAACTGCAAGCTCGAATTCTTCCTTAACCATTCTTTTCAGGAAACAGAGCCCGAGTTTTTCATGATCAAGAACAAAAACCTCGACTCTCATGATCAAGAACGAAAACCTTGGTCTAGGAGCGCAAGCAAGAAAGATCAAGGACGCAACTGCCTAAACACCAACACGAATTACAAGCCCGAGGAAAGCATGGGCACAGGAGATCCTTGGCGAATCAGAGCACTCAACGAGTAAGGGAACGAAAACCATCTCGGCAAGTTAGCATGAGGATTCAAGGGAAGGAACAAGAACGAAGGCACCGTATGAGGGAAGGAGAAAAGTCAAGACGTAATCAACTAACACACACCCGAATATCATGGAGGTCTCACGAGGATGGTGTGAAGCCTCCCGGAAATTACGGAGAAGACGAAAAGACGTCCGGGCCCTCAAACGAGAGTCGGTTCATCAGGATATGCTGTTTAGATTCTCGTTGTAATAGGGCATAAATGTAAACTGAAGCCTAGAGGTGACCCTTGAGCTCCCTATAAAAGGAGGCCGACTGGCACTGTAGAAGGGGGAGGAAAGTTTTGTAATTGTTAGTGTTGTCGAAGGAAATATAAACACAAACGCAAGAAGCCTCTCCGTTTGTGACGTATACGTTGTTGTTCTCACTGGTTCATCGCATTTTCATCCCTGCTTGTGTTCTTCGGAACCCAACAGTGGCGCCCACCGTGTTGTGCTCGACAAAAAGCCACCAAAAATGCCACCCAAAACCACAAAAAAGAGAGCCTTGGAGGATATCATAACTGCGGCCCACGAAGCTATTCAGCATGAGTCAACACCAGGGCGCACTGCACAAACACCATTTCCCACGGGAAGCCATTCCGAGCAACCAACAACAACAAAAACAACACAAGCCAAGTCTCAAACCAAAGCGGCCATGCAGAAGCAACCAGTGACAAACAAGAGCAAGACCACCAAGCAGCCAACAGCCAGCACTACCTTGACAATTGAAGCAAATGAGACCTTCGAGGGAGAGGCTTTCAAAGAAATAAGAACAGAAGCAAAACGACTCATTCAAGAGGACATGCAGGAGCTCCAAAGGCTTGAACTGGAAGTGAAAAAGCTTCAGGTTGCTAGGGAAAAGCTGATTGCAACACAAGAGAATGAAAAACGCTCAATTCTCTTGAAGACTAAGTTGGACCAAGCTCGCAAAGAACTTCAACTGATCACTGCGGATCTGCAGAACATGAAGCAGAAACAGCAGCAACCGCACCACGAGCATGAGCGACAAAACTATGAGAACGAGAATTACCATCAGTTCATGCAGAACACCTCCGGGCAACAAGGTCAAGGACCTAGTTACCAATACAACCAAAACAGGAACCAACAGATGGTTAACAACAACAACTCGATCTTATCCACGAGATACATAGATCAAACATCACCAATATGTGAAACTCTGCAAGTAGCTCCATGGCCTCCAACATACAAAGCAGTCACAATTCCAAAGTACAATGGTCAAGTCGACCCTAAGCAATTCCTCATGAGCTACGAGGCAGCAATAATCTCCGCCGGGGGGGGGATGATTCTGTTCTTACTCGATCCTTCATTATCGCCTGTGAGGGGGCAGTGCTGAATTGGTACTCATTGCTACCACCATTGAGCATAACAAGCTGGAGTGGACTCAAAACAAAGTTGCAAGCAAACTTCTTGGGCTACATCTCAACTTCACTAAAGTCCAGAGATCTGTTTCATTGCAAGCAACAGGAAAAGGAGTCATTATATCAATACTTTAGGAGATTTGTTCAACTCAAGTCCCAGATATCAGACGCAAATGAGCAGACAGTTATTGATGCTGCAATCTCGGGTCTACGACTCGGCCCTTGCAGAGAGAAATTGACCAGAAAGACCCCCAAAACTATGGAACAGCTATACCTAGCTTTCCAAGAGTACGCCAAGTCAGACGATGACAAAAGAAGGAAGCTGGAAGAGATCAGTCTGCAAAGACAACATCAACCTAGCGTTCAACAACACTGGAATCATCAAAAGTTCCAAAATCAAAACAGCCACATCCCATACAACAACCTCATCTACCCCATACAAAACCAGCTCCAATTCCCAAATGACCAAAGTCAACCACAAAACCAACAACCACCTCAGCAGCAAGTACAAGCCTTCAGCCAACAAAACAGAAACCAACCCAACACCTATCCAAACTACCAATACAACCATAACACCAACCCGAGACCTCAGAGAGGAGGAACAATAACCAGGGGGAGAGGTAGGGGAAGAGGTCCACCTCAAACAAACAATACCCCAAGAAAACTATATTGCTGTTTCCATGGGGAGAATTTCGAGCACGGCACCAAGACGTGCCCCGAAAGCAAAAAGACCTTCGAAAGAATGGAGGCAGAGAAGAAAGAAAAGCAGAGGGCATCAACCATCAATTATGCCACGAACACCAACCCATGGATGCAACCTTATTGCCCATCAAACCCAACATTCAACTCCAACCTTGTCCACCCAGCAACATACACTAACCCATACATGCCAAACCCAAACTACAACTACAATCCACAGCCTTCAGCACCGTGGCAACAAACCATGTGGCAAAACACAAACCAAGCCCAGCAAACTCAACCCAACCAAAACCATCCAAACCAGAATAACCAAGTCCAGAATCAGCAACAACAACAATCGCCTGATCAACAACCCAAACAGGAAGACCAAAACACAGCAGGCCAACAAAATAACGCCCTTCCTACGTTCGGAAGAGTGATGCCAATCACTGGCGGCTCGGCGATGGAGTTCAAAAACAAGAGGCAGAAGAGAAAACACTTTCGCCAAGTGAACTCAATAGTGGGAACAGGCCCCATCATAAGGTCACCATGGTCAGGCATGCCAATCACCTTCACGGAACGAGATCTGAATCTAAAAGATTTCCCACACAATGATGCGATGGTCATCGAAGCAAACATTGCAAGTTGGATTGTTGAAAAAATCTTAGTAGACAATGGCAGCTCTGCAGATATACTATTCGCATCTACACTTGATGAAATCAAGATCAGCAGAAACTCATTACAACCCGCCGGAATACCACTGTACGGCTTTGGGGGGAAAAGGGTGAATACAATTGGCAAAGTAACCCTCCCGGTCTCATTCGGGGTTAGAACAAATGCAAGAACAGAATTCATCACCTTCGACGTGGTGGATATGCAAAGCTCTTACTTCGGAATCTTTGGTCGAAACATGATAAACAAGTTCGAGGCTGTCATTCATCAAGCATACTTGTGTATGAAGATGCCCGCGCTGCACGGAGTGATAATCGTGTTTGGAAATCAACAACAAGCAAGAAATATTGAGTACGCAGATACTCCAGGACACCAGAATGTACATGTTGTTACGTCGACAAAGGAAGAAACACCAACCAAGCACAGCCTGAACTGCGACAAGGAAAAAACACCATTCGAAGCGGCTAAAGAGCCAAAACAAGTACTTCTCGACGATCAAGTACTAGATCGTGCAGTGCTTGTGGGCGCGGACTTGCCCATAGACGAAGAAAAGAAACTACTTGAGTTCCTAAACAAGAACAAGGACGTCTTTGCTTGGACGTCCAACGACTTGGAAGGTGTCAGCAGAGACATCGTCGAACATTCACTCAACATCGACCCTAGCAGAAAGCCACGAAGGCAAAAGCTAAGAAAGATGTCAGATGAAAAAGTATCGGCAGTAAAATCAGAAGTGCAACGCCTACTTGATGCAAAAGTTATTCGAGAAGTAAAATACTCGCAGTGGCTCGCAAACACTGTCCCAGTGAAAAAGAAGAACGGGAAATGGAGAATGTGTATTGATTTCACTGACCTCAATAAAGCTTGCCCGAAAGACAACTTCCCGCTGCCAAGAATAGACAAGGTTGTCGATGAAGCAGCCAACAGTGAAATGCTTTCGCTCTTAGATTGTTTCTCAGGATACCATCAAATTTGGATGGACCAAAGAGACGAGGACAAAACAAGCTTCATTACTCCCTTTGGAACTTATTGTTTTGTTCGAATGCCAGAAGGGTTGAGAAATGCCGGCACAACTTTCTCAAGGATGTCAGCTACAGTGTTCAGCTCTCAGTTTCAGCGAAACATACTGGCTTATGTCGATGACATCGTAGTCAAAAGCAAGAACAAGAACGACCACATCATGGATCTCGCAGAAACATTCAAGAACATGAGAGCGGCTAAACTGAAACTCAACCCAGAGAAGTGTGTGTTCGGGGTCCAAAAAGGCAAAGTACTAGGCTGTTTGGTGTCAACAAAAGGAATAGAGGCAAATCCTGACAAAGTAAAGGCAATCCTCGACATGACTTCTCCCAAATGCAGGAAGGAAGTCCAAAAATTAACAGGGAGAATAGCAGCGCTGAACAGATTCATCGCCAAATCAGTTGAACGAAGCTTGCCTTTCTTTGCCACTCTCAGGACATCATCAAAGTTCGAATGGGGCTCAGAACAAGAACAAGCCTTCCAGGAACTCAAACAATACCTTAATGGGTTGATCGCAATGACAGTACCAGAACACAAACAAGATCTCTTGCTATACGTATCAGCAACAGACTCGGCAGTTAGCGCCGCCTTGGTATGCGAGGTTGAAACACAAACCAAACTCACACAAAAACCAGTGTATTTTGTCTCGGAGGCTCTGTCTGGCTCAAAGTTACTATATTCAGAGTTAGAGAAAATCGCATATGCTGTCGTAATGGCCTCAAGGAAGTTAAGGCACTATTTCGAGGCTCACCCAATTCGAGTCCCAACGAATCAACCACTCAACGATCTATTCCACAACAGAGAAGCATCGACAAGAATTGCAAAATGGGCGTCTGAACTCTCAGAGTATGTGATTGATTTCGAAAAAAGAAACTCGATCAAATCACAAGTACTCGCAGATTTTGTTGCTGATTGGACAAGCGCCCAACAACCGAACTACGAGGAAATAGATGAGCCCATCTGGTTAATCAATTGTGATGGAGCCTGGGGTAAGGATGGAGCTGGGATCGGAGTCATAATCACATCCCCCTCCGGAATCAAAACACGATATGCCACGAGGCTGCAATTCTGTACCAAGAACGACAAGAGCACAAACAATGTTGCAGAATATGAAGCATTGTTACTGGGGCTCCGAAAAATCAAGGCACTCGGTGCGCAGCTGTTCTTGGTTCGAACAGATTCCAAGGTCATTACTGACCAAGTCGAAAAAGAATCAGCAGCAAGAGAGCTCGAAATGATCAAATACTTGGCTGCCATAAGAAGAATGGAAAAACATTTCAAGGGATACACAGTGCAACACATCCCGCGAGCAAAAAATGATGACGCAGACAAGCTGGCAAAAGCAGCAGCGAGAAAAGAAGAAATGCCACCGGATGTGTTCTATTCAGTACAAACCTCTCCCTCTGTCAAAGAAGTCAAAACACAAACAAACACGGTGTTCTTGATTCAACTCGAAGATTGGAGAGCACCCATAATAGCAGTATTGAAAAATCAAGAACTTGACATGCCTGATTTAGAGGCCAAAAGAATAGAGCAAAGGGCTCGAAGCTATTCCTTGAATGGAGACACACTGTACAAAATGGGAGTGACTGAGCCATTGCTCAAATGCATCTCGCAAGCAGAAGGAAAGGAGTTGCTAAAACAAATCCACAGTGGATTATGTGGAGCACATGCAGGAGTAAGAGCAATAGTGGGGAAGGCATTCATGCAAGGTTTTTATTGGCCAATGGCAATCACAGACGCACAGCAACTCGTCCGTACTTGCGCAAATTGTCAAAAAACAGCAAATAAACAACACGCTCCTGGAGCAACAACACAACTCATCCTACCCACTTGGCCTCTCCAAAGATGGGGCATGGACATAGTTGGACCATTGCCAGCGGCACAAGGAAACAACAGATACGCCGTCGTAGCAGTGGCGTACTTCACCAAATGGATCGAGGCCAAACCATTGGCAAGAATAACATCACAAACGATCCAAAAGTTCTTCTGGCAAAACATCGTTTGCAGATTCGGAGTTCCAAGGGAGCTAACTGTTGACAATGGAAAGCAGTTTGACTCGGACCTATTCAAAGAGTTCTGTCACTCAATCGGAACCAAACTCATGTTCGCATCCGTTTATCACCCACAGTCAAATGGAGCAGTGGAAAGGGCAAACGCGATCGTCTTCTCTGCAATCAAGAAATGCCTAGTTGATTAGAAAAAAGGCAAATGGGTAGAGACAATGCCACAAGTCATTTGGGCACATAACACATCAGAATCAAGAGCAACGAAGTTCACACCATTCAGATTGCTCTACGGAGCAGAAGCAGTGACGCCAGAAGAACTTAAACTAAAAAGCATCAGAACCAAAGAGGAAAACTGTGACGAGGCATCCGAAAGAGAAATTGTGGAGATCGACAGAATCCAAGCAACCGAAAACCTCAAAGCATACCAACAAGAAACAGAAAAATGGAGGAACAAAAAGGTGATCGAGAAAAACATCAACGCCGGCCATTTTGTCTTGGCGCGAGTTCCGAACGAGAACAATACCGGAAAGCTACAACCAAAATGGCAGGGACCATTCTTGGTAACAAACACAAACAGGCCCGGATCATACCATCTGCAAGATATGGAGGGACGGCAACTACCACATTCATGGAATGTGGACAACCTACAAAAGTATTACGTTTAAAATTGTGAACACCTTCGTCGTGAATTATAAACGGCGACGGTGTTTTACATTCGTTCTTGTTTTTTCTTACAACAAAATGTAATCACAGACTTCGTGCAGCTATAAACGAAGTCCTGTGAATCGCATAGTTAGGTTTAAATTCCAAAAAAGGCTCGTACTCTTTTCCTCACAAAGGGGGCTCCTTCAAAAAGGAGGTGAGGTTTTTGATGAGGCGAGACCTATGTACAAATTATATGAATTCAAATGAAATTCAGTACCCCCAAAATCATTTTCTCGAGAAACATCGAAAACAACCCAAGAGGTTGATATTTCGAAACAAAACATAAGTCCTAGTCTTCAAGAAAGACGAATTTGGACTTATCGTGTCAAAAACACGAACACGCGCGTGTAAAAACAAAAACGAGCCTGATCAGCTCAAAGTACGTATATTATTACATTTCATGTACTTTATTACAAACAAAAACAAGAACGCACAGCATCATCTCTCTCATTACATGTTTTATTACAAGTGCAAACTAACATCATGTTTTTACATTGGCAAAAAGGCTTGGGGGGAGGAGGCGCTTCTCTCAAAGTTGAGCCTTTTCACCAAACGTAAAAACAAGTTACACATTTCATGGAATGAAAAGCTCCAAAATATAACTATAAGGACGGTTACGCCCGACATCACAAACATAAGCGAAATCTCCTCCGTCTTGGTTGTTGTTTTTCTCTTCAGGTTCAAGTTTGACGGTCGATCGAGGAAGAGTCGACACAAGGCTTCTGCGGTTAACCATATCAAAATAATGACCTAACACGAACGAATGAACATTGAAATACTGGCAACAATAGTCCCAAAAGTCGCGGAAGTCAGAACACGGAAACCGACAGCGGTATTCTCCCAAAGAGCAACCAGACACGCGAATGTTGCCATGTTGGAAGAAGGATGGAACAACATCAATAACAACATCGCGTGGCACCTGCCACCAAATATTTACAAAGACATCAAGTTCAAACAAACACATGACAACAAAGTTGATTCGGGCACGACGACAACCAAATCAAGTCACAAAACAATCATCACGTCATACGATCCTAAAAAGATCTACACCTCCGGGGCTCCTGAAGCGTCGCCTGGATTCGAAGATGATGCAGGAGGGGGATCAGACACAACTTCGGGCACAGCAACAACAGCAACGGAGGCTGAGGCAGACGAGCCAACTCCAACATGCTCACGAGCCATCTGGACGGAGGCCGAAGCTCCCTCGCGAGTAGGAAAGCTCATATGGTCGTGTGCTTGAGGGTTCTTCTGCAGGAGCAGCTTCTGTCGAGCCTGCGAAAGAACCAGCTGTTAAAGCAAGAACAAAAGCATGAACACCGACAAATGGAGAAGCAACGAAAGCATGAACAAAAGCTGCAAACGAAAACATGAAAACACAAACCTGAACAAATCGCTCAGAAGCAGTCTTCTTGGCAGCAGCACGCCCAGAGGGAGCCCAGAAATCCCGAAGAAATCTAGCACGCACAATTGGAGCCTTGGTCAATCCCTTCAAATCTTCGAATGACGGAAAACTATAACGTTGACGCCCAAACGCTTCAAAATGCTTGCATTCCTCAGCTTCAAGCAGTTTAAACAGAGCTTCAGAACAAACCGTCACAGCATAATCCCCAACCTTCTCCAAGATGTCGGGGAGGAACTTCAACTCATTCTCAAACCAAATGAAGAATCGCTCCAAATTATCACCGCCAGGATAAGCATGGGGCTGGGCACCATAGCTGGTTAACACATCAGAATATTTGCGCCACAAACGCAAACTGCGCTCTTCAAACAAAACCCCAGCATCGGCTAACTTCTTCTGAGCGTCTGTGTTCTCCGCACGAAGCTGATTGATAACAGCATCCTTAGAAAGCAAATCCTTTTTATAATCAGAAACTTCCAGGGCTATTTTTTCCCTTGTCTTAGCGTCAACTTCTTGACGAAGAGACCGAATAGCCTCGGCATCCAAATCAACAGCTTCTTTGAGACTTGCAATCGCCGAGTCTTTATTCCGCAAGTCTTCCTCAAGAAGAACCCGCCCTCGCTTCAATACTTCTATTTCTTCTGAAAGAGCTTTCTTTTCCAACTCAAACTTCTCGCGCGCCTCTGAAAAGTTCACACTCTCAACTCGAAGACGCTCCAACTCAGTTTTCTCAGAAACGGAAGCAGACGCATCAACAGAAAGACGACGGCCGAGCGCCCGACCAATCACTGCAGACTGAAAAAGAAGAGCGACATCAGAACCCAAACCCAAAAACCAAAACAAACCAATAACGAATCAACGGGACTCCAGCATACCTTCAAAGCATACAAACAGGCCATCTCGTTCAAGTCTTCCTTTGATTCGTTGTTTAAAGAATCATCAAAACCTACAACAACGATAATCAAGTAAGCATAAACACAGAAACAAGAGCCAAACAACAAATACAAGAATCGCAATGGCATAGAGTACCTGTCAAGCCGAAGTCCGCAACAAACTTGTCCACCTGGGAAGTCACTCGAACAATCTCTTCAGGATTATAATTCCTCGGAACAAACAAGTTTTCAGTCCCAACCGCAGGAGCTACAACCTTAGAAGTCGAGGCAGCAGCAGCACCAGCACCAGCCATGGCTGCTTCCGCGTGAGTATTCAAACCTGCGGAGCGAGAACTCTTAGCGGAAGAAGAGCTCGAGTCATCCCCAGAATCAGAATCATCAGAATCAGAACCTGAGACGTCGTCGCTTCCACCACTAATTGACACGCGCTCGCGAGGAGCTGGCTGTTCATTCATAACAAGATGAGTCTCAGGGTGATCATCACCCGCCAAAGAAGAAGCAGCAACATCGGCAGGAGGCGGTGAAGCAACAACAGAAGAAGGAACAACAATCTCAGGAACAGAAACAGAAACACGCGATTCAACCGGAGGAGCAGGAGCAGGATGGACAACCGGAGTGTCTTCCAAGAAAACAACCTCATCTGGAACCGCGTCAGCCATCCGGAAACTCAAATCACCAACACTTTTATCAAATAGATCGGCTGCACCAACATCAGTAGAACGCAATCCAACTTTAGCAACCGAGATGCCAGACCTTTTCTTCAAAGATCTCTCAACGTGTTCAGCAAAAGAACTAAGATCATCATCAGGACCGCCCCAGCGCTCAGCACTGGCTTCAATTTCCCTCTCGAGCTGCGACCGTTTCTGCGCAATAATAGCGTCTTCGCTAGCCTTCTCTAACAGGCGACTAGCATATGGGCCAGATGGGGCGGAGAGAACCCTGGAACGGTCGTCAGAAACAACAACCAAAGCCTTGCTCGAAGAAGCCTTATGTAATCCACTAGACTCCTTCAAAACATTAGAAGCAGTAACCTTGGTTCGCTTCTTCGGAACCTCAGAACCAATATTCCCAGCCGGGAGCATCCTCTTCGCGGGAGCCAAAGCAGAAACACGTTGAGGGTAAGAAACACCCATTTCGTCGAAAACACGATTCACGCGAACAACAGTCTTACGAATGGCCAAGTTAGCCTTGTGCTCTTTCTGGCTATATTTCCCAAGAATGATCTCGGCCTGAGCTTCAACTTTCCTAACAAGAGCAGCATCAGAAAACTTGGATGGTTTTTTCAATCCAAAAATCGGAAAAAGATGAACACCCTCAACTCCCGCAACAGCTTTCTTAGAGAAGGCCTTGGGCGCCCAGCCAGAACGGACAGGATAAAGTCCAGCCGCGAGGAACTCTTCAACCAGATCCCGACCACCACTTATCAAAGTCCCACGATAAAGAGCAGCAGAACAATCATCAAAAGCACGATCCATTTTGTAATCACTGTGATGGCCGATTATGTTGAGCTCTTCAATCTGGCAAGCGAGCGGATAGGAAGTCTGAACGCCGCCAGAAGTAGAAACCTCAACGGGCGCCTTAACATAAAACCAATGGCGATGCCAATCATCATCCCAGCGGTTTTTCAACACCATCGCATATTCCAAGCGAGGAAACTTTGCGGTGCCACGCCTCGGTTGAAAGGTACAACAACCGAACTGAGTCTCAAATTCTTCACCATCAACAACAAACCGCTTTGGATGGGCTCGAAGTTCATAATATCGGCAAAAGCAATTCAAATTAAGAACACCACCATGCATTTTTATTCCCCAAATATACTTGTTCAAGCAAGTGATGCTGTTGGGGCTCAATTGGTGAATCTTCACCTGGAACTTGTCCAAGACTTCATATAAAAAGCGGTCTAAAGGAAACCTCAAACCACAAACGAAGTGGTGCTGGAAGACAACACACTCGCCAAGCTGGGGATCAGGAATAGTCTCAGAACCAGCAGGGCGAGCAACACAACCCTTCATCACCCCTTTCTTGTTGAAAGCATCAATGTCCGCCTGAGTTATCAAAGACTCACCAAACTCAAACGACGGGGTGCAAAGACCGAAACTGCGACCAACAGACTCCAGCTCCTCAATATCAGCTTCAACACCTGATAGGCCATCCTCATTACCATCATCTTCTTCCATCTCGATATTCTCAGCATCGGAAGTGCCAGCACGACGAGGATCCATAACCATTTCATCACCCTCGGAAATCCGGCCAGAGGCATCTACATCATCAGGATTTTCTGAGCTAACTTGAGATCTAGGGACATCACGGCGGATGGTCTTTATGTTGGCCATGTTCAGCAACTTCAACAAAGAACTATAGCAACCAGAACAACAGAAACTAAAACAAGAGAAATAGAAATAAAGAAGCAAAAACAAAGGAAAAGGACAAGCATAAACGAGAAAGCATAAACATAAATAGGATACAGATAGAAGTAATTACCTTAGAAAGGAAGAAACTCCTCCGAGAGAAACAGCAGCGGCAGGAAACAGCAATGGCGAGAAAAGCAACGACAAGAACAACAAGCGATGCGAGGTGAAAGGGACCCCTCGGGGGGCTGCTTATATAGGGCCCAGAAAGATAACTGTTCCTCGGGAATTGCAACCGTCGGAAAACACAAAACCGCTACACGCGTCACACCCACGAGCCCTCACGATCTCTTCGCAACACGTCACCAAAATATGAACCGCTTCAGAAGATGTATAAATACACTTCCGAGGAGGCGCTTCTCGATGGTGTTTCCTTCGAGTAAAATGTCTCAAGTCTTATGGCATCAATCATAGGGAGGTGTTTCTCGATGGTGATATTCCCAGATAAGTTTTTGCTAACGAAAATTCGCGGAGCGGTTTATCGTTCGCAAAGGGGCTACTGTTGGGATTCCCCATCTCGAATTAGCAGTTTGAATCCTCAAACACCAAACAATTTAAAACAATAACACGAACCTGCCAGATGATCTTGTACAAACACTAACTCGAGCCTAACTGCAAGCTCGAATTCTTCCTTAACCATTCTTTTCAGGAAACAGAGCCCGAGTTTTTCATGATCAAGAACAAAAACCTCGACTCTCATGATCAAGAACGAAAACCTTGGTCTAGGAGCGCAAGCAAGAAAGATCAAGGACGCAACTGCCTAAACACCAACACGAATTACAAGCCCGAGGAAAGCATGGGCACAGGAGATCCTTGGCGAATCAGAGCACTCAACGAGTAAGGGAACGAAAACCATCTCGGCAAGTTAGCATGAGGATTCAAGGGAAGGAACAAGAACGAAGGCACCGTATGAGGGAAGGAGAAAAGTCAAGACGTAATCAACTAACACACACCCGAATATCATGGAGGTCTCACGAGGATGGTGTGAAGCCTCCCGGAAATTACGGAGAAGACGAAAAGACGTCCGGGCCCTCAAACGAGAGTCGGTTCATCAGGATATGCTGTTTAGATTCTCGTTGTAATAGGGCATAAATGTAAACTGAAGCCTAGAGGTGACCCTTGAGCTCCCTATAAAAGGAGGCCGACTGGCACTGTAGAAGGGGGAGGAAAGTTTTGTAATTGTTAGTGTTGTCGAAGGAAATATAAACACAAACGCAAGAAGCCTCTCCGTTTGTGATGTATACGTTGTTGTTCTCACTGGTTCATCGCATTTTCATCCCTGCTTGTGTTCTTCGGAACCCAACACACAC
>CM014273.1:4774182-4791986 GCA_004135705.1 Alloteropsis semialata | reverse complement strand
TGGATCCAATCCGCGATCGATGGTTTCAGCTTCAAGATCAATGGTTCGCTTGCGTAATTCCTGGACGAACACTCCTTGTGGGACTTCTGCTTGACTAGATCCCAGCTTTGATAACACGTCTGCTGCAACATTGTTGTCTCTAACGACCCAATGGTATTCGATGCCAGCAAACTTGTTCTCCAATTTCTGGACCTCATTACAATAAGCATCCATGTTCTCCTTGTTATGATCCCACTCTTTGTTCACCTGGTTGATCACCACGGAGGAGTCGCCGTAGACAAGAAGATGTTTGATTCCAAGAGACACAGCCAGGCGAAGCCCGTGCAATAGTGCCTCATATTCTGCTTCGTTGTTAGAGACTTTCCAGAAAAATCTGCAAAATGTACTTGAGTTGTTCACCTTTGGGGGAGATGAATAAGACACCTGCGCCGGCGCCCTCGAGCATAAGAGACCCATCGAAGTACATGATCCAATGCTCTGGTCGTCCAGCTGGTATGTTGAGTTGATTCTCCCTCCATTCAGCCATGAAGTCAACTAGTACTTGAGACTTGATAGCTTTACGGGGCTTGAAGGATATTGTCAGAGCCCCCAGTTCGACTGCCCACTTGGAAATCCGCCCGGTTGAATCGGGATTATGAAGAATTTCGCCAAGGGGCTTGTCAGTGATGACAGTTATCCTGTACATGTCGAAGTAGTGCCGTAGCTTCCGTGATGTGATCAATACGGCATAGAGTAGCTTCTGTATAGGTGGATATCTAACCTTGGATGGAGACAAAACTTTGCTGACGAAGTAAACTGGCCGCTGCACAGGGTATGCATGGCCTTCCTCCGCTCTCTCGACTAGTAATGCAGTGCTGACAACATTATTGGTTGCTGCAATGTAGAGCAACAACTCTTGATCTGTGCTTGATGGAGCCGTGAGGATTGAGGGTGACTGGAGATGTTTCTTGAGATCTGCCAGCGCCTGCTCCGCCTCATCTGTCCACTTGAACTTGTCTTGCTGTTTTAGCAGCTTGAAGAAGGGTAGTCCTCTTTCTCCAAGTCTTGAGATGAATCTGTTCAGTGCCGCCATGCATCCAGTCAATTTTTGGACATCCTTGATGGAACTTGGATCCTTCATTGCTGTGATGGCTGTGATCTTCTCTGGGTTGGCTTCAATGCCTCGGTGACTGACGATGAAACCGAGTAGTTTTCCAGAGGGTACACCGAAAACACACTTTGTTGGATTCAGTTTCCAACGATACTGTCGAAGGCTGTCAAAGGTCTGTTGAAGATCTGCAATGAGGTCATCAGGAATTCTGGTCTTGACAACCACGTCATCCACATATGCCTCAATGTTTTGATGTAGCTGGCCCTTGAAGCACGCCTGAATTGCCCTCTGGTATGTTGCTCCTGCGTTCTTGAGTCCAAATGACATTGTTGTATAGCAGTAAGCTCCAAAGGGTGTGATGAAGGATGTGTTGATCTGATCTTCTTCCTTGAGGGATCTGATGGTAGCCCGAGTAGCAATCAAGGAAGCACAGGAGAGAGCACCCAGCTGTAGAGTCTATGACCTGATCTATTCTAGGTAGCCCAAAGGGATCCTTTGGGCAGTGCTTGTTGAGATCAGTATAATCAACACACATGCGCCATTCATTGTTATTCTTTTTTCTTACAAGTACAGGATTTGCTAACCACTCTGGGTGAAAAACTTCTCTAATGAAGCCAGCCGCGAGTAGTTTAGCCAGCTCTGCCTTGATAGCTTCTCTCTTGTCGTGAGCGAACCGGCGCAGTCGTTGCTTCTTTGGTGTCGCCTTTGGATCAACATTCAAGTGATGCTCGATCAACTCCTTGGGCACCCCTGGCATATCCGCTGGTTTCCACGCGAAAATGTCTCGGTTGGCCCTAAGGAAATTGACGAGCGCGCCTTCCTATTTGCTGTCCAGGCTTGCTCCGATAGTAGTCGTCCTTGAGGCGTCTCCTTCGACTAGTTCAATAGTCTTGAGCTAGACGTCCTTGGCGGGCTTGACCTTCTTGGAGCTTGATGCTTTGTCGGGGATGTCCAGGTCGGCCTCCTTGACTTGCTCAGCAGCTAGGACCACCTGGCCCCTCAGATCGGGTACTCGAGAGCTTGAGGCGAATTCGACTGCTTCTGAATCGCAATCGTATGAGCGCTTCAAGTCGCCCCGTAGAGTCAACACGCCGCTTGGGGAAGGCATCTTGAGGATGAGGTACATATAGTGTGGCACCGCCATGAATTTGGCGAGTGCAGGCCTCCCCAGGATGGCATGGTATGATGTTTCGAAGTCAGCGACCTCGAACTTGACGTATTCCGTCCTGAAATTGTCCTTGGTCCCAAAGGTAACTGGCAGAATCACTTGGCCAAGTGGTATAGCCGTGTTACCTGGGACGATGCCATAGAAAGGACTCGAGGCAGGAGTAATCATTTTCTTGATGTCCGGGCTCATCCTGTCCAGTGTGTTCTTGAAGATGATGTTGAGTCCGGCGCCTCCGTCGATCAAGGTCCGTGTGAGCTTGAACCCATACACTGTTGGATCCAGCACGAGCGGGAAACGACCCGGCTCTGGGAAGCTGGTCCATTGATCATCGCGGGAGAAGGAGATCGGGGTTTCTGACCACCGCAGGTACCGTGGTACTGCTGGTTCAACCGCCATGATGTCCCGCAATGTAATCTTCTGGGCACGTCTGGACTCCGTGCCGTGTGATCCACCAAAGATGACAAGAACCTCCTCTGTCTCTTGAAATTTGTTGGTGTCATCCTTGCCCTTGCCGTCCTTGTCGTTGTCGTCCTTCTTCTTGGTGGACTTGTCGAGCCTTGGAGCGCCAAGTGCATCCCGCAGCTTGAAGCACTCTTGCGCCGAGTGGTTCTGCTTCGGGTGGTAGGGACAGCGCCTCTTCAACATCTTGTTGAACTCCTCCTCCTCTTGTTGCTTGGTCAGCTTCTTGGGAGGTGCAGGCCTGTCGACAGCTGCTACAGTATCCTCGGGCTTCTTTCTCTTGAAGTCGCCACGATTCTTGTAGTCGTTGCTGCTGTTGTTGTTGTTGTTGTTGTTGTTATGGCGGTCGTTGCTGCCGAACTTCTCCATGGTGCGCTCCTCCTGTTCGCACCAGACCTCCATCATCTCGCGGAGCTTGACTACGGATGTGGGTCTTAGACGCCCAAATGTCTCGTAGTCAGGCCGCCTGTAGAGGCCTTGCTGGAACAGGTCAATGACGTCATGCTCTGACACGTCAGTCACCATCGCCTTCTTCTCAAAGAACTTGGGAGGTAGTCGCGCAAGGGCTCGTCACGCTTCTGCTTGCACATAGCCAGATCATGTCGTGTGCCTGGTCGGTCGAAGGTGACTTGGAAATTGGCGACAAACGCCTTCCTCAGATCCTCCCAGCTGTCAATTGATCAATCTGGCTGGCTTTCTAGCCATGTGAGAGGCCCTTGCTCCAATGCTAGTGGAAAGTAGAGGCACTTGTGATCTTCATTGCCACCCGCGCATTCGATTGCAGTCGAGTAGAGCCGCAACCAAGATGCTGGGTTCCTCTTGCCGTTGTACTTGTCGATTCCAGTCGGCTTGAAGTTGGGGGGTATCTTAGCGGATCTAATGGCCCTGGTGAACACGGGGAATCCATCGTTGTCTTCTGGCCGCCCAGAATCCGCCATATTTTCTGCTGCTCGAGCTTGTCGGCGTGCAGAGATGAGTGTACGAGCGTCGCGGTCACGGTCGCGCTCACGGTTGGCGTTGATCTTCGCTCGGAGGTCGGCCGTCCGATTCCCGTCCGGACGGTTGGAGCTCGCTGGGTGTGAGGCGCCAACGACTGCTGTCCCGCCATGACTTCTTGGTGCTCGGCTCCGGCTGGAGCCCGCTCGTAGACTTGAAGCTGGATTCATCTTGTCCAGCTGGACTGCTGTTCTTGTTGCTAAGGCCAGAGCTTCAATGACCTCTGGTGTCTGGTCCATGGTCCTCAGTAATAGCTGTAGCTCGACAGCGGTCGCTATGGGGCTGGCAAACTCGGGGTTGAGGTCTCGAGGGTTGAGGCCGCGCTCCCGTAGCACCGCGTTTCTGCGACGCTCAGCTCGCTTCTGGTTTCTCCTGGTCCTGGCCTCTGCTTGATCAGTAGTTTCTTGAGCAGGGGGTACCTCGTCAGCAAAGATTTCTGCCAAGGCCTCCCTCCAGTATCTGCCCTCGTCACCGCTATCCGCCATGAAAAGTTGTCGATCTGGTTGATAGCTTCCGGATGGTGAAGAGTTGCCGATCGGGGATAGATCTTCTGTCAGAGGGGAGCCAATCTGGAAAGGCATGTCCTCTGAGGAGTCCTCGATCGTCGTGTTGTTGGAGGCCGTGCCTTCGACTAGATAGGAAACTAGTCGTGCAGCCTCGGGGTTGACAGAGCGGCTGCTCTGCCACGTGGCGGTCCTCCCCTGGGGCGTTGACGTGATAACCAGTCGTTGCCCTTGCATTGGCCTGTAGATCTTGCGTTTGCCGTGTTCCCGTGCTGGGTTTGCCTCCCGACTGGCGGTGGCGTACCCTAGCAGGGATCGCATGGTAGATTGGTAGGCATTGGCAGCGTTGAGGAGACCGAACGGGTGGTTTTTCTCGGCCTCTGCTCCAGTGCTCGCATGCAGAATCTTGTCTGCACCACATGTCCGGATCGGGTTTGCCTCCCACGAAACGGTGGCGTGCCCTGATGCAGACCGGGTGCTCTCTTGGTAGATCTTCGCGGCATTGGAGAGACCAAACGGGTGGTTTCATCCGGCCTCTGCTCCAGCCCTTGCGGGCGAGTTTCCAGCCGCACCACGTGTCCGGATCGGGTTTGCCTCCCGCAAAGCGGTGGCGTACCCGGATGCGGATCTGGTGTTCGCTTGGTGAGTCGTCACCGAGGGGGAGAGATTGGTCATCGAGACCGACCCGGTTACGGCTCGTGGACTCCGCCTCGGACTCGAAGTTGTCGTCATGGCGGAAGTTGTCGATGATTGCGCCTCGGTCTTCAGGTGACGGTCAAAACCGCCATTGCCGTCGGCGACGCACACCCAGGAGCCGAAGATGAAGGTGGCGCCCTTATCGAACGCCGTTGCTTGCTTGACGAACGCCATTGGAATCTCGGCGGGATCTCGATGATCAACCCCTACCTGGCGCGCCAGATGTCGGTGTTTTACCGGCAGTCCTATCTAGGGGATACCCTAGATAGTAGATTGTGCGGTGGAAGTGTCGTCGAGATCACGATCACAATGGTTACACGACACACGAATTAGACAGGTTCGGGCCGCAATGAGCGTAATACCCTACGTCCTGTGTAGTGTATTGGATTGATTTCATTGTAGGGGGTCCCTGCCCGGCCTTATATAATGACCAGGCAAAGGTTACAAGGTCGGTTAGGAAACCTAAACCGATTACAGATCCTAAGATCCCTCGCAGAAGGATACCTGCGGAAGTCCTAGCCTAAAACGACTAGTTCTATCCATATTACAGAATCCTTTCCTTTCTTGCATAGCAAGTCAATAAGGACAAATCAATCATGTCGATAGCCCTATACATGCCTATCTGACAATGCTGCATTGTTCTTGTTCTTGCTGCAACACCGACTGCATTACGCACAAATAGGCTTCAGTGTGGGCGGGAGATAAGGAGATCTTGGGCGGCAAATGCAAGGTTAACTGGATTAAAACGACGCTGCCTAAGGAATGCGGGGGCCTTGGGGTGCTCGACCTCGACAAATTTGCGCGAGCTTTACGCATCCGTTGGCTCTGGCATGAGTGGTCAAGCCATGATAAGGCGTGGTTGGGAATGGCGGTGCCTTGTGATGAAACTGATAAGTTGCTCTTTGCAGCCTGTACAAACATCTCCTTAGGCGACGGCCGGAAAACACGTTTCTGGTCGGATGGCTGGATTCAAGGAAGACGGCCAAAGGACATAGCGCCGCTACTTTTTGCTAAATCAAGAAAGAAAAACCGAACGGTGGCGGAAGCAATGCGGAATAGTAATTGGATCAGGGACCTTAACCATAGGACAGGTTTCACGACTGCCCACTTCAGCGAGTTTGTAGTCCTGTACAACCTCGTCGCTGCGACAGAACTGCAACCGGACCAGGAGGATTCCATCACCTGGAAACTTACCGCGCATGGAGAATACACAACAGCTTCAGCCTACAGAGCCCAATTCGTCGGATGCACGAGGGCGCCTATGCTTGCCACAGTTTGGAAAACTTGGGCGCCGCCTAAATGCAAATTTTTCGCATGGCTAATTCTGCAAAATCGTGTTTGGACTTCAGACAGACTAGCGCGCAGAGGATGGGATCACAGCCCATCATGCCCTTTGTGCCGGCAGACAGGAGAGACGGCCCACCACCTTTTGGCTGGCTGCCGCTACACAAGGAGAGTGTGGGCCCAAATTGCAACCTGGACAGGACAGCCTAACCTTCAACCAACGGAATGGCCACAGAGCAGGACGACTCTAAGCTGGTGGACAAACATCACAACTATACCCGGCACACCCCATAAGGCCATCCGGTCATTAGCTCTTCTGCTCAGTTGGGAGATTTGGATAGAGCGGAATGCCAGAGTTTTCAGAAGGCACGAGTCTTCGGTTCCGGCAATTGTTGACCGCATCAAGACTCAAGCGTCACTATGGATTACGGCAGGGGCAAAGGATTTAGCGAACTTACTGTCGCATTTGTGAATACCTGTACATTTGTTCTTTTCACTTTTCCGGTTCGCCGGCCTGTAACTTCTCTGCTCTATCAATGAAATAGGCACTATCTTGTGCCCGTTCGTTCAAAAAAAAAACAAATAGGCTTCAGATGTATGCGTAACCTGTACCAGCATGGTTTACGCACCATCCCTGCTGCATCCGGTCTTGTCGATTCTGTGAGTAACCTACACCCGTTCGGTTACGCACCATCCATGCTGCATGGCTGGCTCCTGCAACCACCACCGACACCGAGTCACCGACTGGGTCGTGTCGAACCTGCGTAACCCTCGCCTAGGCGGTTACACACGAGCCATGGTGTCTACGGAGGGAGTACTAGTAGCGTGTAACCAAACCACAGGTCGGCTAGTAGTATACTCCGTATGGCATCTCTTCGGAGTCATCCGATAAAATTGGAACGATACAGAGTCCTATGGCAGTTGACGCATATATACAGTCAGTGCGCACAATGCGGCAAGACGGATGGGATCCGTCATCATCTACTACTATATACTTTATACTAGTATATATAGAATATTATAAATGCGACGATTGCTATCCGCCTCGTCGTGCCCCTCCCTCTCCCAACAAACCCACTACGACCTCTCTCGCCCTTGGCCATATACCACCCTAAACGCCGCCATCCCCCCGTGATCTGGTTCTCCGATCCCCGACGGTCGACCAACGTCCTGGTGGTTTCATTCGGTGAGTTCTCGCCTCGAGTTCCCTTTCTCTGTCAACGTGATTAATGAACCTTGCAAGCAATTCTCGACCATCCCTTTTGATTTAATTACTATTGGATCATCGTTGCCTTTCCAGCGCGGATCATTGCCGGCGTTGACGTCCGCACCGGCGATCAGCAACTTGAACGCGATTACATTACTAGCCAGACTTTCGACAGCGAGGACGAAGCGTTTCATTTCTACAAAGTTATGCCCGTGACAAAGGTTTCGGGGTAAGGAAATCATCAGCGAAATATGATGATGACCGAGTCCGTAGATCAAGAACTTTTGTTTGCTGCCGTGAAGGGTGGCATGATGACAGGTACATGGATTCGAATCCGGAAGATCTTTCCAGGAAGCCCAGGAGCCTAACCAGGATTGGCTGCATGGCTAAACTGATCGTCAAGCTTAACAGAGAAACGGGCAAGTGGGCAGTAAGCACATTCGTCGCTGAACATGTCCATGACCTATCCCACATCTGATCTCACCTGCAAAAAGAGCAGCAACGGCGACTTGATGACACATGATGATAGTAGTGCATAAGCCATTGGCTGTTATGGTTCGCTTCCTTAGTGAGTACGGAGTACCAGCAAGCATGTCATAGTTTATTTAGACGTTTACTGTACTTTGGACATCATTTTCCCTGAACTTTTTTTTATTTATAATAAATTAAACAATTGTGCGGAGTGCTCTCTCCGTCTTGTGAAGCAGAAACTTGCAAGCAGCCAAGCATAAAGCGTTTGTAACCCAAACTCGCAAGCACCCTCCAGGTTTCGCATGCGCAGTATGTCTGTGCGCGAGCCGCGGGCGCACTGCGCAGTATCACCGGCACCATGGCTCGTGCGTAACCTTCTCGGCGCAGGTTACGTAGGTTCGACACCACCCGCCGTGCTGCTCGGCAACAGCGATGCTGCCTGCGTAACCCCAAGCTTCCACTTACATGCATGGCCGTGTGGGTAACCCAGGCGGTTGCACCAAGCAGCTTCCTCTTACATCGACACCGTGCATGTTCGCGTTCCTCTCAAGGTCTTGTTCGCAGCCGCGCGAGTGGCAACCGCCAACCGATGTCAAATTGCTCGTGCGTAACCGAGCGGTGGTGCCTCATAACATTGCTCGTGCGTAACCGAGCGGGTAAAGGTAACGCGCAGAATCGACAGGACCAGCCATGGCGGCTTGGCCATCAGTGTTGCTTTGGTGGTGTACCTCCTAACTTAGCTAATGCCGTTCTCAAAGAAAAAAACATAGCTAATGGGTAACTTAGAGGGTGACGGATAAAACGTAAATATAGTTAATTATGGAATGCCACGTTGTTATGTCAAATGTGCATTAAACTTGTCTCCTTTCAAATTGACTCGCGGAAGGCATTCATTTCATCTCCATCGAAACAATTAGTTCCAGCATGGTCTACTCAAAAATAAATCCAGCATGGTTTAGTAGTACATTCATAACTGCAAAGTTAATTACTTCATTGCTACAGAGATAATTTCCACACAAGCACATACACCCACCATTGTCAGCTTGCATGACCCTCCTGAAAACAGCTTCCACATCACAGGTCGATTCTTCTTCTGGTTCCTCATGCACTATGATCCTCTTGATACTTGATAAGCTTCGCGAAGTACTCCCTTTGCCAATAGTACTCCCTTTTTTAACTATATATGAGGAGCCTACATATATAGTTAAAAAATGCTCAAACCCTAGTTCGAAAATGCAACACAAAATCCATTTCCTTAAGCATTTTTGCATTCAAAACAAATGATGCATAGGAACTTGAAGTCCAAACTCATGCATTGTGCAACTCAGGCAATTGCTTACATATGAAATGGTAACTTACGGCATGCCCAAGTGTTTGTTTTATAATGGACAAAAGGAAACAAAAGGTATAATCGAAGCACCATCAGAGCACATATATAGCCTAATTCTACAGATATAGCTCCTGTCTCCCTAGTTGGAACATCAAAATTGACAAGTGATTTGGGACGAACGATGGGAATACCTCAACCTCAAAAGGCACCATTTCAGTGCTTATTACCAAGGGCCAATGTCTCCGCATAGTAGGGAACTAATGGGAAAATATACTGAGGGCCCACCCCAAAAGTGCAGAGAGTGTACACCTCCTTGCTATCACTACAGGAAACCCCTAATATCCCGAGTGTCCAACGCTTTGCCGAGTGTCCAATCACGGGCACTCGGCAAACAAGCCTGTTTGCCGAGTGTTTGCCTGGTCGCACTCGGCAAATGATAAACACTCGGCAAAAACTTCTATTTGCCGAGTGCCACCATCCAAACACTCGGCAAACAGACTGAAGGCACTCGGCAAAGTGCAAACGCTCGGCAAAATGGGACACGTGGGACGTGCCGTCCACTGCCGTCGCGCGTCCGTTAGCGGCGTTATGTCTTTGCCAAGTGCTGGGCCCGACACTCGGCAAAAAGGGGCCACGTGGCACCTCCCCGCTCGGCCGTGGGCGGCCGTCCCCCGGCCGTTAAGTGTTTGCCGAGTGCCTGGGCCCGACACTAGGCAAACATGGCCTGCAGCGCCTCCGCTGCTGCCACGTGGCGAGCAAAGTTGCCGAGTGTAATTAAGGCACTCAGCAAACAGCCTATTTGCCGAGTGTTTTAAGGTTGGCACTCGGCAAAGCGTTTGCTTTTTTCCATCATTTGGCATCCAAAATTTTTTGGTGATTCTTGTACCTCATGTGCGACTCCATATTCAAATTTGGCTTTTTTTAATATTTATTTGCTAAATTTTATGAGTTTTTTGCCTTGAAAGATTTATTTTGTTATAAGTCAAATTTGCACTGGAGGTGATTGAGAAAATGAAAGCGAGCTTTGGGAAAAATGATATTCATGACACTTAGTACATTGTGAGGCCATATCCAAGAAATGAAAACAAATTTCAAACATCTGATTCACGCAACATGACCATAAACGTGTTGCCGAATAGATTTTAAATTGTATAAAATACAAATAAAGTCTAAAAATTCTAAGATTTGGCAATAGTTCATGATATCAGATATGGAGGCTTGGGTAAAAAAACTCAGAAGGTTTTGCATAATTTGTCACGTACGATGCTCACAAACCGAAGGTTCTCCGAAGAAGTTTCGTAGGTTTTAGTAGGATGACATATGATTTGTAATCCAAGTAATTCTTCATTTTAAAATTTCACTTGCACACTTTTTCTATAGCAACTAGACAACATAGATTGGTTGAGATTAAAGTTTAGTAATTTTTTGGATCTTTCTCATAATTTTAATCTATTTAATGTGATTATAGGGTTACAATTGATATAAAATCAATTTGAAATTTATTTATATGAAATTTTCAAATTTTATTCATATAAGTAATATATATATATATTTTAGTGAATATAACAATTTATCCTCTAAATAAATTATAGAAAAAAATACATAAAATAATGGGAGAAAAGAAAGGAAGTAAAAAAATACCTCTCCATAAGCAAAAATCTAACTGCAAAGAAAGGAAAAAAAGAAAAGAAAAAAAGTAAAAACACCTTTGCCGAGTGCCGGATGTGTGGCACTCGGCAAAGTGATGCCAAATTTTTAAAAGAACTCCTTTGCCGAGTGCCGGATCGGTGGCACTCGGCAAAGTGGTCGCCCATCTAAAAGAAAACGGCCGGCCCTCGAGCCGGCCAAAACACAACACACGCACACACGCCGCACACCACGCACCGCCGCCACCGCCACCGCCTCCCGCGCCGCCGNCGGTCTCCGACGCCTCCACTGCTAGATAATCAGGCATCCCGATGAGGATGATTATTTTTAATACATGTATGACCCTTACTAATTTGTTTATTTCTAATACATGCATCTTTTTGTATTTATATTTTTGCTTATTCTTGTGTTTATATCTAATTATGTTTTGTTTATCTTGTTGGTTGCAGGTGATTGGCCAAAGATGGTGGGCAGCAATATGAGAAAGGGGATGTCGATTTACCAGCGAAGTGGGGATGGAGCCGGGGAGTCCAGCCAGGGTGGAGGCAGGGGGCGACGGACGAAGGGGCGAGGGGACGGAGGAGGCGGGAGGAGGCGAGGCACCGGTGCTGGAGGCAGGGGGCGACGGGGTGGTGCAGGCAGGCCACTGTCCCCTGTAGCTTCGTCCTCATCTTCGTCTGAGGAGGAGGAGGCCGACGAGGAGGAGGAGGTTCCTGCGGCGGAGGCGGAGGCCGAGGCTGAGGAGGCTGAGGAGGACGAGGAGGACGAGGAGGATGAGGAGGCGGATGCGGAGGCGGCCGCAGGCGGACTGCCAGCTGTCTGGTTGCGAGGTCCGTCTACCCTTTCGAAGCGACCAATACCTCTTGAGAGCCGTCCTATCATTCGACCCTCTGGGAAAAGGTAAGTGACTTTAGATGTTAACTATGACGGTCAATAGACACTAATAATAGAGACTAATCATTTATCTTAATTGCTTGGGCAGGAGTTGGAAATTCGTCGCTCCGGGTGTTCACAAACGCAAGGTGAACGGCATCCTCGGTACTTTGTGTAGGGTGCACTTCCCGGGCATCCTACAACATAGCGGAGTCTACCAGCCGGCCTACACGTTCGACCACTACGTCGCCGTTGCAGATGTACCTGATCGGGATGGCAGACACTTCGCCAACAAGGCGGAGCGGGTGACGGCCGAGCTGTGGGTAAGTCTTTCTCGCACCACATTGTTCAACACATCACATTTTTGAAATAATGATTTGATACATCGCGTATATATGCAGGATTTCTATAGATGCCAGGAGGGATTTGAGCTCAGGGCGGCTCAGGTGGCACACACTGCTTGCCACAAGCTGGTGAAGGACATGCGCTACGAGGCGCGCGTTCAGGCCATCGTGGACTGGAACGCTGCCCTTCACGTGAAGGTCAACAAAACCGATGCAAGAAACATCAAGCTGACCCGAGAACAATACTTAGAGGTAATAAATAAAAAATATTAGTTAGGATTAAGTACGTTCACTTTGATATTCTCATATATCGTATACTTGATGACATGTAGGCGATTCCGTGGTGGTGCGCAGCGCATCCCCAGGCCTGGCAGATGATCGTGGACAGGTGGTGCGAGGCCGGTTGGGCGGTGACGCATGAAGCCTGCCGGCAGCGTCGTTTGCAGATGCCCGGTCCTGCACACCATCAGGGCAACCTTAGCCTTGATGAGTATTCGGAAAGATGGGTACGTCAAATCATTTCTCTATTCTAACGTTCAATTATGCATTAATTGCTAATTCATATTTTTTGTTTTGCAGTCGGTGGCACATGATGGCGCGCCTATCAACACATTCCAGGCTTTTGTTTTGTCCCACAAGGGCAAGGCGACGTCTGACGTTCGGTTTGACCCGAACGACGGGCCCGAGGCCTACAGCAATGCCAGCACCTACAGCCGCATCGGTTCGTACACGGAGGTGGCCAAGGAGAAATATGGGCCAGACTACGAGCCGAGCGCCCACGACCTTGATGGAGAGATCGTCATGAGGGCGGGAGGCGGCAAGAAGCATGGGCGGTACTTCATGGGCGACAGCACCATCGACACAGCCACCACTCCGAGTCTCAACCAGCTTCGAGCGACGACCACGAGCGCTGACCCACCCATATGCCCACGACCGACCGTTGCTCAGATGGGGATTGATGCACTGCAGGTAAACATCATTTTCATGCATCGTTCATTAATTTGTACATAAGTTCGCTTCCCATTTTAACATTGAGATTCAATATTGTAGGCCCAGCTGGAAGATGAGAGGAGGCAACGACAGGAGCTGGAGCAGCGGATGGAGCAGCGGATAGAGCAGGCGCTGTGGGCCCGAGCGGGAAAGGGTGGCTGCGGAGAGGGAGCAGTGGTACCAGTACATGGCACAGCATATGGGTCATCCTCCGCCACCGTTCTTGCCTGTACCGGTACCACCTCCTGCTGAGTTTTCTCCTGTGAGTAATGTGACAACCGACTTTGCTTCATTTTTTGATTAGTTGGTTAACTTAGAAAACTTATAGAATTTAGAACATCACAACCTTATTATCATTTAGAACTTACACGTCACAACCATAGTTGATAACTTGTTCATGTCGAAAATCTTGTGCAGAATCCATCGGCGGCGTCGAATGATGGGCCGCAGGACCAGGACTTGTCGGTTCCTCGTCGTGCTCTTTTCGGCCCACCCCGCTCTCAGTGACTTGTCGGTTCCTCGTCTTGAACTTATTTATGTTTGCTTGTGAAATTGTACTTGTGAAATTGGACATATTTATGTATGCTTGTGAACTTGGAATTGTGAACTTGGAATTGTGAACTATGTTTATGGATTTATCGTTGTCGATCGGATCTATATATATATATGAAATGCCTGTGATGCTTATGGTATAATAATTGAAATGCCTGTGTTTTTTGTTTGAGGGGGTACCATATACGTGAAAAAAAAAATAAAACAGTGGCTGTTTTGGCACTTTGCCGAGTGCAAACACTCGGCAAAGAGGTGCTTTGCCGAGTGTTTTGACCATAGCAGTCGGCAAAGTGCCATTTCTGTCATTTTCTGGAACTGATTTGCCGAGTGCCAGAGTGCTTTGCCGTGTGTTTTACCATAGCACTCGGCAAACAAGTGATGCTTTGCCGAGTGTTTTTGCAATGACACTCGGCAAAGGGGTGATTTTTCAAATTTCCTGTAAATGGTTTGCCGAGTGCTAGATCTAGGCACTCGGCAAACTGGTGATTATTTGCCGAGTGTATGTGCCGTTAGACACTCGGCAAAGCTGGTGCTGCCGTTAGCGTCGCCGTCAGCGCCGCCGTCAGTGTCCCGTTGGCATCTTTATTTTGCCGAGTGCCGCCCTAACACTCGGCAAAGTGTTTGCCGAGTGCCCGATTCATGACACTTGGCAAAGAGGCTCTTTGCCGAGTCTTTGGTTACCGAGTGGGCTTTGCCGAGTGTAACACTCGGCAAACACTTTGCCGAGTGTTTTTGGTGCTTTGCCGAGTGTATGGGGCACTCGGCAAAGTAGGGGTTTCCTGTAGTGTATCCATGTCATATGATTTCAGTTTCTGGTCCCAGTCCTGAAAGAAAAAGATCAAATTGCGATCTGGGTGCATGGCAACCACACTGTATTTAAATTCAACTCTGCAATTCATTCTCCCAAACAGCTTGAAAAATTTCACACTGTGCTTCAGAACCCATTCTTCTGCATCATAGTCCTGGAGAACCCAAATGGACAGTTCAGTCGTCTGGCGAGTGTTGTCTTTATGTTGACTCACGCAATGCATAAGTCCTTGGGATTCACCAACAAAAACAACATCCAAAATCTTCACTGGCCCGCTGAGGCTCCAACAAACCTTCCCTTCTTCATCAACTGCAATTATTAGGTCCTGAAGTGTACCATTTTTTTTTACCGAACCGGTCGGGGAGTCCCCGACCTTTTTTTTTGCTTTTTTAATTAAATGAAAGAATGGTTACACAGAACTAAGTTACAAGGCATCCAGGCCCAAAGAGGAAAAAAGACGAATTCTAAACATTGCCATCTCTCCAAGCTGTAAGTAAATTGCTTCTAGAGGATTTGGCCTTGATGCACACCAAGCCCAAGTCTTCCTTAAAAATTCTTTTCCACTCTCTAATATCTCTCTGTCCATTGTCAAAAATAATCTTGTTTCGCACTTTCCAAAGGGCCCAGCAGGCAGTTGTCAAGATTTCTCTGAAAATGACGCTCTGAAAGTTTACTCTCGCCTCAAGAGGCATATCGAAGGGGTTAAGATTCAGGTTCCAGTCAATATTGATTGATGACCAACACATCCTGCTGAAAGGACACTCAAAGAATAGGTGCAAATATGTTTCTTCACAGTCAAGGCTACAAAGCACGCAACTATAGCAGACAAGTTCCATGTTTTTTCTCTTTAAAATGTTCCTGGTGTTAAGTCTGTCTCTGACTAAGAGCCAGAAGAACTTTTGATCACCTAGATTGCTTGATGCCCAAATCCATTTAAACAGAGGAGAGGTTGGGGAGTGATCCATTAAAGTAGAATAAGCTTTTCTACTACTGTATCTGTTGGTACCCCAGTAATAAGTCCAGATATCTCCAATATCTTCATTGAGGTCAAGGTTCTCCAAGATAAGATTGAGTTCAACAAGCTGCTGGGAGGCTATTGGTGACAAAGTAGGGCTAAAAATCCTTTCAAATTCCTTTGTAAGAAAGAACCTGACAGAGCATTTCGGTTTCCTGGTGTAAGAGAACAGCTGAGGAAACTTTTCTTTCATAGTCTGATCACTCCAAATGTCTGTCCAAAAAAGAACACTATTGCCAATATTTGGGGAGCACTTGGCAAGACCTTTGAATTTTTCAAAGAGCTTCAAGATATCTTTCCACCAGAAGGATCCAGACCTTGTTCTGGCTTGGGGAGGAGTGTCAGTGTTTAAGTACAGTTTACTCCAAGTCAAATGAACCATTATGTGAGCCGAAGGCACTGAGATGCAGCATGCCATTAACAAAGGTGCTTCCTGAGAAGAATGATGTGATGTGATAAGAAGACCAATCGCCCTCACACCATACTCCAGTTTCAGACGAGTATGTGTTCACTTCTTCCACGGTTGCGCCATCATCCGTAATGAACTCAACCAACTGAAAGTGCGAGGACACAGCAGGGTTGAAAATCAAAAAGGTGAAAACACGTTCGTCATCATCAGGGTCCAGGTCCTCATCAGTCTTCCACTTTTTGGAGGACACCTAAAGAGGTTCGAAGCCAGAGCTGGGCACGGCCACCCATTGCTCGGTGGCGGGGTTGCAGACGATATAGCCCAGTGAAGGGTAGGTTTCTTCATACCTCTTGTGCATGAAGAGGAGGAGCCCGTTGTAGGAATCCAAGAGGAGGCAATCCACAATGCCTGGCTGGTTCCAGAGGAAGTTGTAGGAAGCGAGGGGCATGTATCTACCAAACATGTTGATGAAGTGCCCGACGACGCCATCCGAGCCGTCACCATCACGGTCAATACCGGGGACAAGGCGGGTGTTGACGAAGAACCCTTCGAGGGTTTGGGGGAGCTTCTTGCAGTGGAGGCGGTCGGCGATGAGGTCGTCGCGCCAGGCCTTGGAGACGCACTTGAACCGGCAGAGGGATTTGGCGGGGACGCGGGAGAGGATCTCCACCAGGGCGTCGTCGGGCGGCAGGGGAACCGCCGCCGCGCTCCTCTGTCTCTTGCCGCTGCGAACGGATGGGAGGAGCAGGAGGTGATTGGATGAGCCGTGAGCGAGAGTGAGGAGTGCGGCGCTCGCGGATCTAGGAAAGCTTACCGGTCGGCGGGGAGGACGATGGGGATTGCAGGGCGCAGTCGGCCGGACGTCACTGCCTTGTTGCTGAGCATCTCGATCGGCTCAGCTCCGGTGAGTCGCTGCCTTGGACGCGGCGTGATGGAATCGCGTGGCGGGAGTGGTGGCGGCGGCGCGGGGAGGCACGACGCAAGGGGAGGGATGCGGCGCCTCTCCCAACCCGATCGGGGGGATATTTAACTATTTGACATTGGTGCCTCTCCAAAAGCCATTCACTACCGGAAACCCATGGTTTGCCGTGTGCCCGGCTGTTTGCCGTGTGTTTTCTATCGGGCACACGGCAAAGTCCATATTTGCCGTGAGGCAGGACGACGACACACGGCAAAGTAACGACACACGGCAATTAGGTACTTTGCCGTGTGCCCGGCCTGCAGCACACGGCAAAGACATTCTTTGCCGTGTGCCAGAGTTCAGGCACACGGCAAAAACCCGGCACGCGCCGCGCACGTGCCATGTCCGGGCAACGTCCGTTAACGGCCTAACGGCCGTCAGTCTTTGCCGTGTGCCGCTGGGAGGCACACGGCAAAGTCCCTGTTTGCCGTGTGCCTCCCAGCGGCACACGGCAAAGTTGAGGAAATTTTTTTCTCAAAACCATTCCTAGCATTTTATCCCCTCTACATAGAGTGTTTGCTACTCCATGTTACAATTTCGTTCATTTCTCGCAGTGTTTGCTATATTGAAAATTTAATTTTCATTACTACATTTTCTGACGTATAAGTCAAATTTGAACTGCAAGTACATGAAATAAAAGAACAAAGTGAGATGAAAATTGACATTTGTGTTATTATATGATGTGTAAGACCTTATCCAAGAGTTCAAGGTAATTTGCGAATATTAAGTTCACAAATCGTTACCACATACGATTAGCGGAATAGTTTTTAAATTCTCTAAAATCCAAACAAAGTCTGAAAAACATGAGACTCGTCAATTTGTCATTATATCATACAAGAAGGCTATGGTAAAAAATATAAAAGATTTCGCACATTTCGTCATATACTTTGCTTACAAATCGAAGCATCTCACGAGAAGTTTCATAGATATGAGAAGTGTGTGGTCATGTTTATGGACGAAGTGATGTTTGAAATGAGGTTTGACTTCACAACTTTTTCTAT